>LPNX010024868.1:83219-186986 GCA_001517045.1 Pseudotsuga menziesii | reverse complement strand
CATATGTGGTCATCGCCACGTACAATATACATAGATCAGAATCTCCATGATGAAGATATACAAAGGACCATGATCTCCACAAGGCTGAAGATATACAATGTGTGATTCACCTAGTGTGGTGAAATCCGCTATAACAGTCATGGAGAAGTTGTAAGGTGTTTTGAATATTCTTTTCATCCACCTTCAAAGTCCAAAAAAATGAGTGTAGTTCTTGAGGAAAAGAATCCCTTTCTTCTTTACTGCAATTATCATGTAGTGACCTGAACTTCTCTTCATGAATATTTGTTTCTGCTTTCCCACCTGTAAGACTAGATGGTTCATAGCTCTCCACAATGGTGATAATGAGATTTTGATGCTCACTCATGTCAAACCTCTCCTCATTGGGGCATAAGGAAATACAAAGATATGAATTGTGTACTTCCCTTTGCATGATTTATTCCTTCAAATTCTCTAGTTCACACTCAACTGGTGGGGGATTGTATTCCACATCATTAGAAATTTCAAATGATGATTTAATATCTGATCTATGTTCTTCTTTTAGATCTGATACAAAATATGTCTTATCACCATTGACAACATCAACCTTCTTTGTAATTATTTTACAATTACCAACAAAGAAACTAGAAGTGAATTAATCTCCCTCACATATGTCCTTCATTTTGTAGCCCTTATATGCAAGTGAAGTATTTTCATCCTCCAATGGTGGCATGTGGTTGTAAGTAGACATGGGTGCTGAAAAAATCAGAACTCTTATCAAACTTTTGCTTGATATTATCCTCTTCATGTAGGGACACTATGGTGGCCTTCTCTTCCACCAAATTCTCTGGTTCACACCCAAGTGGTGTGGCCTTGTCTTCTTCTTCATTATGAGGCTCAAGAGGTGACTGCAAATATGAATTATAATATTATTTTGGATCTGATACAAAATATTTCTTACCACCCTCACATGAACCAACATCCTTAGCAGTGATTCGGAGATCACCCACAAAGAAGCTGTAAGTGCATTCATCTTCCCTTTCTTCTCCCATGCAGTCACCTTGCAGTGACTTGCACTACACCTTAGTAATATCTGCCTATAGTTCATTTCTATTATTATCTAGGAAAATTAAGACTTATTTATCTTGAATGGTACTCATGTCACAACTTTTAGAAGCTATGTTTGAAGAAAAACAAAAAAAACTCACAAAGCTTGAACATGCAGATGGATTTGATGAATATTCACCTTTGGTTCCTTCTACTTCTTCTTTTATCAGAGAGGTGGAACAACTTAGTTCCTCTATGGATGGTTTGCTTCTCTTGAAAGAGTGTTCATCAAAATTCTTGGGCCAAAATATGTACTTGAAATAAATATATTATTTGAAACACATGTCTGCACAAATCTTCTCACCCAAAGCTAGATACTCCTGATAGCAGTGACGCATGTTTTCACATGCTTCTATCATATTTTCCAAGTATTTCTTAACCATTGGAAAATCATATGTGATCTCTTCTCTCTATTATGGCCAATAGACTTCATCATCCTCAAATCTTGGTAGGCCTCCATCAACACAGAGGGTTTCTTCGTCATACTATTCATAGTCTTCTTCTATCATTGGTAGGAGCCTCATAGCAACAACTTGAATTAGTGATTTGCAATATTTATTCACTAAGAGATTACATTCCATAGGGGTGGATGAAACTACACTGATACCATTGTAATATCCCATATCTAAATGAGATCTGAATATTTACTCTTACTACTAAAATATATCAAGATTGAATAAGACTTTTACGAATTATTGAGAACTTTATTCAACAAGGCACAACACAAACAATAAGGACATAAAATGAGAGTGGTAGAGGGTGAGTTGATGAAACCAAAGGACAGGTTTGGAGACTTAAATTTCAAATCCCTAAGAATGTGGATGTTGGGCCCTTTTAGGTTTAGAGCATCAACTATGCTGGAGTCTGCTCCCATGCTTTTGGGTGTCTCAACTGGTGAAAACTAAGATTGAATAATAAATTACAAGAAAAAAAGGTTTATGGAAGGATTAGGTGAGTTATCAGTCACTATTTAGGCCACAAATTTCCATTAAAATAGGTTTGGAACAACTTTGGACAATTTGAAGGTGTTTGGGAAAAAACTAGTAATTTGGCCTAGAGAAATCCTACACAGGGGATGCCACTCAAACGTTGTGCGAACAAAAATAATTATTAATATGTGTGTTAGGTTGGTTTTTGGGGTGAATTTACAACCTATAAAAACTTACATAATGCAAATTGATTTTACATATCATACATAACATCAAAAACTGTAAAACTAGTCAATGAGCAGCGGTAATAAAATAACATTGAATTTTGAATCTGTCTTTTATTATACCCACAAATAATGATTAACATAGGTTTATTAGTCTATCATAAACATCGGAGATATAATATACCATTATCATGTCCATTACATCAATACCAGTGCATTAATCGTACAAAAATGCTCATTTAAGGAGCATTGGAAGGCATATCTCATGAAAATTTGGCATTATAACTTTCTTGGATAGAAATATGAATGTATAATAAAGGATTGAATATGAAGAAGGAGATGAGAAGATTAGAAAGGAATCGGAGTAGCTTGTCTCCCTCAATGGTGCCCACTACTAAGGAATGGAGGCTTTAAACTAACACCTGGCACCGATATGAGAGCATATGTGAAGTCTCCTTCACTGGAGCTTGAATTCCATGGTTGGATGGATGCTATCTGATATCAAAATTGGTATTAAATGGATTATCATTGGATATTTGTGGTTTTCACTTAAGAATGGGAGAGAATAGAATAGAATGGAGGCTTAGGGCTCATCACCTTGCAAGGTGACTAATGAACATCACTAAGACTAGAAGCTTAGCTTCAATCAACACCAAAAAATTAATGATAAAAAACTATGAAATGGAGTTGGAAGCATTCCTTTGTATACTTGAGTGACTTGTTGAGAAAGTCATCCACCCATTGAACAAGTTACCCACTTGTAAACCTTAACCCTAATCCATGAATGTTCCCTCCTTGAGGAAAATAACAAGTCTAGCCTTAAGATGTTGTTTCCCTGCTTGCATCACTCAACCCAAAGTGGAAATTATCCCTCCTTGAGAAAAAAATTCATTTTTTATTACTAATCATGTTTCCTTGCTTCCATCCTTTCACCAAAATGGAAACTGCGCCCTCCTTGAACAAAAGTTTCCTTCTTTGTGTCTGACTGCTTTTCCTGTACTTTCCTTCTTTTAAAACTGCCTTGCTTTTGACAGTTTCCATATATTTTATGATGGATTGCTTTTGCTGCAGTTTCTATTTTTTTGGATTGAGTTCTTTTTAGCATTTTGTTTTTTGGCTCCAGGTTTCCATTTCTTAATGCAAACTCATGGTTTGCTTGGACCCATGTGCCCTCCTTGTCACCTAGGACAATTACAACTCATTTCCACATTAATTATATTTCATAATAACTAATTGCATACAAAAATCAAAATGGAATTTTAACCTATTACGTGCCTCCATAGTATTAATTAATTAAAAATTCCCTAGGCATAATTTAATTAATTAAATTTTTAACCCCTAGGCACTTGACAAGGTCAACACTTTCAATGTCCTTCTTGGAAGGGACATTGCATGAGAATAGCACATATCCCTAAAGGAGTGTTGGATCAACTCAAAAATATATTCTATAACTTCCTATGGAAATGAAAATATATAACATGCATCTACTGGACTACTTGGACTTCCACGTCAAATCCTAAAGAAGAAGGAGGCTGGGGATTGAAATACCTTTTTAGGTTTGGAAAATATCTAGCTACAAAGTTAGTGTGGAATTTTATTGCTAAGGAAGGTAAGTGGCAGTTAGTTCTTAGAAGAAAATATTTAAAAGGGGAATCTATCATGAGTTGGATAAAAAATCCAAACGAAAGTTTTAAAGGGGGTTCTATTTTCTGGAAAGCACTCATTCAAGATTTCCTGGTAATGAGAGACCTATTGGCATGGAAGGTTGGTACCGAGACTCAAGCTCTAATAGCGAGGGACTGTATTATTGGATGTGGTCAAAGGGAAAATCTTTCAAAAAATTTGATTTGTAATCTTAATGACAAGGGTTTGATTATTGTTTGGATGCTGCAGGTTGTTTTGGTACTAACAGAGCATCACAAAGTTGGAAAACATATGAGTCTCTTGATATCTCTGGGAGGTTAAAGGATGAGTGGAAGAAATGAGGATAGGATTTATTTATATAAATGATGAACTGAACATGCTAATTTGGACTGGGAACAAAGTCGGGGGAAATTATTTGGTAAAGCTTGCTTATAAACGGTTTTGGGTGGTGGCAGATATTCACAGGTCTTGGTGGTGGAAGGAATTCTGGAAGGTAACGACCCCAAGGGAATGTATATTATTATGTGGTTGATACTGAATGACAAAGTGTTGACTTGGGACTAGTTAAAAAAAGAAACATTGAGGAACCGAGTATTTGTGTTGTGTGCATGAATGAGGAGTAAACAACTGAACATATTTTCAGTCAATATGTGTTCTCTAGAAAGGCTTGGGAGGGTTTGGTAAAGAAATCAACATCGATAGTCTATGGGAAGCTGGGAATATAGAAAGTAATCTTAAATAGTGGTTTGAAAATTCAGAATTTAAAATTTTTAAATGCATTCCTTATCTCAATGTATGGGGAATTTAGAGAGCGAGAAACACAAATATTTTTGAAGATAGATATGTCCTTGTTGTGAGTAGCCAAGTTATTTAATTGATAAGATTTTTAGAGACAACAATCCAGATGTAAAGGTGAGGGTTCCAAAAGATATTAGTAATGATCAAGGGAGTATCATTTTTTTTATGGAGCTTGCATTGATCAGACTTGTGGTTTAGGTGGTATCCTATATGTTTCAAAGTCCTATTTTGTAATTTTAGGGCTAACGATGGAAATGGAACTAATAATAGGGTAAGGATTAGCCTTAAGAGAACTATTGAAGAGTGCCATAGATGAAAATATTGATGAGCTTATAGGATTTTGGGACTTTAAACTATGGATTGATTTCATGAAAGGGAGAAAAAATATTCAAAATATCAATCTACAAGGAATTGGTAATAATGTTAAATTGCTTGCCCGACCTTTCAATTTGTTTCAAATATGTCATATTTTCAGAGACCAAAATGAAATTGCAGACTCTTTGTCAAAGAAAGGGTTAAGCATGCCAGTTGGTATAATAATTGTAAGAATAATACCACTTAAGTAACTCATGGGATTTTGGATATCTATTGAATTGGTTGATTTTAGGTTTTTAGGTTGTGGCTTCAGACAACAGGCTATGAAAAGGATTGATTCAACTTTCAAATGTTGATAATATTTGGTTTAAAAGATCATATAAATGTACAGGTTTTTATATTTAAAGTCAATCTTTTCAGAGACTATGATTAGGTCACTGCTGAAAAATATTGGAACTAAAACTTTTTGTAATAGGGATATGATTAGGTCTTTGTTGATTATGGACTATTTTTTTCCTTGGAGGGAATGATCCTATGAATGATCCTATGTGGTTGAAGTTTTTAAGACTAAGATAAATGATCAAGACTGGACTTTATGAAGGTCCTTGAGGTAGTAGTTATAATAAAGTTTTGATAAGACTTTGGTGAATATCTTGTCAACTGTTTTAAAAGTTGGACTATCCATAGTTCAAGCTAATAATGTATGGACATATGAATCTAGGTTTTGAGTTTAGCAAGCTAAGAACATTTGAATTTGTACTAGAGTCTTTTTGGAATTTACAGTTGAAAAGAATTTAAAATTTGAAAAGAATGTAATTTTGGATCTTTAAGGAATTTTACAATGTTTTTGGCACATGTGACCCAACAAAGTAAATTTTTTAGTGAGTGTAAGGCACTTCAAGAATGCATGTTTTTTTTCATAATGAGACATAGTATAATATTTTTTTTTTCAATAAAAAAAATTGTTAAATTTAAATTATATTCTTACATTGCACACCATATTTAACTTTCCACGGTAATATTATATAAATATAATTGTGTTATTATAATAAAAACTCAAAAACTTATTAATTTATAAAATCATAAAGAATTTAAAATTTATATTTTCAAAATTATTTGATTATAAAAATAATTTGATATTATATAAATATAATTGTGTTATTATAATAAAAACCCAAAAACTTTTTAATTTATAAAATCATAAAGAATTTAAAATTTATATTTTCAAAATTATTTGATTATAAAAATAATTTGATAAATCAAATTAATTAATTTAAATTTATAAATTAGAAAATATCAACCATATTTTATGATTATTAAAAATCATCTTCATAATTTGTATTTCAATTTATTTTTATTATCTTATTTATTATTCATGTTAAATATTTATAAGGATGATTATCTTATAATAATAAGACAAACAAAATCAAAATAATTTGTACAAATTATTTTTATTAACTTATTCATTATTTATGTTAAATATTATGATGATGATTATTTTTATAATAATAACTCAAACAAAATATTATCTTATTTATTATTCATGTTAACTATTTATGACAATAATTATCTTTTTGTGATACACGTTTTTATTTGAGATTTTGGGTGGATTATGATCTATACTTTTTTATCTACGAAAGAGGATGAGGCAAGTGTACTATAGAGATTGGTTTTATGGCAGTTGTTCAAAATTCAAAATAAATAATTATAAAAAAGGAATATAAAAAATAACTGATAGCTAGATGAATGGATAACTGGTAGCAAGATGAATGGATAACTGGTAGCAATGCATGGATAACTCATAGCTGATGAATGGATAACGAGCAGTTTCGTGGCAGATAACTAGAAGAATGTGAGATAAAAAGAAAAAGAATATAAAAAAATAATTGATAGTTGATAAATGGATAACATGATGAATGCGGGTGATAACATGTAGCTAGGCATAGATAAGTCACACTTAAATCGATTTAATTAGAAGAATATGAGAAATAAAAAATATACAAGGTGTCTTCCATTTCATAACTATCTCTTCACCATTTGATCACTATCAACATAATCCAACCACAAACTACGTAGATGTGTTAATATAATAATAAAACAAACAAAATAAACTAATTAAATAAAAAATCAAATTAATTCTTAGAAAGATATTCTTAATATAATATTATTATATTAATGAAGTAACAAATTTCATTATACAAATTAAAATATCATCTTATTCATTAGTCATATTAATTATTTATGACGATGATTATTTGATTAATCATCTTATAATAATAGAACAAACCAAATCAATTGAATAAATAAAAGTATAAAACAAATCCAATCAATTGAATAAATAAAAGAAATCAAACTAAAATATACCTCAAATACCATTTTAATACACTTTTAGTAAGAGTATCCATTACATCATATTGTTTTCAAATTACTTGTTATTATATTAGTGAAGTAACGAATTTCATCATACGAATTATAGCATTAAACGTGATCTTCACATTACTCAATTTATCTTTTAATTTTATAATATTGAAAAAATCATTTAAAATAACCAAACAAGATCAATAACTTGTTGAAACCTAATCTTACAAAAAACACACAAGACCACGTAACGCTTAAAACTTGTCGTCCGAGGTGGAACAACCAAACAAATAAAGTTTGGAGAACAAGTTTTTCACATGTCAATTTCGAAGTTATATTTAATAATTTTGTAGATATATTGCGGCCAAGGGTTAAGCGACACACCACTGACGATAAAAACAAAGCATACAACTTGCCCAATAGTATTATAATTCTAATTCCGATTTTAATCAAATTCTATGAAAATGATACGTGTACACCTATTATAAACAAATATAAAAATAAATACCATACCATACTGTGCAATCAACCATAATACCTTTAGCTTTCACATATTTTGTCCACGTAATGATATGAAGTGTATATAACCGACTCCATCCAATTAAGTGCAAATTCTTCTTGTGAATTAACTATATATTTATATCTGGTATTGTGGCACTTTGTTTTTCAATCAATCTAGTATTGTAGTACTTATCTTCACGTAATGATATGGAGTGTATATGATCGATTTCGTTATGTCAACTTTTGGTTGCAATATATTTTGGAATGTGATAATGGTTTTTTTTGTTAATGTTTATTTATATTAAATTTGAATTATTTAAAAATAAATGGTAAAGAATTAAGTGGTTTATTTTATAAAATGATATTTTTAAAGGTTAGGAAAGTTGATATTATATAAATATTTTGAAATTATGATTTATGTAGTATCATAAAGATAATAATTTTTTTATTTTGTGGTGTTTTAGGAATTGTTATATATCTTGTTTTTTATGGAGCATTATCGAGTTTGTGAGAATTCATTCTTTTTTTGTAATGTTGAGTTATAACATAAGGATATTTTCATCATACAAAAGATCCATCGTAAGTCCAAATCTACCAAGTGTAGAGAATGATCAAATCCCTTCAGGTGCAAAATTTTTCCAGAGTGTAAAATTATATGATCATCATTTTATATGTTGTGGGTGTCTATGTGTTTCATATGAATTTGATCCTTTAAAATTGATTAACTGCCATCTATAAGAAGGTCACTTCGGAACATATACATAAAGATTGAGGTGAATATGTCTTCTTTAGTTTTTATTTTACCCACACTTGGTAGCTTTCTCATCTTTTCATATCAATCATGTGAGAAAGGAAACTGATTTTGAAAACCATTTAAACATTTAACTTGAAATATCATAGTGAATGTCACACTATATTCTCTCTCTTTCTTTCTTATATTAATAGTTGATTTCTCCAACCTCATATGTTCCTCACAATTCTATTTACATTATATTTCATAATTTGGTTTTAATATATTGTATATATCAATGCATTCTATATGTCTAAATATTATAAAAGATTTAATGTGTAAATACTAAGAGAGGAATCACACCCAAGTAAACAAAGAAGTGGAATTAAAATTATAACTAAGAATCTCGTTTGAAACATCACAATATGCATTTTGAAATTACTTTGAACCGTGATATTATCACTTGATAATTTGCAGTATTTCACCATTGAAATAAATGCACTTAATCAATTTTGTTGATATTGTTTCTTCAATTGATTCTTTGGATATTTTTTCATCGCATTGTCACCAAAATAAACGAGTGCTTTTGTTTTTCATTATGTCATTACTAAAATTAATGTAAGTACTTGATTACTATAAATACTTTTTCACTATAATAACACTAAAGTCAATACACTTTATTGTTTTGTGTTATGTCATAACTTGGATCAATGCAAGTACTTGATTGCTTTAAATCATTTTTCAATTTATTATTACTGAAATCAATGCACCCTATTGTTGTGTGTTATATCAGTGCATAAATCAATGCAATTGATTGATTCTTATGTGTTATGTCAATATTGAAATCAATGCAATTACTTAATTGCTATAAATAAATTTTCAATATCATCACTTGAATCCGTTCATCTTAAATTGAATGTAGCCTTAAAGATAAACATATATACATGATATCTTGGAAATTAAAGAAATATATTAATGCATTCGTTCATTTTTCATTATATTATCACCGAAATTAGTGCACCCTATTGTTGTGTGTTATATTAGTGTAAAAATCAATGTAATTACTTGATTGCTCTAATTTTTCAATATTATCAGTTGAATCAGTTCATATTAACTCGAATGTATCCTTAAAGATGAACATATGTACATGAGATCTTGGAAATTAAAGAAATGTATTAATGTATTATTTCATTCTTCATTATATCATCATTGAAATCAATGCACCCTATTGTTGTGTGATATATCAATGCAACTAATTTATGCATATGTGTTATATCATTGTCAAAATCAATACAATTACTTGATTTCTCTAAATCATTTTTCAATATCACCAGTTGAATATGTTTATCTAAAAGATGAACATTTGTACATGAAATATAATATTGGAAATTAAAGAAATTTCTTAATGTATTCTCTCATTTTTGGTGTGTGAGATCATGATAATTCTATACATATTTTTCATCGACATTATTCTATGTCCATATTTCTTTAGCTTTGTTGTTTTGCAATTATCTATATTCTTGAGCTACCTATCTTTGTATATAATTGTGTTTTTCTTTGATAATACCATTATATGGTACGATTTTTTTATTAATTTCATTAATATTCATTTATTTTTTACATACAAAAAGATCACATATTATATTCGAAAAATAATACAAAACACAAACTTCATGTGGTTAAGCACTAAGTACATAAAAAAGGTAATATTGTAGAGTTGCTTACCGACAAAACTTCATCCATATATAATTGGTTTAATTTTCCATCACATTTGCATGATGATGGAAACAAAAGGGATGTCTCCATAATTATTGTGAAAATAAACAATTTTGTAGGTTATGGTAAAGTTAACTGAATTTACAACATTCAAATTTTTTAGAGTTTAAAAGATCATTTGGATAATAAATAAGCTAATTGAAAAGCTTGTCAAGTTTTCATGGAAATTCCATCAGAGTGTTCATCCAACATAAAGAACTTTGGATCTAGCAATAAATTAAGTTTATAAAGTCAGTTAGCCTCTTGATACAACTCCCTATAAATGTGTGTGAAGAAAACCATCTCAGACTGAGTAGAGTTTTCCTTGATTTGGATGGCCAATGGTTATTAATTAATGCTATATATATTATTCTTGTATTTAATTCATTTAATCATGATCAATGAATCCCAAAATACTTGTAACCTGGTAACACCGCCTGTAACCACTACCATCATCAAGGCTTTGAGTGCCATCAACTCTACATAGTTGTTTGATCCTTGTCCCATGCAAGCTTTGAATTTGTGGCAATGTCTCCCATCCATAAATAATATACCTCCCAAGGTACATCTATGGTCCTCTCCTTGCAATGCTCCATCAAATAAGGCCCATGTGATGAATTAATCAATCTATATTATATGCACTTTATGGGGGACCTTATTAGGAGTCTCCTTCTTAAGTGCTTGAAATAGAGAAACTACCTAAGATGAGAGATAATATGGAGGAATATATTTTTGATCAAACAACATAGAATTATGTGCTAACCATACACCCCATGATACCGTAATTTTGATGGGTCTTTTTCCCTTGATATCCTACCTCTAAAATAAGAGTTTGAAGCACAATCCAATACTAGTCCTAATCCAAGAATATTCGATATTAAATGTCATATTGATATCCCTTCGGACCTATAGTGAGAAGGGACAATAGATGGACATATGTGTTATAGTTTCATTGTTATTCCTACATAATACATATCATTTAGGACCTTGCACTTGTCTTCTTTGCATTAGTTTCCAAGTCAACACCCTATTATTCAATGCTACCCAAATGTGAATGATATATTTTTTGAGGGGATTTACTTTCCATATTTTGGACCACCACCACTTTGCATCTTGTCTCTCTTTGGATTTAAAGGAAATATAACATAATTTGGAATTAAATGAACTACCTATTGTATTCAAAGACAATCCCAAACTGTCATCATCTTAATTTAGCTTAATATGACATTTTCTTAATTCTTCAATGTAAGAGTCCCATAGATTAGAAATTCCATCATCTAATCCAAGATCATTTTCTAATAACTAGTCCTAATGCACAAGTCTATAGTGTTCCTACTATATATTTGGTTTAATGTAAACAATCCTTGTTCATGTAGAAGAGTTAACATATTTGATAGAAGAAACACATCATTTCTACAACCAAGTATGTGTTCCAATATGGAGAAGCCTTACATTACATAAACTTGACATTGAAAACTATCCATGACGGGGAAATCTAGGACTAACGCTTTGTCACGTCCCCGTCCCTCAACCGGCGAAGAGGACGCGACGAGCACATCAAAGACAACCGGACAAAATGCCCCATGAACATAAACGAATGAAATGAATGCTGAGGAATTAAACATTACAAGCATACACAGATGCATTTATCTTTATTCATACAGCGGAAGCAAACACACACATTCCAGCATCTCCATGTTCATTATAATTCATTTAACATCCATATAAAATTTGCAGAGATGGAATAACCAGCAGCACTCATCTGTCAATGAAGAAGTCACCCGCAACCAGCTACGTCGCTGCAACGTTCCACCCAACCATAGGCCATCTTGCTCATCAATCTCTCAGCAACGCTGCCACCCCCGAGCTGGGCATGATTCCTTCAGGATAAGGGTCAATTGCAGGCTTATACATAGCCAAGGGAACATAAACATCAAACCAACACAGCTAGGTTTCATAGGCTTTCAACAGACAAGCCAAGCCAGCACAGGCAGAAGACCAACCATTGTACTCTGGCAACCAATTGGCTATCACAGCTCAAACAAGGCAACACGGAGTTGTTCTTGGCCCTAACGTGGCCAAAACAACTCAACCACAACATCCCTAACCAGGGAAACAACAACAGCCCAAATTTCACAATGGAAACGATAGCAATTATGCACAGTCCCAAACGAAGGATAAGCAAATCCCCAGCGTGGACAGAGGAGAACACAGCCAACAAATTGGCATTCCACAGTGGCCCAAAACGAATTTGGACACCACAGCTAACACAAAAAAACGCGGGGAAGACAACAGCCCCAAAGCAACAACAGTGAGTACGCCTCTCACATGGGAAAACAACCCAAACAGACTGTGCGTGAGGAAAACTTGCACCCAACAGCAAAATGCACGGGAAAGACATACCCGATTTCTGTGTGAGGACTTTCAGCCTGCGCGTGAAGGGAAACGACCCAATTAATCTGTGCGTGAGTAAACAATCCGACCCAGCAAGGAAAAGAACAGACAATGGAGGCCCTGCGTGAGGAAAAACGGCTCCATTTTTTCCCGTGGATGCACCACTAATAGGAAGGACGCGAATTTGCAGTTCGTGGGTGCTCAGCAACTCGTGGGGAAGAGTAAGAAAACCTGCGTGAGACCCAAAAACGCCCAGAGCTTGTGCGTGAAGAGCCAACAGACAATTCGTGGGTAGAGGTGAACAGACCGTGGAGAGAATGCACGATGGGCACAATGAACAGGCGCGTGAGGAGAACAGAACAGGCAGGGAAAGCATGGAGTCGTGGGTGGAGTGTGTATGTGGGCAAAGGACTGACAATCCTGCCACCCCACTCCCAAAGGCAATAACTGCCCATCCACCAACAGCCATAGCTGCCCAACTACCCAACAGAACATTAAAGAGGTTGGGTAAGACAAGAAAGGTGACAAATAACAAAGGTAGAAAACCACAAGGTAATAAAACATGGGCTTTCCCCCCATAAACCAACGTTTGACATCCCCCACCCCTTATCCTTTGGAACCATGCCCTTTTCATTCAACGTTGCACTGCCGTAGCTGGTTGTGGTTTATTTTTATTTGATGTGCGGGTTTACATGATGCCAAATTAGAATGTGCCGGATAGCACAACATACCATCGGCAATTATCCCTATTGCCAAAACATACACATCCAAATCGATGGTGGGGCTTTTGCCTTGAGCTCCTCACCACGATTGATTACAATATATACATCATGCAAACGGGGTCAAAACCGGGGACATTACACGCTTTCTAGTGATTGGAGGCATTTTTATTATTTTTCTATAATTTTAAATCCAATCTAGTAAATTTTATGGAGAGAGGTAATTTTTTTCAATGATTCTCTTCCATAGAATATCCATATTAATAAAATTCCAAAGTCTCTTACCCACCAAAGTAGTTCCAAATAGATGTATGTGTTTGATACCTCAACGACTTTCACTTTTTTTTTATTGTGCGAGTGTTGTCCATTTTACAAGATGGTATCCCCAATACTTAGCTCTTCCATTCCAAATAAAATTAAAACATGGTTTCCTTATCTTCTCCAAAATCCCCTTACGTATATGTCCTAAGGAGTGCCAATATATAAGTATTTCATTCAACACAAACTTCACCAATATCCCACCTCTTGAAAACCACCTTTTCCACCAAAATTTTATCCTTTTTCCGATTCTTCCTAGGAGACAACCAATTTTTATTGATGTAGCCATTTGGTTTCAATTTTAAACCCAAGTATTTGAGCCTTGTATCTAAACCCAAGATTTCAAAAGGGAATAAAATATTCAAAGTGGGAATTTACTCTTCATTAATTTCATTGCAATTGATTGAAGACTTTTGTAATATGATATCCATGCTTGTGGTTTAAAATACAATTGTAATGTGTCGTTCATATTGTTCTTTCAATCAATGACCCATTAGTGAAAATAAATACATCATCAACAAATAGTAAGTGGGTAAGGTATTCCTCCCCTCCAATTTTGATTCCTTTGATGATTCTAGTTCTTTTGGTCTCCTTGATAGATCTCCTAAGCCCCTTTGACACAAGTAAGAATAGATAAGGAGATAAATTGTAGCCTTATTTAATCCCCATGGAAGGAATATGAAAGGATATTCAAACCCATTTATAAGAACATTAAAAGAAACAAAGGTTACAAATCCCATTATCTATTTAACCATTAACCAATCAAAACATGCATGGATCAATAAGATCCTTATATATAGTCAACATATCTTGTCAAAATCCTTTGATAAGTCTAGATTTAGTACCATAGTTGGGATTTTTTTAGTATAATGGAATGATTCCCTTTCTCGGTTGAACCAGTGGCTTCATGAATCTATCTTCCCCCTATAAAACCAAACTATTTAGGAGATATAGTATCTAAGATATATTTTTTTTCAATTTGACAGCCAATTATACACACACACACACACACACACACATATATGAAACATGTCTTAGAAAATCCTTAGGTACTTCCCCTCATTTTGAGGGGAAGTACCTACTTTGAGCGACATTCATCAGTGTTGTGCCAGGGACTTTTATGGAACTCACACCACTTCTTGATGTATTTCTTTGTATTTCCATTACTCTTATTTGCTTATGGATGGTACTAGTTTTCCTTTCCTTGTCCTATGTTCAGCAGGCTAGGGTTTCCCTTGCCTTGCTTTTGCGATGGATTTGTAGGTCCAATTTCTTGCTTGTTCTTTTGCTGAAATTTCTCCTCGATTTTCGCATCATACTGATAGGAATATCCAAGTGAAGAGATGTCTAGGAAGTCCATCTCGGTTTGGATGTATCGATGCAGGCCACTACTATATTTTAGTATCAGGTGCCACTCGGAGTCCTTGATACCCAACTTTTTGCACAAGGTATGAATGTTGTTGGTGTACTCTGACATAGTTTGGTCCCTCTCTTAATGTATAATGGTCCATTTGGTTTACTAGTCATCATAGTTTCCCACAGGGTAATACTATTCCTAAATGACATCTATGAAAGAGGCCTAAGTGGGATTGACCTTGAACATTCCAATCTTGTATGATGAGATTTGTTCATAGTATCCCACCAATTTTTGACAAGGGGGGCATCCTTGAGGAGTGCAAAGATGATATTTTCCCTGTCAGAAAAATTGTGTACATAGAAATACCCTTCTTTAACATTCAACCACTTATCTAGGGCATCAACATCGATCTGGACTTCAAATAAAGGAATATAAAATTTAACTTTTATCTTTAAGGGAGTTGCATCCCCGAAATGGATTCTTGTTAAAGGTGCATCTGCTACTGCAAACATTCGTCGAAGGATCTAGGAGAAATTATCCATCATATCATTCCCCTGTTGTGCTATGGATTTGGCGAGCAATAAATTGATAGGATCTCTTGATCCACCGTCTCTCTTCTCTTCATCCATGGGAGGCATTTTTGGGCAACAAGAGTGATATTATCCAAGTGAAACTAGTTCGAGACCCAAATATTTATACCTTGACCTCGTCAGGGACAGGCATTGGGAAACCATCAAAATGAAGATTGTTCTCATACCACTGATCTAGATTTATGTGTGAATGCAATTGAAGAGAAAATATAGAATCATAAACGAATACATATTTCAATGAAAATAAAGATGCAGTAAACAAATATTCTATTAAATAATGAAATAGAACATACTGCAAATACAGCTAGAATTGTGGTAGCTATCTCTAAGAAGAGATGTGGCTGCTACACTCATCTGTGCCAAGCTGAATGCAAAATGAGGCCAAAAGGGCCTATTTACAATAAGAATGAGGGAGAGAACCCTAAATGTCCAAAACATAACCCTAGAAGACGAACCGTTATAAATTTTGCGGCCCTAAGGTGGTTAGTTAAACAGTTAACTTCCCAGGGTCATAACTTTTGCATACAATCTCCAATTTTGGTGCTTGATAGCTTGTTGGAAAGGTATATTCAAACTTTAAATATTCTTATTAGGGATGAATGCATGCCATTGAAAACCACTTGGACAAAAAATCACCAAAAATGTCGTTTAAGGCCTAAAAACAACCCATGAAGTTTAGGACCCAAAAAATTGTAGAAAAACTAATAGGAAACTGCCAAAATAGACAATTGTTTTGAGCCAGTGGAATAGGTGGTGTTGATGTATTTGTAAGTTAGGAATATATTCTGATGTATATTATCAATGTATGTTGTTGTACCTCGATTGGGGATGTGTGTACTGCCTTGTGGGATGTCTTAATTGTGTCTATACCTTGAGGTCCAACCTCTGTTGTAAGTCAGGGAAATAGTCCCCAATGTAACATCATCTAATGTGTATTTGGAGCCTCTATAAGAGAAGTCAGCCCTGTTAGGGAATACATGTGGGCCCCAATATTATGTTTGGTCAATGAATTGAAAGGGTGTAGATATGGAGGCGCTCTCCCTCATTTATACACACCTCACACACTTAAGTTTGCATGAGATAGAGAGAGACAAAAGGGAGTAGAGACAAATAACTGTTGAATACTTCTTATTACTGCTTTTGATCATCTTACGGTTCTGAGGAAGTTTGTAGGGTTTTCTCCTTTACGGTTTCCCCAGCGAAAATATTTGTGTCTTGTGTATCTTTTATATCTTATGCATATTGATGTACTTGTTATTCTTTCAGATAAATATCCTAGATAAACTAATCAAATCTAAAGAAAAACTAACATGGTATTAGAGCCTCTTTGAAAGAAGGCATTGTGAAACTGTGGAAACTAGGGCTTCCTAGTTCAAGGTGTTCTCTTCACATATCATCAAGAAAATATAGCTAGGATAAATCACCTCAGTAGGGTGCATATTTTGGTGGAGACAGTTTCTAAATTGAAGAAGTTTGAGTTTTGACCCTGTCACTAGTGCCAAGAATAAATAGGGCATCAAGTTTTGGAGGCTTCCCAGCTTAGTTTTCAAAAAGTAACCTAGCTGAGCAACTTCCCTAAAGGAGGCACATATTTTTGTGCAAATAGAATCCCCAAAATCCAGGTTTGGAAAAGTAGGGTTTCTCTGACAAACCCTAGTTCAACCAGCTCCAGAACCAGGTTGGACACCTCAAATTAGTAAGATCTAAATCTTTGCTATTTCCATTTGAGGTTCTGATTTGAAAATATGGCTCATCATACTCAGATTGAGGACAATATTGGAGGGGGTGATAAATTTCAAGAGTGGAAGTACAAAATCTCCCTGATCCTTGAAGATAATGATTTGGATTAGTACATCACCAGGGAGGTTCCAGAACCAAAGGGAGATGACGCCAAGGATGCTAATAAGAGAAGCATGGCTAAGGCTAAGAGAATCATTGCATATTATATTAAGGATCACCTCATCCTCCATGTGTCTTCGCTCAAGACACCGAAAGAAGTGTATGATGCTTTGACAAAGATGTTCGAAGGAAAGAACACCAACCAGAAGATGACTTTGAGGAACCAATTGAAGAATGTGAAGATACTGAACTCCGAGACTATACAATATTAATTCATAAGGGTTGGTCAAATCAAAGAACAACTTGGAGCAGTTGAAAAAAATGTCGAAGAAGGAAAATTGTAATGACTACCTTGAATGGTCTCCCTAGATCATGGGACTTGTTCATTTAAGTAATTTGTGCAAGAAGGAAGCTGATCTCTTTCAGAAGACTTCAAGAAGAATGTGCACAAGAAGAAGCTAAACTTGTGATAAGAGAAGAAAATATGGGAGCAAGTGAATATCAAGCTCTCATGGTTCACACTAGGAATAACTTCAAGAAGAAGGATAAGAAGGAGAACTTTCATCACAACAAGAAGAAGGACAAGAAACTAAAGAAGACTAAAATAGATACTTCAAATGTTCGATGCTATACTTGTGATGAAAAGGGACACTTTTCAAGAGACTGTCCCATCGGGAAAAAGAGACACCATGATCATATTGTTGAAGATGATGAACCAACAAACAAAATATTCAGACGAGATAGGGATGATTCTAATGAAGAGTATGTGCTAACTGCAACACTTACGGGAACTCTCTCACATGAATAGCAGTGATTAGAATCATTCGTTAATATGTATGAACATGACTCACATCACAAGGTGAAACTTGGGGATGACTATCAATACCCGATAAAAGGGAGTGGAGAAGCTTAATACAAGCTTGACTATGGGAAATCTCTAAATATGAAGGATGTGTTATATGTTTCAGGATTGAAGAAGAATATTCTCTCCATTTCTGCACTAGATGCAAAAGGGATTAGGGTTGCTTTTGTCGATGGCCAAGTTCTGATGTGGCCCAGAGGAAAGACAATATAGGATGCATCAGTGATTGGAGAAGAAGACGGAGGCTTGTACAAGCTGAAGGGACAAACTGAACAAGCACTGGTTCATGAGTGGATTGAACCAAGTGAATTGGCACAAAAGGCTTGCACATGTGCACTACAGGGCACTATCGATTGCAAGAAAATCAGTCTCAATACTACAATAGATTCAAGTAAATCATGAAGGCATTTGCAAAGGATGTTCACAAGGAAAAAATGCGAATAAGACATTTCCCAGCAGTGAGAGCAAGGTGTTGCTGCTGCAACTGCTTCCCCATTTTTTTTTGATATTTTAGGGTCCCTCTTTCTATTTTTGTTGAAAGCTTACTTAGACTAGTTTTCTAGCTTAAGGAAGTCCATCTTACATAGTTTTTTTTTCAAAAGTTCGAGCAGAAGAATTTTTAGCTAAGTTAAAACTTACGTTTTCCCTCCGACATATCAGAGTAACTTGGCCAGTTTCTTCGACGTGTTGGACGAAATCAACCAATATATTTGACATGGTTGGCTGGATCAAAAGAAGGTTTTTTCGAATCATCATTTTGGCATAACTCAACTAAACCCGTTGACATTGTCAGAAGAAACTCACGATTTTCCATCGATACGATCGAAGGCGTTTGGAAATATTGTCGAATGCATAGTTTCAGGTCAACTTGGATTTTTACGTTGAAACATCTAGAGGAGACTTGTGAGTTTTCTTTGAAGCATTCATGGTTTGAAAGAAAGAGCGACTCTTAAAGCTCACCGAAACGGTCGCATATCCCGAGATCGAACAAAGTGGGACAAGGATGTCGATAAAATCGACATGACATAAAATATGTTGCCGACACACTTGAAATGACTTGAAGGTTTTTGCCGATACTGTTGGCATCACAATCCTTTTTCGTTGCAACCAAAAGAGTTTTGCTCCAAATGGCGTTTCACCAACCACTGTATTCAATTTTTCAACTACTGTATTTAATAACCGAGCAACTATATTAATGACATTTTTGTTTGTTTTTCTATATAAACGACTGATTTTATTTGGTTTTTATCCCATGAAACATTGTTTATCATAGAATCTAGTCAAGGAAAGACATTTGGAGCCATTTTGTCCAGCCTAGCCCGTGGCCATTCAACAGTTAACAGGTAGGCACCTCATCTATGGACTCTTTTGGTTTATTCTTTTATAAAAGTAAATTTTTTGTATTGGTAGCATGATAGGTGCCTTGTAATTTTTAAGTTAAGGTATTTACCGGCCTTTTTATCCATTTTGCATCCTAGCATGTCCGTGATATCGTTACCATGGCCTAGGTTAAATCTGTTTTTAGTTTGCGCGGGACAAGAGCCACTATGGTAGTTATTTAATTTTGAGCTTGGATTTGTGACTGATTTAGCACCATAGTCGAAAGAATGCAAGCCTCTTTGGGCCTAGGGTTTTCTAGACCAGTCATTTAGAAACCTTGCATTCATGTCGTTTTGTTTGCTCATCCTTCGTAGAGAATTTTCTTGTGGTTTTTCTACTTATTTGAGTTTCTTAGGGAGGATTCATATCCAAGCTGGTTTTTGTGAACTTTTTAGACCCCGTAGACTCAACAAAGGGTAGAGACTACTAGGAATGGTTTGAACCAAATGCTCCACAGCTTGTGAAAGTTCCTAACCATATGCAACAGGGGATAAGTATGTAGCACTGAATGCCTCCATTGAGGAATTCGACCTTAGACCACTAGACCCTATAACGCTTCGAAACCTTGGAATTTTAATACTTTGACCGGTGTATGTAATGGTGCTACATTAATTACAACACACCTAAGGACCATCATCGTTACATATAAAAAAATTTCCTGGTTTTACTTGTTAAGCACTAGAAGATTACAATGTTTTCAAAGATACAAGTTTTCACCTTCCACGGTTTTGAGATGAGTCATTGCAGCGATACAATGCATTCACCTAGATCTCTTTGCGCACCTTCACCTCTAAATAAATTCATAAATAGAATCCCCTTTCCCTCGAAAATTCTGAAGTTAATAAATAAAGGGGTTGGAAATCGAGTTTGTGACCTTCATTAAAGGAACCAAAACAAAAAAACTTCTATTCTAGGTTTCTTAATAGTGTTACAGAGCTCAAACTAATATTTACTTCCCTTTTTCTAAATGGTGTACTCTCCACCTCCTTCAACCTATATAATAATCAATAAACATTAATAAAATTGCAAATGAAAATGCATAATAGAACAGATAATAAGGTGCTCCCTTACATCATTGTTTTGGAAAATTATTGTTGTTTTAAAATGAAGAAGGAGAATTGGGGGGTCTGGCAAAAGGTTTATGATTTACACAAAAGCATATGCATATGGGATGATAGGTTTTCATTTTAACTTTGTAATTGCACGTCCTTTTATTACACCATGATTTCACTAAATGTTCAAGTGACTTCGAATGGAACACTTCTCTCCATCCTACACAACTGCATTTTGAATGGTTAGCAATGGATATATAAATTTGGTTTTCCTCCCAATTCTAACACTGGACAATGATTGCACTCTCCAATTTTGAGGTCCAATGTAGGTTTTTTGAGATTGATTACACAAGTAGTAGTTTTTCTTTATCAATATAGGATACCTCAATAAAATGATGCATTTGATTATTCAAAACGGTTGTGGTATTAATAAATCACTTCATATTATGCTCATGCTTGTATATCACAGGTTCTATTTTCACCAAGCAGGATTACCTTATTGAGAACATATTTTATAACAACAAATTCACACAATTCCTAAGAAAGGTAGTAAGAAGAAAGCGAAGGCAAGTGAACTAGACTCAGATGTGGAAATCATCTCCAGGACAAAAACCAAATTCGAAGATACCAAGGCTATCATAAGAGTTGCTCCCAGATTCAAATGGGGAGAACTCTATCAGATGATCAGAGATCAGAACATCCAAGACGTTGGTCTCGAAGAAATGATTATATACCAAAACATAAGAAATTCAGGAATCACTAAAGATGCTACTCACCCGAAGCCATTTCCTTTCTTAGAGGTTATCAGGTGGATTCTTCCCTATATGAATTCCACCTCGAGGCTCATCTCTAACATTAAAGGGGAAGCTTTTGCTTCATTTACTCCAGCTTACATAACTTTGGCCTATAAGTTACCTCCTTCATAGGTTATGATGAACAATGATTGGATCAAAGGGATAAATATTGATCCCTTGGAATGTGCAAATAGAATGGTAATGTCACGGAAGCAATTGCGCCAAAACGCAAGTGGGGAATATGAGTCCCAAAGCCTATGGACCCCATTCAGGATCATAGCTTTGATGTTGAACATAAATTTTGGTCGAGCCGATGGAACTGTGTATAAATTGAATTGGGTTTCTCTAATCTATTATATAGCGTTTGAGGGCACAATTTTTAACTAAGCAGACATCGTACTGGATAGCCTGTCATCATGTGTAGTAGCCGCACAGGGAGGTACAACCTAGAATAGGTCTGAGTTTTATATGTTATCTTACCTTATCGACTGCATTTTGTGCAGGAACCATTTTTCTAAGCTTGGGTGAATTTGGAACCACATTGAGTCTCATGTTTATGTTTCTTATTAAATTCTCTGATGCCATAAGTATGTGGGCTTTTATAAACTCATTTGTGAATAATTTTTTATGCCTTTTTACGAGTTAATTTTCCTAAAAGAACCTAAATTCATGTCCAACAATGCCATGGAGCTTATCAGTGAGTATGGAGACTACTATTTCTCGTAGGAAGGAACGTACCTTAGAATGTATGGATGTTCTAGAGCTCCATTCCTACTGCCAAGGTACACCATGGATTATGTAGTCCACAAAGAGGAAGTGAGGCAAGTGTTCTTAAATGGAGTCAGTAAATTCTTGCATGATATGAAAAAGGAAACCTTCCCCCCACTACCTTTCTACATTGGAGGATACAAATTATCCAAGGTAAAAGGTGTCGTTGATTTTGTGAAAGAGATGGAGACTTTTCATTTTGAGGAGAAAATTTTTCAGAGAAATGATAGCAGAGGAAAGGTTGCAGAACATTATGTGGACATAAAAATACATTATGAATACTCATATTTCTTCAACAAGGATGAAGAGGTATTCAAAAGGGCTAACAATCTGATTGAGTTAGGAAAGCGCTTTACAAAGAAGAGTGGTAAAGACGACAACACTACTATGGAAATGAATCTACAAAAACAAAAAGAAGACGCCTTAAGATTGCAACAAGCAGAGGCAAAGAGAAGGCAAAGGGAAGAAGCAAAGAAAAGGAAAGCAGAAGAATCCCAGAGGTAGCAAGAAGAAGAAATATTAAAGAAAGACAATGAAGAAAAATCACAAAAGGAAGTCGAGGAAGCGGCTAAATAACTAAGAAGAAAACAAGAAGAGGACAAGATCAGGGAAGATTTGGATGCAGAGGCAGCCCAAAATGACCTAGTGGACCCAGAACCTCCTGCTTCATCAAGTGGAACAATCACAGGTAGTCACATTCCTTTTGTAGAGCTCGGGCTTACTCCATTTACTCCATCTAAGCAACACACGGTGGCTCTCTTAGATACCATCATTTTCAAAAAATCTAGGGAGACCATCAAAAGAAGGTCAGAGAAGCGGTTAAATGTGGATACGCAAGATGACATGGTCACAGTCACCGAAGACACCATAATGGAGGGTACTCACAAAGACCCCAAATTCATGTCCTTAGTAAATATAATAGTTGTGTAGGCCAATGTCGACAACGTTGATCGATTGATGGATGACATGGAGTGCAACAAGGAGAATATGCTTAAGCTGAAGGATAATGTGGTGAAACTACGAGGAGAGGGCATATATTTAAAAAGGAAGAATGATGCCATCCTCTTCGAAAAGGAAAGAATCCTAAGTGAGTACCAACCTTTGCAGACAGAGAAGGAAGCAATGAATGTCCAATTAGTAATAATGGAGGGAGAGAGAAATGATTTTGAAGCTAGAATCTCACAACTGGAGCCAAGAGAATCCGTGAAAAGTCAACAAGTTGAAGAATTGAAAACCCAAGTAGAAGAATTGGTCAAGCAAAAGGAATCTCCAGAAAATAAACTGAAGATAGCTAACAAGAAAAAGCAGGACATTACTCTTTTTTGTGACCAAGCCTGCAAAATTTGAAGAAAGATACATCAGGCTCAAGTTACTCTCATAGGTGAGATTTATAAAGTGAGGCTGATAATGACGAGACTAAGGGTGATTGAAGTAGAATCATTGGATTTTATAAAGTACTGATGGAGGTCGGAGAAAAGGTAAAAATCCAGTTGACCTGGATAGAAGCTAACTCAAAGTTTTCGGAACATCTTCCATAAAAAATTGCCAAAAGCATAAAATCAGAAATGGCACTCCTAGAGTTTTGCAAGAAAGCCTCCCCGAGGTTAAGAAAGGAAATTAATAGAACTATGGAAAAATGTGAGGAATTCTATAAAAAGATACATCAAGTCCACAAGAAATGATAGCTTTCTTTGGCTCCAAAGATCACCGATATTCCAAGCAAGGACAAACATATGGTGCATTTGCAGGACAAACTAGAAGAGGACATACAATACATCCAAAAAATAGAATTTTTCAACAAAGAATATATTAACACTTGTGTTGGGTAGGATTATGTCAACGCTCACATATTAGAAGACATGTGTAGGTCTGCCACAAAAAATGTGAAACACGTAGAGACACAGCTGTAAATGCATGAAGTGACCATGCAAGTACTAGAGCCAATAAAATACAAGACTATTGTAGAAGAGGCTAATGCATGGGGAGAGTATGTTTCTAGCTTGGCAGGGCCCACTTGAAAGTTTTCTCTTTTATAGATTTTTGGCATTTTTCTAATCTAAAGCACTAGAAGATAAATTTTGGAATCCCTAGGGTTAGGGTAATCGAAGAGTCACTAGATGACGAATTCTAATTGTAATATAAATAGAGATATGAAGTAGAGTATAAGGGACTTTTTGCTAGCAAAAATAAGGGCTGGAATATGTTGTAAGCGAACTCAATTTTTTGCTAATAAAGAAGGACCTATTTGCTAGGAAAGGCCTGCATATAAATTTTCTTGAGATGTGTGGAATTTTACAAAGTGGAATTACTTCTTCTTATTTCCGTACAACTGTGAGATCATTCTAACTTCTCTGAATTAATTATTTGGTTATGGATGATTTTTCTTTCTATGTAAATGTCTGTGTATGAAATGAGTAATGATTGTTTATTCTATCAGAGCTTTCTTTGATAATAGTTTTACTGTGAATATACATATGAAATTGAAAAAGCTATTTGTGAGATTAGTATGAATAGTTACAGTACATTGGTCTAATTTTAAATCTGCACCCTATGAGGATAGAGTAAACTAGAATAGAATAGATTATATTAGTCTTATATTTAAAAGGTAATTGAGAAAGCAGGAATGGTAAGACATAAGGTAAGAACCTACGCATCACTAGTGAGGTTTCTATTTATCAATTACATGCATTTAGGTTAAGCATTTTCATTTCATCATTTAATTAAATAAAACAATATAAACGATGAATCGAGCCATAACCGATAAAACATTTTAAAACACATAAATATATAGTAGCTGAACCGTTAACTGGACAAATTCCCCATACCAAATGGTGGACAATCTAATTGGGATCGATTACCGGGGAGAATCCCTACTGTCAGTACCTGGGAATTTTCCAGGCATCAACACAAGGATAAAGGAATACTAGAGATAGTACACTCAGATTTATGTGGACCCATGTCTTTTAGCTCATTAAGTGGGTATGTGTACTATGTTTCCTTTATAGATGATTTCTCACATAAGACTTGGATATATTTTTTGAAAGGAGAAGTGAAATTTTTAGAAAGTTCAAGGAATATAAATCCTTGGTCAAGAACCAAACAAATAGGAATATCAAGACTCTATGGTCAGATAATGGAGGAGAGTTCACTTCAAAAGAATTCAAGGAAATTTGCAGAGAGTCTGGGATTAAGAGGGATTTGAGAAATCCATACATTCCTCAATAGAATGAGGTTGTGGAATGAAAGAACTAAACCATCATGGAGGCAACAAACGCTATGTTTCATGATCAGGATATTCCTATTCACCTTTGGGGGAAGGAAACAAGAAAAATTGTGTATGTATAGAACCATCATCAAGTACTTGCCAATAAGACCCCTGAATAGGATTTGTCAGAAGAGAAACCAGAAGTTAGCCATATGAGAATATTTGGCTACCCAGTGTACATACATATCCCATAGGAGAAAAGCACCAAGCTCAATCCTTCTGGGAGAAAGGGTATCTTCGTAGGATATAGAGAAACATCAAAGGAATATCGAATATACTTCCCAGGATTCAAGAAGATTAACATCAGTAGATATTTAACCTTTGATGAAGACTCAACATACTTCAAATCCTGGAGGACACCCATTCAGGAGGTCAAGGAACCTGAAGAGATGAGAGTCCAAGATATGGAAATCGGAGAAGCAATTCTAGAGGACCATGAATATCGTGACATGAAAAAACCACAAGAATCGGTAGAGATATTCCTTGAGAAGGACTCCAATAAGAGGAAACTAGCATGGGCATGGGAGCTCATATGATAAGCTGAAAGGTATGGCACTCTAGAGGAAATACATAGAGAGAGAAAAAAGGAGAATTCCTACAATAGCTATGTGTCTCTACTATGTGACATCATCGAAAGAGAGGCTTACACCTACGAAGAGGCTACATAAAAGAAAGAATGGAAGGATGAGATGATCGAGGAATATTAGTTGATCATGAAGAATGATGTCTGGGATATTGTTCCAATACCAGAGAAGAAAAATGTTGTGACTTCGAAGTGGATATACAATATCAAGCATGCTGTAGATGACAACATCTAGAAATACAAGGCGATATTCGTAGCACAAGGATTCTCACAGAAAGAAGGCATAGACTACGAAGAGACATTTGCACATGTGTCAAGGTACACTTCCATTAGGACCATACTTTCTTTAGAAGCAGTTATGAAATGGAAAATACACCAGATGGATGTCAAGACAACTTTCTTGAATGGTGTAGTTGAGGAGGAAGTGTACATGGAACAACCACTTTGATTTGAGACACATGATAGGAAGACCCATGTGTGCAAATTGAATGAGGCCTTGTATGGATTGAAACAAGAATCAAGGACATGGTGCGACTAGATGGATAACTTCCTTAAAAGCTTGGTATTTACCAAGAGTAACGCAAATTCTAGCCTCTAATTCAAGGTGGAAGATAGAACACTAGTGATCCTCCAGTTATATGTCGATGACTTGTTCAATAGCATGTGAAGATGAAATCATTACATATGCAAAGAGGAGACTTACTACAGAGTTCTAGATGAAAGAACTAGGTATGATGCAATACTTCTTAGGCATGGAGGTGTGGCAGAGCGCATATGGGATCTTCCTTGGTCAAGGAAAATATGCATTGGATATTTTGAAGAGATTCAAAATGATGGACTGCAAGGCAATGGCCATACCTATGGCATATAAATTGAATATTCTGAGTGATGCTTCATCCGAGAAGGTCGATTCCATGATGTATCACCAGATGATTGGCTCATTGACATATCTGACGAATACAAGACCATACATATGCTTTGCGGTGAACACCCTAAGCCAGTTCCTGACGGATCCAAGACATTGTCACTTGATAGCTGCAAAGAAAATACTGAGGTACCTAAAAGGTACAATGGATTATGGGCTCAAATACGATTCGAATCAGAAGATTAACCTACATGGTTATGTTGATTCGTATTGGGAAGGTCGTGCCACTAAAAGGAAGATCACCTTGGGTTGTTGCTTTAGTTTGGGATATGGCATGATCTCTTGGTTCAGTAGGAAGTAATCATGTGTGGCGTTGAGTGCAGCTGAGGCAGAGTATGTTGCCACTTGCTCGGCTAGTTGCGAAGCAGTGTGGTTTCGAAAGTTACTGTATGACTTGTTTGATCTCCAGTTGGATGTGAATTGTATCTTCTGCAACAACCAGAGTTGCGTGAAGTTGTCAGAAAATACCGTGTTCCACGACAAGTTGACGAAGCACATAGATATCAAGTTCAACTATATTAGGGATATGGTGCAAAGAAGATCAGTGAAGCTCTAGTACATGGAAACGGAGGAGAAAATAGCCAATGTGTTGACCAAGTCTCTTGAGAGAGTGAAGTTCGAGTACTTTGTAGAAATACTTGGTGTGACCCAGATTGAGATCCCTCAAAAGAGGGAGTGATGTATTCTAGAATAGCTAGAGAGATAGGTTGTGTGAGTGTAAAATTCTGATGAATCTCATAGGTTTCTCAGACGTAACCAATCCTGTAGGTTATCCTTGGATAAGTCCTGGGAAAGCTCGTAGATTATCCATGGATGTAATCAGTCTTGATGTTTTCTATGCTAGAAATAGCTGATGCATGATATCTCACATGGGAAATGTGACAGGTTATCCGAGCAGAAAAAATCCTGGTGAAGCGGGATGCTTAGACGTAATCAGTCCTTTAGGTTGTCCTCGTATGTAATCAATCCTTGCAAATCTCGTAGGTTATCCTTGGACGTAATCTGTCTCGTGAAAGTTTATTCGAGTGTAAAATGAGACCTGGTGTGGTAGGTAGGTTACTCGAATTTAATACTCCCTGTGGGTTGTCCAATTGTAAAAATGACACGTGGCATGGTACACATGTTACTTGGATGTAATACGCATCGAATTTTGTCTGAACATAAAATATCCTGGACGTAGGTTGTTCATATGTAATAAGTCCTTGAGGTTGACCAGAGAACATAAAAGGTCATGATGTAGTAGTTTGTTGGGTCATAATACATCCTTACATATATATCTATATATGTGTGTTCCCATGTTGAGATGATAAGGTCATGAAGCATGAGAGATGCACCCTAGGCAGTTCTATTTATAGAACACAGGTTTCCAATGTAGAGACGTAATGCACTGAGTGTGCTCCTAGGAGATCCTCAAATAGTAGAAGCTATAGGTTGTCCTAATGATGTGAAAATTATCCTGACTTACTACTATGATGAAAGAACGCAGGTTGTCTCCATATAAAGATTTGTTCTTTTTCTTGATTTGTGTAGGGAAAATGAGATGTTTTGGATACGATGAGAAGAAGGTAGAAGATGCAGATTATTTCCATGGAAATGTAAATAAGGTCCTAGACAGTTCCTACATGATGGCTTGCTCGAGATGTTATGAAGACCTGGCAAAGGACTAGGCCTACATCTAGCATGAAAAAGGTTTGGCTCTGTAGAAACTTCTGATGACAGATAGTATGGTATGATGATCAAATTAATAAGATGATGACTCTATGAATCCGTGATGATGAATACTTGACTAGATGTGTTTGATGACTGTGAAGAGAGAGAATACCTTCCTAGTTAAGAGGGATTGTTGATGTATTTGTAACTTCAAAAGATATTCTAATGTATATTATCATTGTATGTTGTCGTACCCCCACTGGAGATGTGTGTACCCCCTTGTGGGATGTATTAATTGTGTATATACCTTGAGGTACAACCTCCATTGTAAGTCAGGGCAATAGTCCCCAATGTAACATCATATAATGTGTATTTGGAGCCTCTTTGGGAGAATTCGACCCTGTTAGGGAAGACATGTTGGCCCCAGTATTATGTTTGGTCAATGACTTGAAAGGGTATAAATAGGGAGGTGATCTCCCTCATTTATACACACCTCAAACTCTATGTTCACATGAGAGAGAGAGAGACAAAAGGGGGGGAGACAGATAGCCGCTGAATACTTCTTATTAGAGATTTTGATCATATTACTATTCTGAGGAAGTTTGCGGGGTTTTCTCCTTTATGGTTTCCATGGTGAAAATATTTGTGTCTTGTGTATATTTTATATCTTATGCATCCTATTGTACTTGTTATTCTTTAAGATAAATATCCTAGATAAAATAATCATATCTAAAGAAAAAATAATAGGTGGGTGGACACTGATTTCCATATGGATCAATCCTCCTCCCTTATGAAGCAATGGTCTCCATTGTGTCAAATCCCGTATCATATCTTGAACTCTGTGTTGAGTTGATATACTGGTGCGACATTCCCTGAAATTAAAATGCTACCTTTATTTGACATGTCGAGAGGGTTGTAATTTCTATTGATGGATGTGTTGGAGCTATTCAACAATTCTAGTTTTCGTGTTTACCTTTTCTCGAATTGTTCTGGATGATTTCTTTCTGGATGAGCACCTTGAATGCATGGCCTTACACTGTAGAGGTACTCGAATGGACGAGGGAACACTAACTTTGTGTTATTATTATTTCTACTGATCAGAGACACCATATGTAGATGTTTTGGAGGTATCTATGATATGATGTTCTCCTTCAGATGAAATTGTGAAGAGATAAAATTTGTCAATGTGGTAGATTATCTTCCTGCCCTATGAGACTGTGACAAGTGAAACTATATTTGGTATCCGATAGAGTTGTCCTCCCAGATGACACTACGAGGTCATGATTCATATACATCATGACGCTTCCACATATATGGTTTTCCTAAAAGAACATCATGGAATTCAAGTGGGCCCACATCACATAGTACCTTGTCTTTGAAAGTCTTGATGCCATATGGTAGGCGACATTACTGAGTAACACAAATACCTCGTACTTGGATTAGCCAACTGATGGTGTATGTCTACAGGTGTGGTGTTTTCAGAAGCTCCAATCTCTTGATGAATTATGCTAATATTAGGTTCTTTGGGTTGTTGATGTCAACAAAAAAATGTAGTGGGATTTCCTTTACCCACATTTGTGAGTGGAATAGGCACTCCTCTACCTATGAGTCTTCAGGTTCCTCTATTTGAATATTTGTCTTAGAAAAAATGATGCTTGGTTTTGCATCAATGATTTGCTTCCCCTGGTCCATGGCCATGACATTGGGTTTTGAATCAGAATCCGGATCCGCTTCCTAAAAAAGTTACTAGGAAAATACCAAAATGGACAATTGTTTTGATCCAGTAGAATAGGTGGGTGGCCACTGATATCCATATATCTATGTTGAAGAGTTGAGCTATCCTGACTTAAATCTAGTAGAATTAGCTATGTATATGCTGCATAGCCTACATCAGAGCATAGCAGAATAAATCAAGGAACGATAAGAAAATATATTTAGTGAGATGATGAAATAGAGTGCAGAGAGAGAAGAGTTAAAGGAAAAGTGTAAACAACTTCAAGAAGAGTGGGATGCAATAGCTGAGAAGAAGGATAATCTATAGAAATAGATGGAGGTAGTTTGTGGCGAATTGCTTGAAGTATAAATGACAAAGGTAGTACCAGTCAAATATATAATGATGAGCTTGAGTAAAGTCATTAGGGGATTTTGAGAAAGGATTAATGACTTGGAAGCACAATTAATGCCTGTTACTCCACATGATATTTGAGACCAGAGAGAATTTGAAGCAAAGGCATTTTTTGATAGCATCAAGAAGTTAAATGAGGAATGCACCAACTTGTTTGATGAAAGTGCACATGCTTGGGTAGCTTTGTTGGAGGTGAAAAATAACCTAAAGGAAGTGTAGTTCAGTGTTGTGAAGTTGAGGAACTTTATAAGGAAACTTTCACCAATAGAAAGAATGCAAAAGGTTGCAGACTATAAGAAAATACAAATAGAGGCTAACTAGTATCACAAAGAGTAGATGAATATGATCCAAAGGGTGGTGGTGTTGTAGAACAAAGAAGTACGTGTGTCACGGATTATTGGAGGAGAGCATGCTGAGATCAATAAAATGGTGCATCTAGTTGAAGAGAACCTGAATGGAAATGAAATTACATTATAGGTTAAGGATGTTGGTTTTTCTAATCTAATTCAAATTGATTAGAATATTTATCTGAAATTATAACAATCACAACAAGATGCATAAGATAGAGAAGATACACAAGACACAAAGATTTTCCTTGGGGAAACCATAAAGGCGAAAACCTCGCAAACTTCCTCAGAATAGTTGTCACTAAGACAATATCACAAGATAGAAACAACCAAGTATAATATGTCTTCTGCATCTCTCTCTCTCTCCTCCTTGGTATTCTCTCTCCTCATGTGAACTTGAGTGAGTGAGTGTGTGTATAAATGAGGGAGGGAGTGTCCCTATTTATACCCTTTAAGTGGCTAAAATTACAACTTGACTGGGCCGACTTGTTACCCTAACTGGGTTGAATTCTCCTAGAGGGACCTAAAAATACATTCTATTATGTTTGACTTAGGGACTACTGACCTGAATTACAACAAAGGGTTTACCTCAATGACCATAGACAATAAAGACATAATGAAAGGAGGGAAACACATCTCCAATGGGGGTACAACAACATACAATAATAATATACATCAGGATATCTTTCGAAGTTACAATTATAACAAAAATACCTCTTAACTAGGAAGGTATTATATCTCCATATTCATCAATACATCTGTTCACGTCATCATAGCTGAATCATCATGATCGTTGTTTCCATAGTTCTCATCTTGTCGATCATTGAATAATGGCATCTACCTGTCTATCATCAATAAGAAGTTTCTATAGATCCAACCCTGTTTCATGTTGGGTGTGGGCCTAGTCCTCATTTAGGTCATCATCATATGCATAGGTACATCCTAGGACCATTCATTACATTTTCAATGCAAACACCTGTGTATCCTAGTGTCATTTTGTCATGTCCAGATCATCTTATCGTATCTGCATCATCTTGTCGTATCTCTTCAATGTACTCGAATAAAAACCTTGCTCCATATCACTGACTACCTATGTTCTAACAACATAGGAGCACACCAAGAATCATTACATCACCAAGACAACCTGTGTCTACCATTATACAAGAATCTCGTAGGAGAAAACAAAGTTCATTATCTCTCTCCACGGTCAACCTACGTTTTGCAAACATAGGAGCACACCAAGACTTATTTACGTCACTAAGACAACCAGTGTCTACCAGTATGTGAGAACTTCCTAGGAACACACTAAGTTCCTTGTGACCTCTCATCATATCTAACATGGGACCACATAAGGAATGATTACATTTGAACAACCTGCATACCATTGCAATACTTTTACATTCCAAAACAACCTCAAGTAATCATTACATCTAAGGAAAAACTGCATACCATGTTAGGACTAATTACATCCAAAGATGACCTTCCAAGACCAATTACATCTAAGGAAAACATGCATACCACACCAAGCCTTATTATAGCCAAAGACGACCTGATAGGACTGATTACATCCTGTGACAACCTGTGTACTACGCTAGGACTTGTTACATCTTGAAACAACCTATATACCTTCCCATGTGAGATCTTGTACTCATGCACTTGCTTCTTTCGTTCTTCTCGTCATCTCCATCATGGGAACATGTCAGGATTGATTACGTCATCAAGACAACCTTCTCCTCTGACCATGCGAGAAATCGTCATTCCCTCTTTCTAAGGACCTCGATTTAGATAACACCAAGTCTCTCTCTGAAGTATTCGAACTTTGCTTTTGCTAGCGTTTCAGTTAACAAATCCACTATCTACTCGTCCATCGCCACACACTGGAGCTTCACTACTCCTCTCTACACCATATCCCAGATATAGTGATACTTTATCTCTATGTGCTTCATCTTATCATGAAACACCGGATTCTCTGACAACTTCATGCAACTATGGTTGTCATAAAAGATACACGTCGCTTCTAAATTGATATAAAACAAATTAGATAGTAGCTTTCGAAGACATACTACCTCACAACTATCCAAACAAGGTGTAACATATTCTGATTCGGCTGTACTCAACGCCACACAAGATTGCTTCCTACTAAACCAATATATCATGCCAGATCCCAAATTGAAGTAGAAACCCAAAGTGCTATTCTTATCAGTGGAGCTTCCTTCCCAATCTGAATCGACATGAACTTGTAGGTTAATCTTCTCATTTTCATCATACTTGAACCCATTATCAACTGTACCCTTCAGGTATCTCAATACATGATTTGCAACTACTAGGTGAACATGTCTTGGATCTGTCAGGAATTGGATCAAGGTGTTTACAGAAAAGCATATGTCTAGTCTCATATTCGTCAAGTACATAAATGAACCAATCATATGATGATATATCATAAAATAAACTATCTCTATTGAAGCATCACACATTAGCTTCAACTTTGATGCCATAGGTGTGGCTATCGCCTTGCAGTCCAGTATTCCAAATATTTTCAGAATTTCCACTGCATACTTTCCTTGACCAAGGAATATTCCATCCGTACTTTACCACACCTCTATGCTTAAGAAATAGTGCATCATCCATGGGTATTTCATAGCTAACTTAGTGGAAATATTCCTCTTTGCATCTACAATGAGTTCATCCTCTCCCGTCAGAAACAAGTCATCAACATATAGCAGGAACATCACCGGTTTTTCGCCTTCAACCTTGAAGTAAATATTGGAATCTTCTTTAGTCTTGGTAAATCCTAAGCTCATCATAAAATTATCCATCCTACCGTACCATGTCTTGGGTTCCTATTTCAATACGTACAAGGATTTCTTCAATTTTCACACATGTGTCTACCTGTCATGTGTCTCAAATCCTAGTGGATGCTCCACGTACACTTCCTCTTCGATTACACCATTGAAGAATGTTGTATTAACATCCATGTAGTGTACCTTCCATTTCATTTGTCCAGCCAATGAAATTATATATCTGATGGAAGTGTATCTCGCTATGGGTGGAAATGTTTCCTCGTAGTCTATTCCTTCTTTTTGGGAGAAGCCATGCACTATGAACCTTTCTTGGTGTTTTTCAATGCTACCATCTACAACATGCTTGATCTTGTAGATTCACTTTGAAGTCATGACAGACTTCCCTTTCAGTCTCAGAACTATATCCTAGACATCATACTTCATAATCGACTAGTATTCCTCGATCATGGAATCCTTCCATTCTTTCTTTTCTATAACCTCTTCGTAGTTGGAAGGTTCTTTGTCAATGATGTCACTTAGCTAGGCCACATAGTTGTTGTATGGTTTGGGTTTCTTCCTTTCTCTATGTATCCCATTTGGAGTTCCATATATTTCAGCATATTGTAGTAGCTCCCGTGCCCATGCTGGTTTTCTCTTGTGGGAGTTCTTCTCGTGAAGTGGTTCTACAGGCTCTTGTGGGTCTGCCATGTTGTGATCTTCATGGTCTTCTAGAAATGTTTGTTCTACTGTTGTGTATAATACTCTTGTTACTTCAGGTTCTTCGACTTCTACAATATGTAGTTTTCTAGATCTGGATTATACTGAGTCTTCGTCGAATATTACATCTTTGCTGAAGTCGATCATCTTAAATATTGGAAAGTATATTCGGTAGGCCTTTCATGTGTCACTATATCCTACGAATATCCCCTTCCTCTTAGAAGGATCGATCTTTCTCCTCTTTTCCTTTCGTATGTGTATGTACACTAGATAACCGAATATTCTGAGATGGTTTATTTCTAGTTTATCTCCTAAGAAATTCTCTTAAGGAGTCTTGTTGTTGAGTACTCGATGAGGAGTATGGTTCTATACATACACAACTGTCCTTGTTACTTCTTCCCAAAGGTGCATCAGAATATCCTGGTCATGTAGCATTGCCTTTGCTGCTTCCATTATAGTTCTATTCTTTCATTCCACAACAACATTCTATTGAGGATTTTATGGAGTTCTCAACTCCCTCTTAATCCTATATTCTCTGCATAGTTCCTTGAACTCTTTGCCATTATCTGATGGCAGAGTCTTGATATTCCTTTTAGTGTGGTTTTTACCAAGGATTTGAATTTCTTGAACTTGTTAAAGACTTCATTTTTCCCTTTCAAGAAATATATCCAGGTCTTATGTGAGAAATCATCTATTAAGGAAACATAGTATACATACTCTCTTAGTGAGATGGATGAGTACATGGGTCCATAGACATATGAGTGGATTATGTCTAGTATTCCTTTTGCTTTGCTCTCACTGCTGGGAAATGTCTTCTTTATGTTCTTTCCTTGCGCACATCCCTTGAAAAAATTTTCATGCTTTGTCTAAATTTATGGAAGGCCTAGAATTTCTTTGCTTACAATTGGTAGTTCTCTATAGTGCACATTGGAAAGTCTTTTGTGCCATAGTTCACTTATTTCTATGGATTCATGAACCAAGTCTTATTCAGGTTGTCCCTTCAACTTGTACAATCCTCCCTCTTTCTCTCCAATTATTGTTGCATCATCTTTCCTTTAGACCACATTAGGACTTGGTCATCAATGAATGCAACTCTTATTCCCTTTTCATCTAGTGCAGATATGGAGAGAAAATTCTTCTTCAATCCTGGAACATATAACACATATTTCATCTTCTAGTGTTTCCCAGATTCTATCTTGTAGGAAGCTTCTCCACTTCCTTTTATGGGGTATTTATAGTCATCCACAAGTTTCACCTTGCGAGCTGACTCATGCTCAGAAAGGTTTACAAATGATTCTTTGTATCCCATCATTTGTTTGGATTCCCCACTATCTACAAACCAATCATTTCTTCCATGTGAGATAGTTCTCGTGAGTGCAGAGATAAGAACATATTCTTCATCACTTGAAGAATCAGTCTATGCTTTGAGTCTCTTTATTGTTGGATCATCATCTTCAGTGGTGTGAGCATGATGCCTATTATTATTTGACTTCTTGTTGAAGGATCCTATGTTTTTGGGACAATCTCCAGAGTAATGTCCCTTATCATCACAAGTGTAGCATTGAATGTTGGAAGGATATCTTTTGAATTTATTTTGTATTTTGTGATGATGGTCCTCCCTTTTGTTGTGATGGTGATCCTCCTTTTATGATATCTTCTAGTGTGGACTATGAGATTTCGATATTCATTTTCTCCCACGTTCTCTTCTATTTTTATGAGCTGAGATTATTCTTGTGTACATTCTTCTCATATGCTATTGAAGCTAATCAACCTTCTTCTGACACATATTCCTTGAATGAATGAATCCCATGATCTAGGGATTCCATTCAAGGTGGTCATAACAATATCTCCTTCTTCTAAATTTTCTTCAACTGATTCAAGTTGTTCCTTGATTTGAGAAACCATTGTGAAGAGGGATTACATTGTCTCTAATTTTTGTATCTTCACATTCTTCAACGGGTTCCTCAATGTCATCTTCCGATTGATGTTATTTCCTTCAAACAACTTTGTCAAAGCATCAAACACTTCCTTAGGTGTCTTCAAGGATGAAACATGGGGGATGAGATAATCCTTAATAGAACCTGCAATGATTTTCTTGGAATTAACCATGTTCTTCCTATGGATAGCCTCAGCCTCATCTCCCTCTGGTTTTGTAACTTCCTTACTGATATATAGATCCAAATCATTTTCTTCAAGGATCAAGGAGATTCTATACTTCCATGCTCAAAATTTATAAGCCCCTCCAATATTGTCCTCAAGCTGAGTATGGTGAGTCATCCTTTCAAATGAGAACCTCAAATGGAAATAGCAAGGATTTAGATTTTACCAATTTGAGGTGTCCGACCTGGTTCCAGAGCTTGTTGACCTAGGGTTTGTTAGAGAAACCCTAACTTTCAAAACTTGGAGTTTTGGAATCTTGTTTAGATAGAAATATGTGCCTCCTTGAGGCGAGTTACTCAGTAAGGTAATTTTATGAAGGACGAGGTGGGAAGCTTCCAAAAATTGATTCCCTGGTTCCTCCCAACACTAGTGTCTAGGTAAAAAATGAAACATCTTCAAATTTGATTCTGCTACCACCAAAATATGCAACCTTCTAGGGTGAGTTATATTAGCCCTATTTTCTTTATGATCTGTGGAGAGAATCCCTTAAAATAGGAGGCCCTGGTTTCCACTAATGCACAATTCCTTCTTTCAAAGAGGTTCTGATACCATGTTAGTTTTTCTAATATAATTCAAACTGATTAGGACCTTTATCTGAAATACTAACAAGCACAATAATATGCATAAGATAGAGAAGATACAAAAGACACAAATATTTTTCTTGGGGAAACCATAAAGGAGAAAACCCCACAAACTTCCTCAGAATAGTTCCATCACTAAGACAATATCACAATATAGAAAAAACAAAGTATAAGATGTCTTTTGCAGCTCTTTCTCTCTCATCCTTGATCTTCTCTCTCTCTACATGAAAACTTGAGTGAGTGAGTGTGTGTATAAATGAGGTAGGGCACCTCCCTATTTATACCCTTCAAGTGACTGACCTTACAACTTGACGGGGCCAACTTGTTACCCTAATGAGGTCGATTTCTCCTACTGCATGTACCTAAAAAAACATTTTATTATATTTAACCTAGGGACTACTACCTCGACTTACAATGAAGGGTTTACCTCAATGACCATAGAAAATAAATACATCCAGAAAGGATGGAAACACATATCCAATGGGGGAACAACAATATAGAATAATGATATACATAAAAACATCTTTTGAAGTTACAATTACAACAACAAATGACTTGGGTAAGAAGGAAGAAAAAGTAAAGGAAACAGTCAAAGCAACAAAGGACAACTACAACAAGTTTTTGGAAACATGGAGGTATCCTTCTTGGGATTAAGTTTCTCAGAAGTTCTTCACAATAAGAGCACAAGTTGGTGAAGCTGAGAAGTGATGTGTGATAGGAAGCATGCGTGACTATAATGAAGGAAATAGATGGCCAAAGTTTTAAAAGGATGGAGAATCAACATCAAATATTTGGAATAAGAAGAGGTGGCATAAGTAATAACCATATGGTTGAATAAAGTAACCCATGATTGGCTATAAAGAAAATACATGACTGTAGAAAGAAACACTTCCATTTTGTGTATTTTTGTGTGGATATGTTGTGATTTTTGGTAAAAGGAATACAAATGGAAAAATGAGAGGCAAAACAAAGAGGATGGGTGTTGAAAATGGGACGATATTTTAGAAAGAAAACTCGGCTCATATCTAGAGTTAGAATAACTATGTTGCAGCGAGCCATGGAGTCAATAAAGGAAAAGTTACAGCATAGAGAGAATCCTAAGGTGCAAAGAGGGTTGTTTCAGGTAGGAGCAGATGAAGCAACCAATGTAATCCCAACCAAAGGATTGTAAATATAGAAGTCTTAAAGGATGCAATCTCTGAAACCATTTCCAATATGAAGGCCGATATCCATAATTTTGAGTCGCGTCCAAGAGGTGAGATGATAGTTTTGAAAATATAAAGAATAGTTGGAGCTCTTCTTACACCATTGGCCAAAACACCATTCCTAGAGGGTAACAACTCTAGTTTGAAATGTTTCATGCAGTAGCATTCAAGGTACTATGTTGAAGAATTTTTTTGGAAGAAGTCTACGTAGCATTGAAGTTGATCGGCATGAGAAACGTGCTAGTGTTGGGGGCGTGTTCGACCTAAGTTATTTTACATCACTTACAAATATTTTTTGGTGTGAAGAGGGTCATTCAACAAAGTGGTATAGGGGAGTACACCTAAACAAGAAGGAAGGACCACGACATAACGGTGGAAAATAAGGGAAATATAATGGTTGATTTAGTCAACTAAGAAGTTGGTTATATTTTTGTGTCCACTTACTGGACTGCGAGCCTCATGGGATCAATATAAATATGTAATGGGATGGGTAGAATAGGATTGATGAAGAATTGGTGATTTTGTTGTTAAGGTGACGATCTTGTTTTGTTTTGTAACTGGAAGAGATTAATATGCAGGTTGTGTGCACAATGTATTGAGATAAGAACACTGATAGGTATACATGATAAGTGTGCATATCTATATGAATTGCTTGATGTAACAAGATATTTAATTAACCAAGCACTACTATGGTTTTCTCTCGTCTCAGGTTTCCATGTAAAAATATCCAGTGTTCATGATGCATTGCGAATGTGTGATGTGTGAATGTTATGTTTGATCAATGCGATAATGTTAATTTGTAATAATAGTAATATGCACATAGTTTAAATTATAATGTTGTTGCACAGTTAATGTATGCATTAAGTTGTTGTTATGGTCTACTTGTGTATGTTGAGGTTTTGTGAATGGATTATTTCATAGATCAATTTACTCTTCCCTTTTCTACTGCACAAACATGGTTCCTGTATCTCCCACAGGTACTTTGGGTGAGACTTCACTAGTTCACAGGTGATGTTGAAAGGTACAATATCTTGGGGTTTGTTGGTTTGTTAATTAGTGAATCGAGCCTGTTGAATAATTATTCAACATTCATTCTATGACCCTCAAAATTTAATAGTTCATAAAGGGAATCATTTTCACAGTTGGAATTAAACTTACTTATAAAGTGAAAAACCATGGGAGAAGTTTGGATAGTCTTATCCTTTACCTTGGCCTACAATACACAATATTAAAAATTTGGATTTAGGTAGATATGCGATGTATTTTCTTGTATTCATAGGAACAACAAGAATTGGCATCTCTATAACCCTAAGCCCAACATAGTTTGCATTAACACAAAATTCATGGAGATATTTTTTAACAACTTCAACGTTGATCCATCAATAGCTACTCTAAGGCACTCTTTTTTTTCAAGGAGATTCATTACATCAGTTGAACTCATCCTTGGATTATTCGTCCAAATGAATTTACAAATGGTATGTGTACATTCACGAGACATGTGGCCATGTTAATGACAATTTATAAATATAAATGTCACATTGGAGTGATCCAAAAGTTGGGGTAAAATATTGACTCTAGAGATAATATTCAAACTTTAAAAAATGCCTTGTTTTATGTCGATTTACACAAGAGCTTTGGACACAATATTTGATCAGTATTACATGTAGGCATATTCCACTAGAATCGTCTTACCAAGTTGATTACCTAAAGTAATCATTCTTCTGTGTCACATCCCCATCCATCAGTATGAAAATATGAGTGGGATATTTACAAATTTTATGCTTATAAAATTTTCCCCATGGGCCATATTATGAATTTATTAATAAGAAATGTATGTGCAATTTCTGAATGAAAAATACAATGAAATTAAAACTATATATACACATACATCATGCATAAATAAGCTTATTCATTACACAAAGAAAATAAAACCATTCCACATTCATGTACAAAAGAATACTATGCTTTAAGTAGGAATATCCAAACAAATGGTTGTGTAAGAATGTTTTTCCACCCAACTATAGCTATCAGTTGCAGATACCACCCCTAAGATGGGATAGGAGGCCACGGGGTGAAGGAATACACATGCATGATTTTCTCTCTCATCCCACCACCTATTTTTTGTCATGCTTATCCAAATTGGACACCTCAAAGCATTTACAAGGATCTCACTTAGCCATCCCAACCATGGAAATATTCTATATTTCCCCACGCAAGACAAAGAAGGAATTCACTTCATTGTTCCATAGTTCCCTCAAGAAATCCGACCCTTATAGTTCATACCAGTGTGTGAAAAAATATTCCAACTGACTGTATCTTATTAAGCAACCTTCTATAACATTAACTTATGGATTCTCAAGCATTCAGAAGTAGAAAAACATAATAGGTAAATGTTTCCATATTTCTCCACCTCTATGCTCACCTACAACCATTTATTTTCTCTAATGTCTATAATTATTTGTTCACAATTTGAATTTTTGGTTATTTTCTAGTTTGGTAATGGTAAAGGAAATGGAGAGAATAACATGAGTAAAACTCTACAGAGTGTGAAAACTGCATGAGAAATAAGTGGTAAACTCCAAAGGAGATGAGAGAATGGTAAAAAGATAATTGACATAACTTATAACCATAGAAGTAAGGAGTCTTACAACTTTCATAGAAGTATATTCATCGTATGTTTCCATAACCACATGTGGATACTTTTCCCACCAACCTCACACATTGTCACATCCCCAGCAACCCTGATACTGATGATGGAGAGGATGTGACCAACATGTTGCTGCCGTCAAACTGGACAATCTATCCCCATGATCATAAGTATGAAAATGAAATGCATTAATATAAAAACATGCACATATGCATCATGCAAGATATAGCGGAAGTAAACGTATTTATTTCATTCATGCATTCATCTTGTTCATTCTAATTCATAAACAATTCATTGAAGATATTAAATACACAAGAATACTTATCTGGAAATGAAGCTAGCCCGCAACTAGCTATGTCACTGCAAAGTTCCACCCAACCATAGGCCAATGTGCTCATCATTCTCTCAACATCACTGCCACCCCCGAGTTGGGCATGATTCCACAAGGCACTAGGGAAATAACAGGCTCACACATAGCCCAAAAACCAAAAACATCCACAGTCAATCCAACACACTGTTGGGTTTCACAAAATGCTAAGGAAACTAACCAACAATACATGGGTTCCTTGGACTTTTCCAGCTAAGCCACGCTTGCATCAAACACACAATCAACCCATTTAATCAAACACATCCATACACAATCGTTGGATATGAATAGAACGTTTTGGGGAAACAAAACGAAAAAGGAAACAAGGGTAAAAAAACCCTTTGATAGTAATTTTGACCTCCAGGGATGTTTTGGCCATAACGTGGCCAAAAACAAATTCATCAACACCCAAGAGAAAGTGGTCTCTCCTCCAAATTGTTGGGCAACACAAAAATGATTTTCAGCTTGGAGAATAGTGGGGAAATGCATCCAAATCGTGGGGAAGGGAACCCACCCATTTATCTTTACAAAAACAAATTCCTAGCTTGGGGAAATTGAAGAAAACGACTGCCCATATGAGGGAAAACACACAGCAACCCAAAAAAATGGGTTTGCAACCAAGAACAAATTGGTAAAATTGGGGAAAAACACCATGTGAGTAAAATATGACCTCCCAAACATTTATGGGCATTGTAGAGGCTAAAAGGACCCCCATCCATGCCCAAATCATGGGCCTCTTTTTCCCATTCACTGCACAGTTCCACAAATGAAAATATGGGTATGAAAAAATAGAAAAATAATAGAAAAACGTGGAGGTAATTGCTCAACAAGCTCCTGCTGTGTGAGGAGGACCAAAAGCGTCCCTTATAAACCCCCAAATCATCCATATTTGCTGCACATTCACTCAGTAAGACCCCAAACTGATTTCTGGGCATGCCGAAATGGAGAAATGACCTACAACGTGAGGGAGAGAGCTCCCTCCTCTTCCTGTTGTGTGAGAGAGCCTCCACGTGAAGGAGAATGGGTGAGTAAATGAAGAGCATGGGTGCATAATGGCTTGGGAATTCATTCCCAAGCATTTAGTTTCCCCACAAGCCAAAAACACACTTTCCAAAAATGGGTGACTTCCCAAATTCGAATTTGACCTCCATACCTTTCCCATCCCAAGGAAATAACTTCCTTTACCAACTTTAGATGACTGGGTACAAAAGACAAAAGGGGTAGTTGATCACTCTATGGTTTTTACCTTACGCATTTGGATTTTCCCCATTGGATCAAGGTTGAATAATTCCCCCTCCCTATTCCTTGTGAAATCATGCCCCCCTCTCTTTAACGTTTCGACGCGTAGCTAGTCGTGGTATTATTTTTATTAATTTGCATTTTACATGATGTCTCAAAACACATTTTGCCTGGCTAGCACATAAGCCACCAGCATCGATTTTAATCGCTGAAACATCAAACACTAAACCCATGGTGGGGCCTTTTCCTTGAGTTCCACACCATGATTTAATACAATATTTACATCATATGCAATTTAATACCATGGGGTCAAAACCGGGGTGTTACACACATGCATTTAATGATTGGATTTAATATTTAAAAAAGAAGTAATTGGTTCATTTAAGGAACATGGAATCAATTGGATGAGTTATAAGGTTGACACTTGGAAATAGAGGATTTAATATCCCACATCCCTCCTTTTCTCTTCCCCTCTAGTGGAATCATATCCCCTTTAGTGCTCTTTACACAACCATCTTGGACCATTTAATTATTTTTTTTCAACATAACATTTACATAGATTTCGAGTTAGAATGATAATCCAACCACATGGTCCATTATACATGCATGTGAGTTCAATAGTTAGGCGTGGGATTTGATATTCACTTTAGGAGTCCATACTAGCATATTTACATCATTTACATAATTTGATTTAATACATTCCAAATCAAAACTGAGGGTATTACACTCCCATGCCCCTTGGAATAACACCATCCTTAGTGTTTTCTCAAAATAAAAATAAAAATGCATATGCCTCTCGCATGGTAGCCTTCATCTCCCATGTAACCTCACCGAGACCAAAGTTTTCATTGCTCCTTTATCTATCAGATGGCTCAATTATGTAGAAATGTTACCTTCTTGTCAAAGATGCATATTGGATATGTTTGGAACTTTCCCTTGGGTTCCATCTATATCACATCCCAACCAATCACATGGTTAGGATCATGTACATATTTCTTAAGCAAAGAAACATGGAAAACATTATGATCTCTAGTGTTAGAAAGCAATGCAATTCTATATGAAACTAGCCTTATTATCTCAATCTCCTCAAATGAACCACAATACCGTGGTAATATCTTGGCACAACTTACAAGCTTCAATGATCTTTATCTTAGTCTCACTTAAAGGTAAACATCATCCCCAATATTTAATATCCTATGCACTCAATTTTTATCTACATATATTTTCTGGCTATTTGGGGCTTCCTTTTAATCATGCCTAATCTTTGAAACCTCTTGTTCCATTTCCTTAAAATTTTTTATCCCAAGCACAATTTTGTTTACTAGATTATTCCAAGTCATTGGTGTCCAGTGTCTTCTGTCATACACAACTTCAAATGGACTCATTATCAATGATGCTTGTTACCCATTGTTATATGAAAACTCTACCAAGTGAAGATAATATTCCCACTTGGATGGTTTGTCCATTACAAACATGAAAATTATGTCTTCAAGCATCTCATTTACTCTTTTTGTTTTTATATCTGTTTACAAATGATACGAAGTACTAAATTTAACTATGTATCCAAATATACCCAAAAAAAACTTTTCCAAAAGTTAGAGGTAAATTTTGTATCACAATCAGATATAATTTCTTTTGTTAAGACATGCAATTTGAATATTTATTTCATTAATATTCTTTCTATCTCATCATCCTTGTAAGTATATTTAACTGGAATAAAATGTGCCACCTTAAAGAATTTATACACCACAAGCATGATAAAATCATGCTTTCTTGAAGTTGTTCGCAATATAGTAATAAAATCCATAGTCACCACTTGCCATTTCCATTTTGGAATTGGAAATGCCTACAATCAATTTGTTGGGTGATGATGATCAACTTTCACTTACTTTCATTACATACATTTGGAAATATCCTCAACAAAGTATTTCTTCATTCTCAACCAAAAATATTGCTTTCTTGTTGTAGCAATTGTTTTATGGTATCCCACGTGATCGAAATATGACATTTTTGGATTTCATCCCTAAGAATTCTCTTCGAATATGCCACTTTAGAAATATTCATTATATTTATAAGTAATAAGTCCATCATCCTCCAAATTATAACCTTCATACCTATTTTCCAAATTATGTTGTGGTAATTTGTTTGGTATTTGCACATGCTACTCATTTTTAGTAAGAGAGTCAACAATATTTTGCCTCAACTCTAATTAGAAAATGCTGATAGATGCCACATATATTGCATACATTTTATGCTAAACGCATTAACCAATTTATTTTCTTTCCCTTTTATGTGTTTGATCTCAAAATTAAATTCACATAAAAATTCCATCCATATAGCTTTCCTTGCATTTAGTGTTGGCTACTCAAACAAATATTCCAGACCATAGTGGTCTATCCTAAGCTCAAATTTCATTCCCATCAAATAACACCTCCACATTTTCAAAGCACGGACTATGGAAGAAAGCTCTAAATCATGGGTAGCATAATTATTTTCATGTTCTTATACCTTTCTTGACTCATAACATACCAAATGATTGCCTTCCATAAGAAATCCTCTAATTCCTTGCTTACATGCAACGATAAACATAAAAAATCCTTTTATGGATTTTCAATTTTCAAAATTGGAGCACTTATAAGAAGCTTCTTGAACAACTTGAAAATTTCTTCACATTTTTGTGTCCACTCAAATTGTATTCCCTTCTTTTGCAAATAAGTGATGGGGTGTGCATCCTTGGAGAATCCTTCAAAGAACCTTCTATAATAACCATCAATACCTATGAAATATCTCACATCTATCACATTCTTTGGAGTCGAACAATTCATTGGCCTCAATGTTTTTTGTATCTACTGATATTCCATCCTTTTAAATAATGTGACCCAAATAATAAATTTTCTTTTGATACAAATCACATCTTCTTAGATTTGCATACAACTTATTCTCTTTTAGTATTTGCTAAGTCATTCTAAATTATTCATCATGCTCCTCTTCATTCTTAGAATAAATAAGAATGTCATATAGAAAAAAAAAGAATAAACTTGTTCAAATACTTGTTGAAAACAATGTTCATTAAACACATGAATATAGGTAGTGAATACTTGTTGGAACCACCATGAACTCATAGTGTCCATACCTTATTCTAAAGGCATGGGAACTATTCTGAATATGTCTTCTTCTCTTATTCTGACTTGATGGTAATTGGACCTCAAATAAATCTTTGAAAATACATTTTCCCCTCTAATTTGATAAAAGAGGAAATGGGTACTTGTTATCTAATGTAACTTTGTTCATCTTCCTATAATCAATACACAACCCGAGTGTTCCATATTTTTTTTCTCAAATAGAACAGGTGCTTCCCAGGGAGACATACTTGGCCAAATGTACTTCTTTTCTAACAAATCTTGCAATTGCATTTTCATCTCTAGCCGTTATGGTGTACTCATTTTGTAAGGTGTCTTATACATTGGTACAACTCCCAAAACAATATCAATTGTGAAATCAATATCCCTCTTTAGAGAAATTCTTGGCACTTCATGTTGTAATATTCAACTATACTAAGAGAGGGGGTGAATAAGTATAAGACAAATTTAATAATTTCTAAACTTATTTACCATTCACATTAGGCTTAATAAATTTGAACAATAGTAAAAAAAATGCACAATACAAGAGACACAAGATTTTAACTTGGAAATCCAATAAGGGAGAAAACCATGAAAAATATGTTCTTTCTATAACAATGATTACAGAGATTTGCAGACACCTTTCTGCTGGAGACACCAATCTACAGATTTTACAAGAAACAACTTGTAGGAGGCACTAACCCCCTAGATTCTCTAGCACCAACTAGAAGGAAGCACAAAATCCTTAGATTCTCTAACACCAAATAGAAAGAAGCACCAACTCCTTGAATTCTCTAGAACCAACTGGAAGGAAGCACTAACTCCCTGGATTCTATAATGATGTACTATGTGAAACTTCACCTATCATACTATGTTCTATCATGAAATACAATATTTACTATAGTCACACTCTGCTCTGTCGCACTCTGCTCTGTCACACTCTTCTCTGTCGCACTCTGCTTTGTCGCACTTTGCTTTGTCACACTTTGCTCTATCGCACTATGCTATGTCACACTCTGCTATGTCACACTCTACTCTACACACTCTTCTATGTCCAAGAAAATCTTTGCTTACACATGCTTTGCTTTGTAGCACTCTACTCTACACAAGACAATATTCACTTTCTGCATGCTTTTAGTTGTGCAAGATAATATTCACAACTGTCACACTATCACACTCTACACTGTGCTATATATTCTTCACAATTGTCACAATATCACACTCTACATTGCATAAGATAATTTTCACAATTGTCACACTGTCACACTCTATTGTCACATTCTACACTATGCAGGATAACCGTGACAGCTATGCAACCATCATAGTACCTACATTATTCCTTAAAACCGAGAATACCCTCCAAGAAAACATCTCTTCCTCTTCACAAGGTGTTCCTCTTCCTACTTAGTAAGCCTTTATGCTTCTTCAAAAATCTATAACATCCTCAATAAAACCCAAGAAATCATCTTCAAGAGAACCCAGAAAATCCATCTTCTCCTTAGAATTGCACACCTTTTAAGAGCTACATCATTTCTTATATGGATAAACAAATGAGGGGTTCCTCCTATTTATATTCTTCCTGAATCAATTTTGGTTCGACTTAACATTCTAGATAGGTTGAATTTACAAATTATTGCTCTGTATTCCTATGGAGTTAGAGGGACTTCCATTTATTGTTGGAAATGTATCAGAGGAAGATTTCCAACCATGTAATATATACTCAAATTTTATTCAGTTATCTATAGTAAAAATTCTTTTGAAGGTAGGGTATCCAAACTGGCCATAAAAGACAACATTCTAACAATCTTCATCTTGCAATCTCTATCTATAGTCTCTCATTGTCTTTGACATTAATGACAATAATATATCCTTGACTTTGACATCAATGACAATATTTCCAAAAATATACACATTTGTCATTGATGGAAACCCTTAGACAATTCTGCAACAACAACTAGATACTCCCTTTGTTTGCAATTCAAAATATGCACAATTATGTTTTTGTGCAATATCTGCAATTTCTCCTCCTGTGCAATTTATCCATGCAATTATGTTTCTGCGTGGTATCGACAATTTCTCCCCCTTTTACATCAATGGAAAAGCGATGGTACCCCTAATATTATGCTTATACTTGTGTCTATACCTTGTTTCTTCTTTATAATTCTTCATCTTCCTATAGCACCTCATCATTGGTAAGGGATTGCTTCATTGGACTTATATTTCACCCTGGGATTCCCCCCCTGAGACTATGCACTTGATATTTAAGATGTGTATCTTTTCTAACTGCTGAAACTCTCCCTTTCTGAAATTTTGTCCTTCTAATATTCTAAGAACAAAGGAGTTCTCCCCATTTGATTATGTTTCTTATTTTTTCTTGTACTTTTTTTAAATGCCCCCCTATAGAAGCTTTTCTTTGTCAGAGTTGTTGGTGTGGTATTTTCAAAACAAGGATGTTATCAAGGTTTGATTTGTAGTTGGATGATATTCATACGCAGTGATTCTTTTTATTAAAATATCTTGAACTTCTACATTTGTGTGCCCCTTAAGTAGACACATTGAAATACCCTGTCTCTATCTTTTTTATGAAACCTTATCAAGTCATAGGATGTTTGCTCAAAGTTGTTCCAAGAAAATCCTAAAAACAAACTGTTTTGGAATGTGTGCCAAACAATACTTTACTTCTTCTCGCAAAACTATTATTAAGTAGTCTTCAATCAACACTTAGACTCTTCAAAAAATATGCTCCAAATTTGCTCTTTAATAAGCCTCATAGTCTACCCAAAATGTCTATGTATTGTATCCTCAAATTGTCCTCAAAAAAAATATTTAAAAACTGATGCCAAATGGAGTCATATAATGTGTATGAATATTCATGATAATGCTACCTCATGCTTCTAGAGAAAATTTCATTTATTTCTTCCAAAGCCTTCCTTTCCAAATGTCATGAATAGTCCCCACAATGAATATGCTTTTAATGCCTCAAGAGTCTTGTCATAATTCTACGAATTGGAATATTGCTAGAACTTGCTCTATTTTTCCTTTCAATCAAGAGGAATATTTATGTTTACAAATCCCTACAGATATAGTCTTCAACAATTCCAATTTTCTTCAACTGTTCTCTTGTTCCTTTTATCTTAAACTCAAATATGTTCAAGCCTACTATGGAAGATTCCACACCATTTATAATCTTCAAGAATTTTCTTATTCTTCCCTACTCTCTATATCTTGGTGAAAAGATGATAAAAAAGGAGTGATGAGAGAATCATCTCCTAGTTCTTCAACATGCAAAATATTCCCTACTTTATTATCAATTTAGGCGACCTTTTTCTTTCTTCCATTATATTTCCTAGCTTCAAGATTAGAGTCTTATTCTGATTTTATGACATGTGACCTGTACATCCATTATCAACATGAAGGACTACTCCACATACTTCCGTCTTTTCTCTTCTAATTTCATTCTCCACTCTCTTGAGCATTTTCCTTTCTTTTGCTTGGAAATATGATTCCTTTCTTTGTCTTTATCATATAGGGTTAACTGTCCTTTTTATCATTTTCTTTTTCTTGTTTTCTCCTACAAATTTTATTGGATTTCCTTTTGTGACTTATTAGAGCATTTTATTTCATAAATGATTTCTCTATCATGCTTTTGCAGTTACATGCCTTATGGACAGGGTTATTGCATTTGTAACATACACTATTTTGATCCATCAGTAGACCAAATGAATTGTAATATTTGATACCAATACCATGAGCATTTCTAGTTTTACTATTCACATGATTGTCCTTTGGATGTATATAATCACTTGTATTTCTCATATAATTATTCATTGCATAATATATATAATGAATTTCTTTGTGTCCAAAATTTCTGTAAGGATTACAGTAACCAATAAATAAATTTTTGTACCTAATTTTGTAAGGCTGCTTTGAAGGGTGATTTCTTAGGGTTTCTTATGTTGTCATTCTTTTGTGGGACATTATATTCTCCTTGTTTTTGATGGTATCATTTTCCATGATTTTTTATATCATCAGTATAATTCTTTGGCTTTTTGTTCACTTAACCAATAGAGCTTGAGTCATAGCCAAGATCGATTTTATCAGATAGATATTTTTAATGGCTTCAAATATCATCTAGAGCTGTAGTACTTTTTTAGAACTTCATGCTCTTGTTCAGTTGCATATTTGACTTTTAAATCCCTTTTCTCAAGGAAACAATGTCATCTTCTTTTTTAGTACATATTTCTTCCTTCTCTTCTAGTTGATTCTTCAATGTTTCTTCAGTCTTCTTAGCCTCTTCTACTTGTTCTTTTATATCAATAATAGTCATTAAAATTTCTTATTTTGAAACTTGATATTCCTTTTGATACTTTCACAATTGTTCCCTTAATGATTGGTTTTCTATATTAGTTTTCCTTAGTTCACTTAGAGAACTAACACAATATTATTCAAGATCTACTTATTCATCCATTTTTGAACTCTCTTTATTTTCACAACTATTAGTGACATCATCCAAGGTTATGAGGAATAATTCCTCTCTATCACTTACATCACTTTCATTGGATGTACAATTTTTCTCTTTGCAATTATATTCTTGAACATAACTTTCTTCATTTGCATATATACATTTTGAAGCATAATGACTGATTCTATCACAATTATAACATTTGAAAGGTACTTTACCTTTGCTTATGTCAAATTTTACTACATTGTTTTTCTTTTTCTCCATATGGGTTTTTAGTAGCACTTGCATTTGTCTTGAGATGATTATCTTTTGAATATTCAAAGGTTGATTCCTCTCTAGATGTCTCTTCCTATTCATCAGCATGTTTGGATTATATGGTCTCAATAAGAGATTCCTTTGTGTAGAAATCTTGTAGCTTGTCACAAAGCTATTTAGTTGATGTACGTTGTCCCACTTTGTTCTTCTCAGAATCTAATAAGCCACTCAAAATCACATTCATTGATTTTTCATTATCCACATAAATATTTTTCCCATATGCATCTATTGGTGGAGTCTTTGGAACTGTATAACCATCCTCGACTGCCTGCCAAATGTCAAATCCAAGTGACTGCAAAAAGACTTTAATTATTATGCTCCAAAGGGAATAATTTGTTACATTAAACAGAGGCGACCAGTCCATGATAAAACCAAATTACTCACAAGCCATGTGTGATTGAGATCTTCCTTCTAGTGGTTGGTCATTTTTTTGAAGGAACCTACTCTCATACCAATTATTGAAATATTTATCTATTTGAGATGGGGGTGTGAATCCGTATAAGATATATTTTACACTTTTGAAACATATTTACCATTCACATTAGACTTCAATGACATTGAGAAACATTCAACAAAAATGCACAATACAAGAGAAATAATATTTTAACATGGCAACCCAATAAGAAAGAAAACAATTAAAAATATTTTCTTTATATCAATAATGATTACAAATATTTGTAAACACTTATCTGTTTGAGACACCAATATCCAAAATTTACAAGAAACAACCTGTAGGAGGCACCAACCCCCTAGATTATCTATCACCAACTAAGGAAGCATGAACTCCCTAGATTCTTCAACGCCAACTAGAAGGAAACACCAACTCCCTAAATTCTCCAACACCAATTGGAAGGAAGCACCAACTCCATGTATTTTGTAATTATGCGTTGCACGACACTTCACTTTTCACACTCTGTTATGTCACACAAGGCAATATTTACTATAGTCGCACTCTTCTCTATCACTAAATGCTTTTCCCACTATGTTATGCACACTCTACTATGTGAAAGACAACCTTAACTTTTGTGCACTTTTATCTATTGCACTATGCTCTATCGCACTCCACTCTGCACACCCTACTTTTTGCACTCTTCTTTGTACAAGACATTCTTCACTTCTACATGATTTGCACTATGCAAGATAATATTCACAATTACAATCACATTGTTGCACTCTACACTGTGCAAGATACTCTTCACAACCACCACATTGTCGCACTCTAAACTATGCAATATCATCTTCACAATTTTCACATTGTTGCACTCTACCGTAACACTCTTCACTACTCTACACTACAAAAGATAACCTTCACAACTATCACATTGTCCCACTCTATATTCACATTCTACATTGCGCATGATAATATTGACTGCTGCGCATCCATCACAATACCTACATTCTTCCTTAAATAGATAAGAGCCTACAAGAGAACATATCTTCCTCTTCACAAGGTACTCCTCCTCATTTAAAATCCTTCAAAAACATCTTCAAGAATATAGAACATCCTCAATAAAAAAACAAGAAATAATCTTCAAGAGAACCTAGAAAACCCTTCTATTTATACTCTTCTTGAATCACTTTTTGGGCCTCCATAACATTGTTCAATATCCTGACAGGGCCGAGCTAACATTATGGTTAGATTGACTTTACAAATTCTTTAATATCTCTTTATTCCTATGGAGTTAGAGGGACTTGTATATACCATTGGAAAGGTCTCAGAAAAATATTTCCAACCATGTAATGTATACTCTAATTTTAGTTAGGTGTCTATAGTAAAAATCCTTCAAATATATGGTATCCAAATTGGTCATAAAAACAACATTTCCAACCATATTCATATTTCAATTTCTATATGTAATCTCTTCCTATATTTGGCATTAATTAGAACAATATATTTTTTCCTTTTACACCAATGACAATAGTATTTCCAACACTTCATTGGGAAACACATCACTTAATTCTTGCAAGACTTGATAGTCCTCCAACTTGGGAACTTCATTTTTTGTTCTATCTAGTACATGGGATGCATACAATTTACAAACATTAGTAAAGAACTTATTCAACTACGAGGATGAAATTTGTCTATAGAAACCAACTTTGGAATCCCCTTTAATATTCTTGGGTTTCCTTCTTCATCAATTCATTCAAAGGTCTTATTGTAGCAATCAAGTTTAGCTTTATGTTCTTCTAACCAATCCATTCCAATGAGAACATCATAAGAACCAAGGGGAAAATATTCAAATTTTCCCATGTGAAGGGTCCATCCATTTTCAATGGAAATTTCTCCACCAGTTCATTAGCTTTCCTCTTAGTTCCAGTGGCTAGCTAGAGCAACCATGATTTACTATTCTTTGTTTTCTTAAAATCGCAACTATCGACAATTTTAGGAGTGATATAACTATAAGTAGATAGAGGGTCAGTCAAAATAGAAATAGATTGCCTTGAAATCTTACCTTCAACCTCAACCACAATTGATAGATGGTCTACTTGGTGATCCTCTAGTGCAACATAGATGCTAAGTACCTCCCTTGCTATTTTCATGGAGAAAATATTCCTATGTTTTGGGGTGGACCACAACAGACAGTGTGAAACCATAAATTGGATCCATTCTCAAGCATGGTAGATAAATTAAAGGAACTAACAACTACAGTATCAAAATCATACCTCAACTAGATGTTTGGAGAATACCATCACTGATCTTGCGATCAAAATCTTGTCCCTAAAATTTTCCCTAAAAAAACATATATCCAAGCATCAAATATATTAATTGTTAGTTGTTATATTTTTATCATTTAAGAAATATGATCTAGGATCTTATCTGAGAGAATAACATGCAGAGCAATAAACACAAGAGATGGGAGACACAAATAATTTTCCTTGAGGAAACCATAAAGGAGGAAACCCCGCATATTCCTCAGAGATAGAATGAGCACCAATGGTAGCAGTAAAACCCAAAAACATAAAGATGATCTCCAACAGCTTGTTCTCTCTCTCTCACTTGAGAGAGCTTCTCCTCTCTCACTCATGTGCTCCAATGAGTGTGTGTGTTATAAATATAGAGGATCACTCTCTATTTATATTCTTTCGTTCACTTAATGTCCACTCCAACATGTCAGCCTCACTTAACAATTACTTACCAGGGCCGACATCTCTAGGAGAGTCTAATAACCCTAGTGTCCCACAACTGTGGGGACTATTCCCTCTGATCAACAAGGAGGGTTAACCTTAACTCAATTGTGGGGACTATTGCCCCGACTTACAATGGAGGGTTAATCTCAATGAATTTACATGACTTGTTTACATTGTTGAATCTCCCAATCAGAACATCGGGGCATGACATGACTCAATTACATTATAGATACTTCCCAGAATAAACATCGGGGTACAATACATAAGATATACAAGTGAATACATTCCGAAGTTACAAATACATCAACACTCCCTCTTAACTAGGAAGGTATTCTCTCGACACAATTTATCAGCACAAGTCTTCTTCTCTATGTCATCTGGATCATCATCAAGTCATCTTCATCTTCAAGTCATCTTGATTGTCAAGTCATCTTCATCAAGTCTGGATCATCACTGGATAATCATCAAGTCTAGATCATTACTTGATTTGGAGCATCACTGTATCATCATCATCATCACTGCTTCCGCTATCTCAATCAAATGGTGCTATCTCTTCATTCTTCTTGTCACAAGAAGTTCTATAGATCCAACCCTTTTTCATGCTGGTTGTAGGCCTAGCCTCCAGGTAGGTCTTCCACGTCTTCAACACTTATATTTGACCATGGAATGAACGATGTTAGAAAGGCATGCCCGACACTTACATCTGACAATGGAATGAACCATGTCAGAAAGGCACACCCAACAATCACATCTAACCATGGGAGGAACACATCCAAAACCCATGTCAGAAAGGCTTAACACTCACATCCGACCTCATCATGTGAGAAAGGCTTTGCACTTACATCCAACGTCATCATGTCAGAAATGCGCTCTGCACTTACATCTGACCTCATCATGTCAGAAGGGCTCTGCACTTACATCCGACCTCATCATGTCAGAAAGGCTCTCAGCTATATGCTAAATATTCCCGGTAACTGACCAAGTGTCTCCATTCTCCCAAAGAATGGCCTGTCAGCACTAAGCTGAGTATTCCTGGTAACTAACTAGGTGCCTCCATTCTCCCAGAGAATGGCCTCTCAACACTAAGCTGAGTATTTCTGGTAACTGACCAGGTGCCTCCATTCTCCCAGAGAATGGCCTCTCAACACTAAGCTAAGTATTTCTGGTAACTGACCAGGTGCCTCCATTCTCCTAGAGAATGGCCTCTCAGCACTAAGCTGAGTATTCTTGGTAACTGACTAGGTGCCTCCATTCTCCCAGAGAATGGCCTCTCAGCACTAACCGGAGTATTCTTGGTAACTGACCAGGTGCCTCCATTCTCCTAGAGAATGGATTCTTAGCACTAAGTTGAGTATTCCTGGTAACTGACCAGGTGCCTCCATTCTCCCAGAGAATGGCCTCTCAGCACTAAGCTGAGTATTCCTGGTAACTGACCAGGTGACTCCATTCTCCCAGAGAATGGCCTTCAGCACTTATATCTGATCATGTGAAGCTTAGGCTTCCACCATGTCAGAAGGGCCACAACACTTACATCTTACCATGGAAGGAACCAATCCTCTCACCATGTCAGAAGGGCTCACAGACTCATCACTTCCCCTTGGAAGGAACCTCGATCTAGAGAACACCAAGCTTCTCCCTGAAGTAATCAAACTTTACTCTGGCCATTTCTAGCATAGAATCACATCAGGGCTGATTACGTCGAAGGATAACTTGCAAGCTTTTCCAAGACCTATTACATCCGAGGACAACCTAAAATACTAATTACATCTGAGCAACCTACAAGCTTCGCCAGGATTTATGCTCAGAAAACCTATCTCACTGACTATGCTATAACTCCCTCTTTCGAGAGATCTCGATCTGGATCACTGCTCCTCTCTGCATCATACAAAAATGTAAGTCAGATCAACCAAATCAAATAGTAGTTTTCAAAGGAAACATACTACTTCCCAAATAGCAAGTGGTAACATCTTTTGCCTTGGTTGTACTCAGTGCCACGCAGGACTGCTTCCTACTACACCAAGAAGTGCTCTTCCTATCAATGGCACTACCTTCCCAATATGAATCCACATAACCCTCCAGGTTAATCTTCTGATTCGCCTCATACTTGAGCCCATAATCAACTATACCCTTCAGGTATCTCACTGCATGCTTTGCAACCATTAGGTGAACATGTCTCAATGTGTTCATAGAAAATCAAATATCTGGTCTCGTATTTGTCAGGTATATCAAGGAACAAATCATCTGATGATACATCGTGGCATCAACCGACTATGATGAAGAAACACTCAATAACTTCAGGTTCAATGCCATAGGTGTGGTCATGGCCATGTAGTCCATCATCCTGAACCTCTTCAAGATCTCGACTGCATACTTCCCTTTTCCACACCTCCATGCCTAGAAAGTAGTGCATCATATCCAAATCCTTCATCTCGAACTTGGAAGCAAGTCTCCTTCTTGCAACTTTAATGAGTTCCTCTTTTCTGTCAGGAAGAAATCATCGACATATAACAAGAGAATCACTAGTCTTCTTCCTTCAACCTTGAAGTAAAGGTTGGAATCTGCTTTACTCTCAGTAAAGCCTAGAGTCATCAGTAAGCTATCCATCCTGTCGTACTATGTCGAACCTCAGGATCTTCTGCAGTCACTCCCTCTGAAGCGGAGCATCATTCTCCCTCTTCCTTTCGTACTTTATGCATTGAAACATTTGTACTGGAGTGAAAAGTAGTTTCCTATACTACTAATATTCTATGTATCCATCTAGGGTCACTGGATACCAAGATCCTTTATCTTGAAAATGTTCTTCTCACACCCATCTGTGAGTTTGTCATCCTATATAGGCTTTCATCTTCAACCTTGTAGCAAAGGTTAAGATCTTCATCACTCTAGGTGATATTCAAGCTCCTCATGTATGTGTTATCTCATGGGTATCTTCTAAGCTCATATAAGTCCTTCTTTAATTTGCAAACATGAGTTTGCCTATCATGTGTCTTAACTTCTGGTGGCTGCAAATGTCTCTCCGTAGTCTATGCCTTCTTTCCGTGAGAAGCCTCATGCTACGAATCTTGCCTTGTATCCCATGATTTTTCCATCTACTGCATGATGGAACTATGAACTTCCCTTTAGGTCTCGATACTGCATGCTAGACATCATTCTTCATTTTGGATTATTAGAGTGAATCTTGAACTGTCGTCACTTGTTCTTCGGAACAAGTCTCATCCTTCTTTTTTGTAGGTGATTGTACGCAATCTTTCCTACAAGTCAAATGCACCAGTTGTATGATTAGAAACATTTCATAATGCATATTCATAATGGTAAATTATTATGCATAAAGATATAATCATGCAACTATTTTAGCTAATACAACATTCATCCATGTCTCACGAAAAATTTCTAGATTCCTTCCATCTCTACTAGGACAACATTGAGATTGTGCACTAATCCAATATGTCAGCAAAGAGGTTTCATTCTAGATAAGTAGCAATGGAGAGTTGCATAGAACCATGAGCTACTTACCCATCACATGCATATTAGTAGTATACTGTCATTAATGCAAACATTCTATCATGCATAATACATCAACTGAATATAAACAAATGCATAACAAAACAATATCATGAACTGACAATTGAATACTAATCTTTATTTGTTTCGTGGGTAGACTCCTTCTTGAGCCTTCAACTTCATCATCTTCTGCATTCGTAACCACATCATTTCTTATCCACACGCTAATATGGATAAGAGGTTCTTCGAGAATTGAGTCCTTCATATTCCTCATCGCTTGAGGGATCTTCTTTGAATCGTGAGCACTTAATCTTTAGATGCCCCCATATTCTCTTCTCTTATTGTGGGTAGAGCTTCATCTTGTGTGTGATCTTCCCAAAGTTTAGTGAAAGTAATCACTTCCTTATGGAACACATTCCTCGAATGAATGAATCCTCATGATCTTGGGAGGCCATTCAAGGTGGTTATCACAACTTCTGCATTCTCTATTTCTTCTTCTATTGCTTCAAGTTGTTCTTTGGTTTGAGAGACCCTTGTAAAGTATGACTGTATGGTCTCAGCATTATGGATATTCACATTCATTAACTGGCTTCTCGAAGTCATCTTTTGATTTATGTTCTTCCCTTCAAATAGCTTGGTCAAGGAATCAAACATCTCTTTCGGAGTCTTTAGGGAAGACACTTGTGGTATAAGGTGATCCTTGATTGAATCAGAAATGATCTTCTTGGCCTTGACCAAGCTCTTCTTGTGTAAGGCTTTTAGCCTCATCTCCCTATGGAACTGGAAGCTCTCTACTTATGTAGGTGTCCAATTCATTTCCTTCAAGAACTAGTGAGATCCTATACTTCCATGCTTGGAAGTTGTCAGCCTCACCAAGCTTGACATAAAGCTGGTGTGATTAGTCATCTTGAAATGAGAACCTCAACTGTAAATAGAAAAAGATTAGATCTGACCGATTTGAGGTTTCCATCCTGGTTTCGGAGCTGGTTGATCTACGGTTTGTCAGAGAAACCCTAATTTTCAAAACTTGGAATCTTTTAGATCTGATTGGATAGAAATACAAACCTCTTCAATTTGAGTTGTCCAATGTACTCTTTTTCTGAAAATAGTGGAGGGAAGATCATGGAACAGGAAGCCCTAATTTTCCAATTTCTTCTACAGAAATTTCTGATACTGTTTCTGTGGTATCTCTGAAATTACTACTCCTATGTGTCTAAAATTTCGTACTTAGGTAGCCTCGTCTACCCTTGTTCTAAAAACACATGTTTCATCAGAATTGGTTTCACCAATTGGGACTTATGGGAGTTTTCCCAAGGTGACTTGTTTCAGGACTGTTCAACATAGCGAAGTTGTACAGACTGCCACGTGTCACTGTTTCATCTTCGGGGTCTGAAACTTTTACCATAGAAATTAAATCCCATGCCCTTTAGGGAAAATCTTGAGAAATTTCATTTGGAACTTTGTATCCCGGGATATAATAATGCTCCCCAGGTGTCCTGTTTGGGGAGGAATCCTAGGAGAGGCTGGAACCGTAACTTGGAAGAATCATATCTCCTAGAATATAGTGAATCTGAGGTTGAAACTTGGACACAATGTGAATCCAGAATTTATATTCAACTTGTGAAAGGTTCAGCACCTGAACCTTCTCCAATCTCGATATATAGCGAATCTACCAAAACTATCAGTTTCAGTATTTTAGGGTTTTACAGGCCCGGGGTCAAACTAGGGTTTGACTTTCCCGGAGTTTTACCCAACCAAAAATCTTGACCTAGGTCTCTAAACTTTTATTTTGATGAGGAGAGTAATCCTATGCCGGGCTCACTCAAAAATTCCTCTTTTGTAGAAAGCCCTAATTTCCTGCACCAAAAAATGAAAATGCCTGGAATCAAATTCTGCTTCGACAGAAAGATGTGCCCTTTAATGGAGAGTTAGCCTAGACTTATTTTACTGATGGATTGTGGACAGAGACCCAAACAGTAAGAATCCCTAGCTTCTGCAGTTGCATAGTGTCTTCTTCTCAGGTTATCTCTAATACCATGTTAGATTTTTATCATTTAAGCAATATGATCTAGGATCTTATCTGAGAGAATAACATGCACAACAATAAACACAAGAGACAAGAGACACAAATAATTTTCCTTGGGGAAACCATAAAGGAGAAAACCCCACAACTTCCTTAGAGATAGAATGAGCACCAATGGTAGCAGTAAAACCCGAAAACATAAAAATGATCTCCAACAACTTGTTCTCTTTCTCTCACTTGAGAGAGCTTCTTCTCTCTCACTCATGCGCTCCAATGAGTGAGTGTGTGTGTTATAAATATAGAGGCTCACTCTCTATTTATATTCTTTCGTTCACTTAATATCCACTCCAACATGTCAGCCTCACTTAACAATTACTTACCAGGGCTGACATCTCTAGGAGAGTCTAATAACCCTAGTGCCCCACAACTGTGGGGACTTTGCCCTCCAATCAACAAGGAGGGTTAACCTTAACTCAATTGTGGGGACTATTGCCCCAACTTACAATGGAGGGTTAACCTCAATGACTTTACATGACTTGTTTACATTATTGAATCTCTCGATCGGAACATCGGGGCATACATGACTCAATTGCATTATAGATACTTCCCGGAATAAACATCGGGGTATAATACATAAGATATACAAGTGAATACATTCTGAAGTTACAAATACAACAACATTAGTATTCAATCTAGTACAATACATTTAAACATGTATAAAGAAATTACACCCATGGATAAATATAAACAATTGTACATGAAATTTGGATAAGAAATGGATATTTTGATTAATGTAAAAACAAATATACAATGTGAAAACCCCTGTCGACACCTCGTCGGAACCGAGAAACCGAGTCCCTCCACCACTTCAATCACCCATACAAGGAATGCTCACAAAAGGGAATGGAGAGCTTGGGAGAAGAAAACAAATGGTTCTATCAACAAGGACAAAGGGATGCAGACTCAAGTATATGGAAATGGGGAAAAATGTTTCTATAGTCTCTTTACTCTCAAAGTTTCTCCTCCTTACAATGCTTCATAATGGATCAATATATATCCCTCAAATGGGAAATGGAGGGTTGAAACGAAGCGTTTCTAGGCATATGGAAGGCCAAGGATCAAGGTATTCGCTACTTGATGAGGAAAAATAAAAATATTTTTTTCTTTTTGAGCACAAAACCCAATGTATGTAGGATGTAATGGTGTAAGATGGGTATACAGGAGCTGTATAACTGATGACCCGCATATGTATTAAAAAATGACTTTTTAAGGGTTAAACTAAAGCATCAAGGATATAGTGAGTAAAGGGAGTATAGGGAGTCTGCATAGGGACAAGGGAAGGCCATTAAGGCATGATACATGAGGTGTGGAAAATCATGCTATAACAAATTCTCCCTAATTTTTGAGTTCATAAGGGTACACAATGGCCGAAAAAAATTATAATAGTCCCAGGAGTGGAGTAGTGAAGATCTAGGTGGAAGAACTAGACACTCGTCAACATAATACAATGATAACTCTGTGTAGATGACTATATATATGGAGTACTTATAGTACTATTGGATACATATAAGTACAATGTCCATGAATATGCATAATAGACATGTCATAAGTGGTCATAGACACATACAATACAGAGTAGAGTTTGGTCTCCATACTTAATGAAGACATCTGGTACATAATAAGGTACACTAGTCTGGTATGAAAATTGAAATCCCATAAGTATTTTTCAAGATCAAGGTAGTAATATATATGGAATGCCACCATACTCTGATGTCTTCTACACAAACTTTTAATGGTATATGTCCCATCACATGAATAGAGGTGTTGTGGACAAACATTGTGAAACATTGTCTAATTATCGATCATTGATGTATACCATTAACAGGCGTGAGACATCCCACCAATGATGAAAATGGGTGTCAAGGTACCAAGTGCACTCAACAAATGAAAATAGAAATTTTGAGGTCGAACACTTGAAGAGTTCATCTATCAGGGGATATTGATGTATTCCCAAATCTTTCGATGGCGATAGAACCTACCACTAATGATTGCAAGTCTTAAGGCACTCAATTGACTCTAGATCCCAATTCTAGAATAAATGATCTGAATTTGATCGAATGGATTCCACTGGAAGGAGGGAATTAATGAATCCCCCATCAACCAACACGAGGTACAATAGAAAGGATGGATAATTTGGAACAAATCGAATGGACAATATGTACACAGACCAGTAACCATGTGTGGCTCTCGTGCATAACAGATGCAAGTAGCGTGCAAAAGAGACCCCTTGAATAGAAACCAATGATGAAAAATACTTGCAAAGGAAAGGAAACCACCAATAGGGTTTAATGGAATCTAAGAAACAACATGAATCCCATTGTGTGAATATATTTCTTGCTGTCGAACACAAGGGAAACCACTCAATCAATGACCAATGATGAGAGATCACCTGTTGAGTTCAATATCACCTACCAATGATGAAAGTAGGCCTAGGGTTCTAGGTAGGACCAAAAATTTGTGATGTATCAGGAATGGAAAACATGTGGATTCAAGGTAACTGAGAAATGACCGACTCAAGATAAACACTTCCTTTGAACAGGAGCATGATGCAGATGGAGACACTTAGGAAACATAAACTTAATGTGCAAACTAGGACAACTTTGTGACACAAGAGGAATCAAAAGAGGCTCCATAATGTCTGAAAGCTTAAATATTCAGTGGAGAAATGTCTAAATAATGAGTACAACTCCTAAATTCATGCTAGAAACCTTACCCATGGTGAATAGACTCATAAACTGTACTCTGTTCGAAGGTGACATGACAACTGCCAATATAAGAAAATATCATTTTTAGTCCAACTTTTTATGTTTTTTATTTTCTTGGTCTTTTTCATATTAGAAATATTGAAAAATAATAAAATGTGCTTATAGCACAATAAAGAGGAAACAAGTTTCACGAGAAAGAAAACTAGTTCCAAGCAGTGGAACATACCTATGCTCAATGCAAGGAAGCACAAGTAGGATAAAGACACTAGGGGGAATGTTTCCTCTTGGATAAATGATGATTAAGATGAAAAACATAAATAAGAGGCTCTGCTTGGATGAAATGGAGACAATCTTGAGAAATATGGATTATAAAAGTAAAGCATAGAGTCGACATTAAGCTCAATAAGGAAAGTGGATGCATGCATTGCATTTATAGCTTGATAGGAAGCGATATTTCCTGAGGGAAATATACAACATAATAGGTGAGAACAAATATGATGTTTTTGTTTGAAGTCATGGAGGGACTACACGGGACCCCCATACCTAAGGAGGATGCTCAACATGGGAACCATATGGAAAAGAAGGTTCTAACTAGGTTACTCATGATCGAGAAACATATACCACTAATGTAATGACACTTCTGGTAGCAACAAGATGGTTCTGTGTCATTAAGAAGAAGGTTCGTACCTATGTTTAATTTGACATAGTCATGGGATAATGAAAAAATGCACACAGAATATGATCCTCTCCTATATACTAATTAAGATATATAACTGTCAAAGGCACGATCATACTAGGAACAACCACTTGAAGAAATCGTTCCACAAAATTTCTTATACTGTAACATTAGTTCATAAATCTCAAAAAAATATATAGAAATGAATAAATGACTAGAGTGAAGCTATAAAGTTATGGTAGGTAAAACAAGAATATATACACTAATGTACAAAGTGCCATTCGAGGCTGGAGGTTCAAACATAGGTCATTGAGCATGAGGGAGGCAACTGAAGTATTGCCTTAACATTTAAACGGTCGACCAATATTTTTACCATCAAAATGATAAATCACAATAGGTTCTTTCCTCTTTCAAACACAAGTCGAACGTGAGATGGATAATCTATTGTCTTGCGAGAGTGCACAACGTGGCTATCTAGATAAGTCTCAAATTCAACGATATGAGGGTCTCGGGGGCTCATTGGGATGGTAGGAACAACTCCTCTCTATTCCCTTCAACATATAGACTATCCTTGTCCAAAGGGAGCACAGGGTGATCAAATCCTCACCTAAGGCCAACTAGGTCTCATCATGTTTGGTCCTTTAAGATCTTGTAGGGAAAAAGGTCTATAATGTAGGTCCTCCCAAGTCCTTTAAGGACAAATCATGGTATCGACAATCACTTCATTCGAGGGAAAAGTATCATTGATACAATCATGTGATCAAATCAAGTGGACCTTCAAAGCGGATGGGAGCACGAAATCTTCCCCCTTTGTCCCCAAAGAGGAAATATCAAGGTCTGCAATAGTTTCATATGAATATTTATCAATGACCTTTGTTGTAGATAATGAAATCTCTACTCCGGTAGGTGCTGGACCTTTATCCAAATTACTCAGAGAAGTTAGAGTCCAAGGATCACTCAAATAGGTAGTTCAAATAAGACTAGACTCATCGGTGATGAAATGCCATAAGACGTAGAATAAATAGCTAGAATTGGTGCTAAAAAATTAAAGGTTCTCATTAACGAAGGATACATTCCAACACCAATGTTCCCAGTTTCCAGCTGAGAATTATCAATAACTAGGACCATAGGTCTCAATGATGCAGAGGAACTAGAATTAGTAAATGATAATTGATCGATCATCATGATTCTATCTTCATGAGGAAAGGATATAACACAAAACACTGATGATATGATTTCCTTCATGGCATAAAATCCAGCTCCAACCCAGTAAAATGTTGTAGTCAAGGAGTGCATAAACCACCTCAACCTCGACTGACACATTCTTCCCTTCAAATTGGACCTGAAGAGAAGGAATAATGTCATGAGGTTTAAATGAGCATCCATCAAATGTTGTCAACATAGTCATAGATCGAGACACCAGGGGAGCTCCAAGACCCTTCCAACAAGGTAAAATCATGATTGATGTCGAAGCACCTTCATCAACAACCATCTGTTTGATGGTGTTTTTTAGACACTCCACATGGACTTGAAAAGTGACATGGTAAGGCAGTCAAGTCTAGACATTAGCCATCTCAAACTTGATCATAGTCAGACTACTTAAATCGTGAGCTCCCAAAGCAACAAACAAGGCATTCCTATGTGCAGGTTATGTTTGGAGCATCTCCAAAGTCAACATTGTACACGACATTTGGAATAGATGCTCCACAATAGAATGGTTCTGGGTAGCTTGGGAATTAGGATTGTGCACTGAGCGCTTCATGACTCCTTTCTGTACGCGTGGTATAGTCTTAGGCTTATCAATATACAATGGGATCTCATGAGGTAGAGGCTCTTTACCCATGGTTGGTTGCGACAAACCATAATCACGTGAATGAGTCGCAACATGAACAACTAACATCATATTAATACAACCATGACCACTTTTTGGGACTAGCGGGTTTTGACTCTCACCAACACCCCTTTCTGGTGGTCAGAGTCCTTGAAGTCATATTTTTATTATGCGAAAGGGAATATGTCAACACAATTGGGCTTTGTGTGATCCACTTCGAGGCCTTGTCAATTCTAGGGAACAAGTGCATAACATGGTCTCCTCCATAAAGCTTACATGGGAATTTGACCTTATGTTTAGTCTCCTTGTCCCCACCAACATTGCCATTGTTATTTTCATTATAAGCATTTTCTTTATCATTATTCCCACCTCTATGATTCTTTCTTCTCTTTTTGTTCCGTCTAGGTTGTTGGTTACCCTTTGGGTTCATTGACTACAAAGAATGTGCAACTGACAATTGGGTTGAATAGGTTGCAGACTAGTTAACAGAAAATTTTTGCAATTGGTTTGTCACTCGGTCTACGAATTTTGTACTTGTAGAGCCAACAATTCCATCAAAATGCAGTCTGTTCTTAAACTTGGGGTCATGATTCGACCTCGGTGAATCAGGAATGATATCATAAAGGAGACCATACTGAGCATAAATCAAGTTTATTGTTGAGCTTAGAAAATTGCTTATTCCTCAGTCGCCACTCTAGGTGTCAAAATGTCCTTCACGATATAAGGCAGTAAGGACTTACGAAACCATTCCAATAATAATTATAGTGAAATGTTTCTATTAATCAATTGATTTAGTCTACGCCACTCTTGAATATGGTTCAAATATCAGTGGCTCTATCTTGGAGAAAGTTCATCAAGAGTTTGTGACCGACATCATAGCAAGCTGACAACTGGAAGTGATCAAGGAAAACCATGTCCAAGTCATTAAAGGTCTGGTATGTTGCCCTAGGTAGCTATATATACCATTTCGTGGTTGAACCCATGAGGGTGCACTGAAATAGTGATAATAAAACAAACTCATGATTCAAAGAATTCGAAGAGCACCATAGATGAAAATTTGTAAGATGATCACCATGATCCTCTCCATTCTTACAGGGGAACAATGTAACCAAAGGGATCATAACTTTTCAAGGTCGCACTTGGAATATGGGGAGGATTTTCCATGAGAAATTTATGGGACACAAGAAGGAATGTAAGTCGTAGACCCAATGTTCATATACCCACAACCACCCCTAATAGGATGAACACTAGTGTGAAGATCGGACGAAGGGGGTGGCCACCCCCCAACAAACAGAGTAGAAGGAGGAATATGAACACCTCCTAGATGATGTGCAGTCTAAGGGGATGAAATCCCCCCTAGTCCAACACTAGGTTTTTCACCTAGAACTTCGATGGATGATGGATACTAGTTAAAATATGTGGCATGCTGAATGTAAAAGGAATCGAACTAAAGGGAACGAACTATGTCTCAATGCTCGACCTCCCCGAGGAAAAGTTTGTGATGAATCCTATGAAGTTGAAAGAATTTGTTCCTACCGGGTGGGAAGGACTAGCCACATGATGGTCAGTATAGACCGAAGTCGCAACAATCCATAAAGTAGATGAAGAAGGAAATTCATGTACCCCTCCTCCCAATGCAAATGACAAGGATGGAGGGAACTCCGGAGTCTTGGAAGTGGTACTCATGCTAAAAATTCTATGGATACCTCGATGGGAAAGAGTCTGCATATAATGTCTGGCCCTCTTATAAAGAGGTTGTGAAGGGTGAAAAGACAGTAAACCAGCTAAACGACGAGAATGGTGAAGTGCCAACACTCAATCCACAATGAATCCACAAAAAAAGAGACCCAAGTAACCGTGATCCCTAAATCCAACTAGAAAACACAAAGCACACCCCTAATTAAGCTAATACATATGAAAATAAGTAAGGAGTGAGGACAAATGAACTCCTAAATGTAACATGTATGCCTCTCCTAGCATAGGCCTGAGACTCCCATACACTATAAGCAGAGGTGTGTAACCAATTATAGTGGCCCTCAGCTTCAACGCATAAAGCGACTGTGGCATCTGACCCCTACCTTCCCGGGACACTCACACAATAAACTCTGCAAGTACCCCTTGCAATACCTAAGAAAAGAAACTAAGGTCACCTCAATATAACCAATGCTTAGGAGGACGGTCACAAGAGGGATTTACCATATGGGTAGGGTAACTAAGTCCGAAGATCGAAATCATTAAATGTACCTCAGTATCCCCCATATATGAATAATATCCTGGAAATATCTTTGGCTCTCATTGAAGGTAGTGGAAGGATATCCCCACCATCAACATGTGCATTTCCCCCTTCTTAAATCCTGTGTAAGAGGAGCTTCCTAAGAACACCGATCATAGCAAGGATTTATCCTATCCCTAATAATACACCTAAATTGTTTTCGTTTTATAGCCTTGGAGACATTTACTCACAAAATCATATTCCAAGGCTCTAAAACCCAAGCTTGTTGGTGCACCCTATAAAATAAAAATTCTTTTAATCAATTTTAAATTAAGCGTTTATTTTAAGCGGTTGTTCTTACTTAAGGGATATGGTCATGAAACTTGTGATTTTATGACTCTGCAATAAAAGCAAATATGCACACCAAAAAACTTCCAAGTGCAATCTTGTTTTTCAAATGAAAAGATGGTATGCCACTAAATGAGATGCATGATAATTCCTTTTCCATTTCAAATGAAAATGCAATCTTTATTAAATGAATCATCCTAAATACTAACTTCATCCCAAGAAAACCGATGCAAGTACTTATTTCCATGCACATGAGAAATGAAAATGAATTTGCACCAATGCAACTATTTTTGTATTTTCAAAGTAAATGAATGAAAATGCAAAAAGGAACCATTAAATTATCAGTCCTTTCAGCAAGGAGCAGACACAATCCAAGAAAGACACTGATACTTAAGGACTAATGCACTAATAGGAAAACAAAAATGGATAAATTGACAAGAACAAATTTCTTAAAAATATCAATACAAAAAGGTTTCTAGCCACAACAGTAGTAGTCAACAGACAACATAAGGACCCTGGAAGACCCAACAACACTCACAATCCACCTAGTAGTCTCTCACACCAAGATACCACTCAAAATGGGAGATATATATGACTATTCAGAGAACAAAAATGTATGTGCATGACTCGATAGAGGACATACCGCGTATGTATACGACTGTAAGTACTATGACCTGTGTATATAAGGAATAAGGTGGTAGAAAATAAAACCAAGGGCCAAACCACTCCAAGGAACTATCAATGGATGAACACACTACCAAATGAAACACATAAACACAAAGAGATAGAGAGTTATTTAAGCAAAAATGCACCCAAAAGCCCCAACAAAATGGAACATCCCTAGTATGGTTACCAATTCTATTACAGAGAAAATATTCCTATGGTTTGGGGTGGACCACAACAAATAGTATGACACGCGAAATAAGATCCATTCTCAAGCATGCTAGATAAATTAAAGACTAATAACCGAGGGATCAAAACCGTATCTCAAGCGGATTTTTGGAGAAGACCGCCATTGAGCTCATGGTCAAAAGCGTGTCCGTGCATTTTTGCCTCAACAACAAATATATATCCAATCAGAAAATATATTAAGTGTTATTATTCAATCTAGCATAATCCATTTAAAAATATATAAAGAAATTAAACCCATGGATAAATATAAACAATTGCACATGAAATTTGGGAGAGAAATGGATATTTCTATTAATGTAAAAACAAAGATACATTGTGACAATATATTTTGACACCTTGTCAGAACTGAGAAATCGAGACCCTCCATTTAGGCCTACACCACTTCAATCCTCCATACAAGAAAATCTCACAAAAGGGAATGGAGAGCTTGGGAGATGAACACAAATGGTTCTATCAACAAGGACAGAGGGATACAGAATCAAGCATATGGAAATAGAGAAAAAAAATTCTATAGTCTCTTTACTCTCAAAGTTTATCCTCCTTCCAATGCTTCACAATGGCTCAATATATAACCCTCAAAAGGGAAATGGAGGGTCAAATCAAAGCATTTACAAGCATATAGAAGGACAAGGATCAAGGTATTCATTACTTGATAAGGAAAACTCCATTTTGTTTTTTAGCACAAAACCTGATATATACGAGTTGTAATGGTGCAAGATGCGTAAATGCGAGCTGCATAACTGATGAGCCGCGTATGTATTCAAAAATGACTTTTTAAGGGTTAAACTAAAGCATCAGGGTTATAGTGAGTAAATGGGGTATATGGAGTCTGCATAGGGACAATGGAAGGAAATCAAGGCATGATACATGAGGTGTGGAAAATCATGATATAACAACTATGCCACCTATAGTTTCAACCTATTGGACATTGTGAACATGCTTGGCACTCCCATTTTGATGTTGACAATTTCTAAGTAAATGGTCCTCTTCACATCCCCAACATTAAAGTGGCTTTCTTGGATTGTCTTATATCATGCTAGCTGGATTAGTCAAACCCTAGGGTGGCTTCCTTTGCTCATTTTTTAAATAAGGAGGCTTGAATCCCCTCCTTCTTTGGTCAAACTTATCCTTTTTCTTGTCCTTCCATGCCATATGGAATTTTGGCTTACTTTTGTTTTGATCATAACAATACTTGGCCTTCCTTATGGTTTCATTTAAGGTTTTATCTTCATCAAACTAAATTATATCCTTGTATGGTCGAGGTAATGCACTTAGAAAATGATGAATTTTTATATTATCATCTCTAATATGCTTGACATATCTTAACAGCTCCAAGAATTTATTGACAGATTCCTCCATGGTCATTTGTCCCAATTTCAATTGATGGAATTCTTTAATTTTTTCATCATAGTACATATCAAATATGTACTTTTGCTTGAAGCACTTCTTGAATTGCTTCCACACAATATACCTTTCATTGATATTCTTGACTTTTCTAAGGTGATCCCACCATATAGAGTCTCTTCCATTCAAATTATGGACACCCTTTCTTTCTTGTTCCTGGAGTAATCTTGGACTCGAAAATACTTCCTCATCCCAAGAAACCAAGCCTCATCTTCTTGACCAAAGTTTACTTCACCATCAAAACTGGGAGGTTCGACCTTCTGAAATTCCCCATGTGAGCTTTTATTGAAAGGCCTATTCCTCTTATTCCTATGAGATGAAGATATTGAACCTTCAATGGAGTCTTTAGAGATATATGACTCACTAGAATATAATTCTAGAGTTTATGTCCTATCTCTAGAAACCCTTCTTGAGCTATGGTGTTGGAGACATTTACCACCATACACACTCTTTTTGGTCAAATTGGCCTAGTTAAACCACTATCCTAAGTATAATTGACATTAATTGAAATTAGTGGAGCATTAATTACCATCATCCAATCACACCCACGCCTTCCTACAGTCAAGGAGGCTAACTTAACCTTCTCCTATAGTCAAGGAGGCTAACTGGAGCACTCCGGGGGTGATCTGAGTGATATTAATGCACCTAATAGCTAACTGGTGGTTGCAATCAGTTCAACCAGTCAGTTAAGGCACCTCTTCTCATTAAATATATTATTTAATGATTATTTATTATTATTTAATGATTTGGAGTCAACAAGGGCGCCTCCACCAACTTCTGATGATCAGTTCAGCTTCAAATAACCTCATCGGGGTTCATTGAAGTCATGGAGCACTAGCACTTGATGGTTGGCTTGATATGACTTGTGTTTGATCTCCTTCAGTTGAGATTCAGTCATTTATTGCACTTCGACTTTAGTTAGGGTTTGGTGAGTCAATTAAGGTTTTGGTCAAGTGGTTAACTGAGTGTGAATGAATGGCTTACAGTCAGTTAAGCTAGACTCACTCATTGAATTCGAATGACCTCCTAAGGTACTAGAATTCCTCACTCATTCAAGCTATTGCTTGGCATTGTTATTGTAACAATTCATTGTTTATTGAATATACACAGAGGAAACCATTCTGGTTTCGGTTAACACCATTTCTGAGTTATTTGTTGATTATTTCTTGATGATATTGATTATTTGTTCCTAGATCAATGTGCAAAAATAATATGGTATTAGAGCATACGGTGGGACGAAGATCTATCTCTCAAAAACAAGCTTTTTGACAGATTTCTCCATGAAAAGTGAGCAATAGCTCAAAATTCCAGCACTGCACCAGAAGCCAAGGCTTACCACTCAATATCCCAAGTAAATAACTTGTTGATCAAGCTTGCTTGATTGACTATGCTGGGTGTGATGAAAGCCTAGAATGTGCAGGCTGTACGACCTTATTTTTCCCTTTCTATTTTGATTTTCAGGTTTCTACAAGTGAAGCATTCACTACAGCACATCCAGATGGCCTCCTCAGCATATCTCTTGACTCCATACAATTTCCACTCATGGAAAAGTGATATGGAGATTCAGTTGCACTCCAAAGGAATTTTTAGAGTCACCATGGACACTAAAGTTGAGCTTGGATCCGCTGTAGAAAAATCAAGATTCTTGAACAAGAAGGATGAAGCTTTCAGTTTCTTGTGCCTCTCTATTTCCCGAGAACTTCTCTTCCATATTACATATTTGAAGACACCGAAAGAAATATGGGACAAATTGGAATCTCTATATGGAAAGCATGATGACTTGAGGGTTTACCAGCTCGAAAATGAACTCATGTCTCTCCAACCTTCCAATTTCGAGAATCTGAATGATTTCTTTACAAAGTTCAAGCATACTGTTTTACTCTTGAAGCAATGCAACGTGGAGAAGGAGGATGATCAGCTCATCCTTGCCATTCTCTCCAAACTTGGGGCTGATTATTCAGTTTTTGTTTTTGCATTCAGTGCGGGGAAGCTCACAACCCTTGGATGGAAGATGCCTACACTCAATGCCTTCATTGAGTCCCTAACAAATGAACATGACAAGCTTGTCTAGATGGGGATCATTCGATCTTCCCATGATCAAGCCCTCGATGTCTCGAGGCCCAAAGATCTGAAGGGTAAAGGAAAGCAACAGAAAAATTAGAAAACTAAATTTGATGCTCCCAAGCCTAGAGTTTAAAACCGACAGCATGATGAATCTTCTTGCTCAAGGAAGAACAAAGGAAAAGGGAACAATGGGAAAGAAAAAGTCAAGTGTTCTTACTGTGGGAAGGTTTTTCATCCTGAACATGCCTGCATGAAGAAAAAACTTGATGAAGCAACCTCTCTCCTTGAGAGGAATCACATCAATCTTCCAGAGAGCTTTTGGAGGAGAGATCGCCAAGATCGGGAACCACAGCATGAGAAAGGTCATGCCCTCATGGCAAGCACTTCAAAGTACAAAGCACTGCTGATTGACTCTGGAGCTTTGAATCACATGATGGTTTAAAAAGACTTCTTTTCATCCTTGGAGACCAGCAAATCCATCCCCATCCACATGGGAGATGACTCCACCATCATTCCCGAAGGACAAGGTACTGTAGATCTTGAAAATGGTTTTTTCTCTAATGTTTTGTATGTACCGTCTCTAGCAGAAAATATCCTTAGTGTCTATCAGATGACACATACATGAATGCCTAAGAGAGTCTCTTTCAGCCTAAATGATGTTGAGATAACAGATATTGCATCTGGGAAACTCATTGCAAAAGGCCTTGCAAATCATCATGCAAAAGCCTATGAGTGCTCTTACTTTCTTGCGGATGCAAAGCCCATTGCTCTGCTAACTCATGGAAATGAGGTTAGTAGGTTGTGGAATGAGAGGTTTGGCCATATTAATTTCAAATATTTTCAGCAATTACAGAAAAAATCCATGGTTGAAGGCCTCCCGGTCATCAAGGCAACCACAGGAATTTGCAAGGGTTGTGTGATTAGAAAACATCTTGGGCACAAGTTCAATTGGGGGAAGGAAAAACGAGCTATAAGCATATTGGGGCTGATACATTCTTATATCAGTGGTTAAATGCCTGTAACATCCATGAATGGATCAAGGTGCCTCCTTACTTTTATTGATGATTTTTTAAGGTATACATGGGTTTTCTTTCTCAAAAAGAAATCAGAAGTATGTGAAATTTTTTTCTGAATTGAAGGCCTTGATCGAAAATGACTCTAGGCTTAAGATCAAGATATTCATATTTGATAATGGATGGGAGTATGTCAGTAATGAGTTACTGTACATATTCTCCCAAAGTGGTATTTAGGTCCAGCATTCAATTCCCTACACTCCCCAGTAGAATGGAGTAGCGGAAAGGAAGAACCAGTCTCTCAAGGAGATGACCACATGTATGTTGGAGTCAAAGAATATTGATGCAAATTTGTGGGATGAAACCATGAATGCTACAGCATACATTTAGAACAGGGTGCCACACTCATCTGTGAAAGGAAATACTCCTTTCGAATCATACTTCGGACACAAGCCGGATGTGTTGAACCTACGGGTGTTTGGGTCCACTGCATGGGCCCAGATTCCACTTGATAAAAGAAGGGCTTTGCAACCGCAAAGAATAGAATGTTAGTTTATTGGATATCCTAATGAATCTAAAGGATTCAAGGTGCTGGATATCAATACCAAACAGATCATCATCGAGAGAAGTGTCAAGTTCGATGAGCCTCTTTAGCAGGTGGAACTAGTGAAGGAGAAAACTGCTGAATTTCCTTCCTATTCTACTGAATATTTGGATGATGAAATTGGGGGTGATGACCCTGATTTGGATTCTTTGATTTATTATATCAGTGTGCAGAAATCATTATATTTTGAATCAGAACCTGAAGTGTAAAATCATCTTCCTACATGGGCCCAACAGACACTCTCCTCCGCAGGAGACAACATTGGAAATCTGGATGATCCAAGGAGAACCCGGTATGATTTCCAAAGAGCAGGTATTGCGCTCTATTGTTCTGATAATTTTTTGTATAAAACTTGATATTTGATTATTACTTCAGATCCAAAATCCTACTACCATGCTCGGAATGATCCGAGATGGCAAGTTGCCATGGATGAAGAGATGAATTCTCTTCAAAAAAACACTACTTGGGAGCTAGTTTCTCTTCCTCTGGGAAGGAAATTGGTTCAATGCAAGTGGGTGTTTCAGAAAAAGGTTGCTGCTGATGGAAGAACCTGCAAATATAAGGCAAGTATGGTAGCAAAAGGTTTCTCTCATATCCAAGGAGTGGACTACCATGAGACCTTTGCACAAGTTGCAAAAATGGACTCCATCCACCTTGTTTTGGATATTTCAGCATCCAAGCACTGGGAGGTGCATCACATGGATTTTAAGTCAGCCTTTATACATGGAGATATTCATGAGGAGATATACATGAAGCAGCCTGAGGGCTACATCACTGATCCATCTTTGTTTTGCAAGCTAAAGAAGTCACTATACGGGTTAAAACAAGCCCCAAGAGAGTGGTATTCCAAGATGGATGCTTTTCTTTTATCGCAAAACTTTCAGAGATGTAGATCAGATCCAAATGTGTATTTACAGTAGCATGATGGTCATATAATTATCATTTTTTTATATGTTGATGACTTATTGATCACAGGTAGCACAATTGCCTCCATTTCAGCCATCAAAACTGCTCTCCACAATGCCTTTGAAATGAGTGATTTGGGGCTTCTAAAACAATTTTTGGGGCTCGAAATCGAGCAAAAAATCTGATGGGATTATGGTCACTCAGTCCAAAAACACTTCAGACCTATTAGTAAAGTTTAACATGGCTGAATGTAGGCCTGCACCATTCCTTTTCCTTTCAGGGATCAACCTTGAAGAAGGAAAACACACACCTCCCATGGACTGCACTATCTATCGATAGCTGATTGGTAGCTTGTTATACTTGACACATTCTAGGCCTGATATTTGTTATGCCATGAATTCTGTATCAAGGTACATGGAGCAGCCTCATGATATTCATTGGAAGGCAGCCAAGAGGATCCTCTAGTATATTCAGGGAACCAGGACCTACGACATTCACTATGCTGTAGACTCCGAGCTAGAGCTGGTTGGATACACAGATTCCGATTGGGCGGGTGATTCTATTGATAGGAAGTCAACTTCCGGATATGTATTCATGTTTGGTGGTGGCCCTATTTTCTAGTCAAGCAAAAAGTAGGCTGCCATAGCACTATCTTTAGCAGAGGCCGAGTATCGAGGAGCGGTGAATGCTTGCATCCAAGCAGTTTGGTTGCAAGGCATTCTTTCAGAGTTTGATCTTGGTAGTACTTTGTCCACTGTCCTCTTTTGTGACAATCAAAGTTCTATTAAGATATACATAGATCCAGTTACCAGGAAGAGGACCAAGCATGTAGATATCCACATGCACTATATCAGGGAGCTAGTGCATGACAGGACTGTCATTCTGCAATACTGCCCGACTGATGACCAGATTGCAGACATCTTCACCAAGAGATTTTTAGAAAAGAAGTTCACTTACCTCCATTCATTGTTGGGGGTGAGTTCATCATGTTTATTCAGACTACCTTCAATGTTCAGCTTGAGCGGGGGTTTTTCCCAATGGATTTCTCTCTTTTCCTCACTTATTTTGTTTTGAGCATTGTATAGGGTGACCTATGGCCTTAGTTGTCGGGGCCCTATCATTTTTATGCATCTATGTTTTCTAACTCTTCCTAAGTATAGCTTAAGGGGGCGTGTTGGAGACATTTACCACCATACACACTCTTTTTGGTCAAATTGGCCTAGTTAAACCACTACCCTAAGTATAATTGACATCAATGGAGCATTAATTGCCATCATCCAGTCACACCCACGCCTTCCTACAATCAAGGAGGCTAACTTAGCCTTCTCCTACAATCAAGGAGGCTAACTGGAGCACTCTGGGGGTGATCTGAGTGATATTAATGCACCTAATTTCTAACTGGTGGTTACAATCAGTTCAACCAGTTAGTTAAGGTGCCTCCTCTCATTAAATATATTATTTAATGATTATTTATTATTATTTAATGATCTGGAGTCAACAGGGGCGCCTCCACCAACTTTTGATGATTATTTCAGCTTCAATTAACCTCATCCGGGTTCATTGAAGTCATGGAGCACTAACACTTGATGGTTGGCTTGCTATGACATGTGTTTGATCTCCTTCAGTTGAGATTCAGTCATTTATTGCACTCCAACTTCAGTTAGGGTTTGGTGAGTCATTTAGGGTTTTGGTCAAGTGGTTAATTGAGTGTGAATGAATGGCTTACAATCAGTTAAGCCAGACTCACTCATTGAATTTGAATGACCTCCTAAGGTACTTGAAATCCTTACTCATTCAAGCTATTGCTTGACATTGTTATTGTAACAATTCATTGTTTATTGAATATACACAGAGGAAACCATTCCGGTTCCGATTAACACCATTTCTGAGTTATTTGTTGATTATTTCTTGATGAGATTGATTATTTGTTCCTAGATCAATGTGCAAAAATAATATTGTAAGGTTTGCCATTACACCAAAACCTGCAGATGTTGGTGAACATTTGAAACCCAACACAAGGCCCTATCACCAGGAGTGGTGGTTAAACCACTTGTTTTATATTCCCAGAAGTGTGGCAGTTATACCATGTGGAGGTACCCGATACTCCAACACCCCGCCTCTGGTTTAGCTTGGGGGAATTGAACTTGAGACCTCTGCTCTGATACCATGTAAGGTTTGCTGTTACACCAAAACCTGCAGATGTTGGTGAACATTTGAAACCCAACACAAGGCCCTATCAACAGGAGTGGTGGTTAAACCACTTGTTTTATATTCCCAGAGGTGCGGCGGTTATACCATGTGGAGGTACCCGATACTCCAACATATGGTACCTCTTGTGAAAATGCATCATTTAGATACTCCCACTCTTTTCATCATTTCATGAGTGTTGCACATGGTGAATTTTCCTTTGAATGCCTATTAATATTTGAAACATTGATATATTCAACTAGTTCTACTATTCATGAGCTCTAATCAACCTTTTAGTATTTTCTTTGTAACTATGTAGCTCCAATCTTAGGATTCTCATGGTTTATGTAATGTTTGGGAGAGTTACTTGATTTATTCAACCATTAGATTCTATCTCTACATTATCAACATATATATTCCCCCCATAGCATCCGCTTAAGCTGCATAAGGATGATGTGCATCATTCATGATAATGGCTTTCTTGGGCTGGTAAAGAATAAGGATTTCCAATTTGTGTTATATTGAATGTTGAACCTTAACTATCGTTGATATGATATTGTATACGCAAAACTGTTCATACAAACAAACTTGTTAGCTTCATTACATCCTTATAAAATCATAAAAAAAAAATTCATGCATTATGGGAACTATCTATATTGACAATTTTTTTCAAATCAAGGCTTTAGGCCCTTCTCTGCTTAATTTTTAGAAACACACGAATCACTATTTTAGAGTCTGATTGGCACATTTGAATCTCTATGGATAAAATTTCCAATGATTATAAGTATGCCCATTTATGATTTTTGGCAAAATTTTACAACCTTTCAAATTTGGCATTTTTTCCCAAATCTGCACTCTTTCATGTAGTTCCATTTAGCTTCAAAGACCAACTTCAACCACTTGTAAAAGAAAATCTAGAGATAACTATAAATAAATTTATATAGGGTGATAATAATATTTTTGAAAAGGATTACTCAACAAACTTTAGATCTCTGATATGATGCTCCAGTCAATTTCTATGTTTTTCCTGGAATTGACTACTTTTAACTTTTGCATCTTTTCTAGACACTGTTTATTTTCCAAAAACTTCCATCTCCCAAACTGAGCATTTCTAGAAAAAATTCCTCCAACAAAACTTGTTCATTTTAATGAGTAGGTAAATTGTCGAGTCATAAAATTTTCTGATCTTGACATCTAGGGTCATTTTTACCTCCAATTTTTCCAAAATCCCCAAAAAGTGCCCTAGATATTGGATTTTGGATTTCTTTTGCACCCAGCTTCACACCTTTTGGAATTTGTAGATATGAAATAAGATTTATCTATGTTACTATGACATGATTACACCATAACAATTCAGCCTTAACAAGGTCTCCATCAAGGCACTAGATATTAGTCTTTAAAAACCATTTTTTCCAAATTTATGTAAAACTGGAGCAAAATGGGTCCATGCCTCTAATTGAAAATTTTGTGGCCTTCCTCAATGGAATTTAAACGCCACATGTCTCATCATATTTTTATCTAATATTCTCATGTTACAACCAAAACAATTTTTGGGATTCTTACTTTTTAAATTTTTATTTATTTTTAATATTTTTTTATTTTTTCTGCTAATGTGGAAGGATGTTGATGTGGCATGAAATGTCACTACTCATGTGGTAGTCAGGCCCTATGTTTAATCATGAGGTGTAATGATGTTACATTGCCTTTTCCCTATCATATTTCTTCTTCCCTGGCCTTCCATGTCATCATGACCTGTTAAAACCTTGAATAAGGTATGATTACTTGTTGTATCATGAATGGTCAAGATTGAGTGATCAAATCACATCAACTCATTGCCATGTACCTTTGGTTAAGGAATGATAATATTTTAACCTATGAACGATCACGATCACACCACCCTAACATGCTCAATGAATTTGAGTCGTCTGCACACATGTACCCCAACTAAGGTACGAGCACCTCGCTATACGCAAATGGTGATCATGATCCAAGGATATGACTTGCCTAATTTTATTTAATTTAGTCCGTCCATCCATAATTTAGTCCATCCTAGTAAGGGTCTCCATTAGAACTCTACCGCATTAACTTTTGAAGCTAATGGAACTCTTAGAACTGGTTCTAAATTTAATGGGTCATATACTATATCTGGGGTTGGAGTGGGCAAGGATGCATCGAGAATGAGATATGATGGTTTTCAATTGAAGGATAATGAACTATTTCAGGCTGATGGGATGCTTAGAGCAGTGATGTCCCTTGTTTTGGTTTCTTTATGATCTTGATGACCCTCAATTGTCTTGGTTTGGCTAGTAAACCAAAAATACTAGCAGTATGTAGACTTGTTGAAGTTCAACATGTTGATGTTCTTTTTCTGCAAGAGTCTATGGGTATTGGGCATTTGTTAGTAGCTGATTTGGAATCTATGTTGAAGGGATGTGATTTTTTATCCTTGGATGCTCGTGGTAAATCTAGAGGCCTTCTGCTAGGCTCGAGATCCAAATATTTTCATTTATTGAATGCCTAGGATGTGGCCTCGGGATTGTGTGTATCTTTGTTCTCTATTGAACTTAACATGGATATTTGTCTGTTAAATATTTATGGCCCTTATATTGAAAGGGAATTTTTCTGGAGAAATTTGTTAGGTTTAGATGGTCTAAATTGTAGCCATTTAATCCTAGGAGGGGATTTGAATTTTACTTTGGGATTATCTGAGATATGGGGAAGTAGAGCTAGATCGGATCCACTTTTTGATTTTTTTTCAAAATCTTTGGAGGATTTTGGTCTGGTAGATGTTGCACCTTCTATTATGATGCCTACATGGAATAATAGAAGAGTTGAGGATGGAAATATTTGTAAACGGTTGGATAGGTTCCTGTTATCATCAGATATGCTCGATATTGAATTTTTTTATAGATGGTGGGTGGGAAGTGGGGGTGAATCGGATCACCATCCTGTCTTTTTTCAGATATCAAATAGGGGGGCTCAGCTGAAAACTCCTTTCAAATTCAATCCACATTGGCTTGAAAATGAGGATTTGGTTAATACTTTGAAAGCATCTTGGGTGGTTTATGATGATAATCTACTAGAAACCCCTGCTTCTCAATTTGTTTCCAATCTTAAGAGAATCAAGGAGGTTTCTGTTGCATGGTTTGTTAAAAATAAGGAGAGTGAGTTCAAAGACTTAGTGGAAATTGAGATAATTCTCTTTGTTTTTTCTCTTAAGTCTAGATTTGGTTTCTTGTCTATTGAGGATAAGGAAGCTCTGATTATTTTGGAATCTCTCAAGAGGAAAATACTTTTGGAGCAAGAACATGAAGCTAGGCAGCAGAGTAGGGCCATTTGGTTACTCTGTGGGGATGACAACACACCTTTTTCCATAAATTTGCTAATCTTAGAAAGAATTCAAATTCTATATGGAAGATTAAAGATGATGGGGGGAATCTGGTGGAAGGTTTTGAAGATATTTCTGAGGCTGTTGTTAATCATTTTGAGAAATTATTTCAAGCTCATACTAATCTACACCTTTCTGAACTACTGAAAATTTATCATAACATTCCATCATCCATCAATGCTGAGGAGAATCCTGAGCTTATGAAACCTGTTACATTAGAGGAGATACTTTCTATACTTAAGGTGAGAAAAAATGATAAGAGTCTTGGTCCGGATGGGATTCCTGTGGAGGTTTACAGGACTCTTATTGATGTGATGGGTTTGGACTTGTTAAGGGTTATTGAGGTTTCTAGGAAGTGTGGTAAGATTCCAACAGTTTTTAACTCAAATTTTATTGTTTTGATACCAAAATCTGATTGTCCTTGTACCTTTGATGGATATAGGCCCATTTCTTTATGTAATTACAGTTACAAGATTATTGGAAAGATTTTATCATCCAGGATAAAGAAGGTACTGGGTAGATATATTTCCTATGAGCAGTTTGGCTTTTTGCTTGGCAGGCAAATTCATGAGGCTGTGGGTGCCATACAGGAAGGCATTCATACTATACACAGCAAGGGTTTAAAGTCTGTGGTTTTGAAAATTGATTTATCTAAAGCATATGATAGAGTTAGCTGGATTTATCTGAGGGTTATTTTAACCAAAATGGGTTTTTATGTACCTTTCATTACTTGGGTTATGAGCAGTTTAACATCTGTTTCTTTCTCTGTTTTGATTAATGGTGTGGCATCCAATTTTTTTAGATCTGGAAGAGGACTTAGACAAGGGTGTCCTCTTGCACCTCTGCCATTTCTTGTTGTTGTTGAAGGTTTGAGTAGGGCCCTTATATCTGCTAAAAACGTGGGTATTTTTAGAGGTATTTCCTTTGGAAATAATATTTCTTTGACTCATGTATTGTTTGTTGATCATATTGTCATGATCACTGATGGATCAGCTCAGTCTTTGTCAAATTTGTATGAAATTTTGATGGACTTTACTAAAGCCACTGGGATGATTATTAATGAAGACAAATCATCTTTCTATTATTCTAGGATGGATGAAGATGAGTTGATCTCTATAAAAAATATTTTTCATATACTGTGTCAAAAATTAACAGTGGTATGAAATACCTTGGTTTTTATTTAAAACCCTGCAAATATTTGTTAAAAGGCTGGGATTGGCTTATTGCTAAAGCTGAAAAACACATTATGCATTGGAGTCATCGTTGGTTGTCTAGGGGTGGCAAAATTGTTCTGACTAAGTCTGTTCTTGAAGCATTGCCTATTTTCTAGATGCATTTTTTGATTCCTGCTGGGATCATTGAGAAAATCAGAAAACTTTGTTTTAAATTCCTATGGTCTAGTGGTGATGGGTCTTCTTCCGGGATGCCTTGGATTTCCTGGAAGGTTTTGGCTAGTCCAAAATATTTGGGGGGTTGGGGTCTGAAAGTACCTTCTTTATTTGCTAAAGAACTTGCTACTAAAAGTGTTTGGAACATTATTCATGGATCAGGGCAGTGGGCACAAATTGTTCTTCAAAAATATATTTGGCCTCTAACTTTGCTGGACTAGATCAGAGAAAGGGATAAAAAGAAATCAGGTATATCCATCTGCTGGAAATCTATGCTTTGGTATTTTCATCTTATTGGTGATTTTCTAGTTTGGAAGATTGGGAATGGAGCTAACATTCAAAGTGGTTTGGATCCATGGGCATGGTGTAAATGGAGTCACTGCTTACCTTCTCATTTAATTGAATATCTTCATTCTGTTGGTTATTATTTTTTAAAAGATGTTGGGACTTTTCCTGTATATTTCTTAATGGAACAGGGTTGGTTAAGTTCAATTGATCTTCTTCTTGTTGAGAATGCTGATATTACTACATGGAATGGCTACCTAGCCATTCTTAAAGCTAGTCACATAAGGTTTAGGAATGAGGATGATTCACTTGTTTGGAATCAGGCAAAAACTGGCAAGTACTCTCCTAGATGTGGTTACTTACATCTATTTTTGGAACAGTATGAAAGGGAAATTGAGTGGTGGTGGAATATGTTCTGGCATATGAAGTGTCCACTTAAGTCAAAGATTTTCGCTTGGTCTCCTTTTTCAGGGAAAGCCCTTACTTGGGATTCTCTTAACAGCAGGGGATGGGAAGGTCCTGGAAGATGCTACATATGCAAATGTGATGCTGAAACAAATTCACATTTAGGTCTTGATTGTTCATATACAAAATCAGTTTGGAAAGAGATAGAAGATGAGGTTAGTATTCAGAATCTTTGGGTTGGGGACTCAATTTTGTCCTATTTGAAGAATTGGGTTTACAACACTAAGGTACAAAATATCAGATCTTTGCCTATAATAGTATTTTGGTTTATTTGGAAATCTAGAAACTGATGTTGTTTTGATAACCAAAACACATCTCCTGCGCAGGTTTCAGCATTTAGTCTGGGATTACTTTAATCTTATACTTTGGATACTACTGCTTTGAAGATCAGAATCATCACTAAGGAAGTTATTGACAAATCAAAACCTTGGGGATTTTTTTATGGTTCTGCTTCTGGCAAACCACAAGTGTGTGGGGCTGGGGGTATACTCTACCTAAAATATGACCATTATATAACTTTTAAGGCTGGGTTGGGGGATGGAACAAATAATTTTGCTGAGTTATCTACTATGAAACTTCTTATCTATTTGGATTTGGATAAGCAGATTTCGCATATTCAGATTTTTGGTGATTCATTGCTAGTTATTAACTAGATTTTTGGAAAATTCAGATGTCTAAATATGTATCTTGATCAGTTATTACATGAGGTTACCAGACTGGCTGGTTTTTTTGAGCAGGATGACTTTTCACATATTTATAGGGAAAGAAACACTATTGTTGATAAATTAGCTAATGATGGAGGGAAAGTTCAGCATGGGTTTTGGCTTATCAGTGAGTATCATGGGTTTGGAAGACATGATACTTTTCAGGTCTTTCAAGTATTATTAGTTTTGGGGACTGGGGGGAATTTTTCCTTGATCTACTGTTGATGAAATTTTGGAACATAATGTTTTTAACTTTTTATATACATGGATGTATATTTGGTTGATTAAGAAGATTTTGTATGGAATGTTGATCTTATAATTGGCCATGCTTGTTTTAGCAGGATTGAAAGTTTGGCTTGATTTTTAGCTGGGACAAGTCGATTCTAGAGTAGTACTTTTTATGTTGAAGCAGTATATTTATTACTGTTTTTTGAGCAGTATGCATATATACAAACTTGATTTGTATGGTTATCAGTCTCTTGTCTGCTCTGAGAAGTAGTTGCTGTTTTTTATGGATATTGGACAGTTTTTGTCCATTTTTTATGGTGCAATCTTGATGTAGCCTGGATTTTTGAATACTGTCTGGGGCAGTTTTCACATGTTTAGTGCAAACTCACTTGAAGAACTGATGGTTACCTATTGGACTTGTCTGTTTAAAAGGACACTTGAATGATGTTATTTGGCATTTGAATGTTTTTTTGGATACTTGAATGATGTTTGGAGCAGTGAAATTTGGCAACACTATGGTTCTTGGAGACTTGAATTTATGGAAGGCCTATAAATGTTTTAATGGTTTTGGTATGGTTTCCAATGTAGTTGATGGATTTGGACAGTTTTGGATATTGGTGTTATAGCTGATTTCACCACTCCAGGTGAATCACACTTTGTATGGACTTCCCCTGTCCCGTTGCAGACTCCTTAGACCCCTTGGAACATGTTTTGTGCTTTGATGTTTCCCTGACCATCCCTAAAAACATGTGAAAAATGATACACGTGACTTTTAAACCTATAATCGCGTATATATGCAGGTTTGACCACTAAAACCGCGTACATCGGGATGTGTACAAAATCCAAATTCTTTTGGAGTTTTCCTTGACATGGATCCGACTCACTTGACTCCTGGCCTTCCCTATGCCTTGAGATCGCTTGGATTCGACCTTTCATTACCCCTTTGAAAATCTATATAAGGAACTCCTTGGAACATTGAAGGCATATGAGAGAATTGAGAGCAAAGAAACTATAGTCCATTGTTTCCAGAACTTATGCTTGAGTTTGCATCCCTTTGTCCCTTGGAGCACTTTTGTGTTCTTCCCAAGCTTTCTTTTTGCTTGTGAGCTTGCTATCGAGAGATGGAGGATTGAAGTGGTGGAGGCCCGAGTGGGGGATTCAGTTTCTCCGATTCACAGACGTGCTGATAAAGGTTGTATCCATTGTAATATCTGATTTATATTTATAGAAATATCTTTTCCTGTCCAATAATGTGTGTTTGAATGAATATTTTATCCATGGGATTATGTCAAATGCTTATACATTATTGATTATATCTGCTAGAATAGATATAACACCATGATATGTAGAATGATTGTATTGTTTACTTGTTGTTGAGGAAGTAATCTATCAATTCAAGCTGGAGTTGGAAATCTCAACGGGGATCTACTTCAACCGTCCGGAATAAGGTATGAGGTCTAATCCTTTAGTGTTAGATGTTTTAATTTCTATTGCATATTGGAAAGGATTGATTTCTGGAGTCAAGCTATCTATTGTGGTACCCCAAGCCATAGGAATTTCTCTCCATAACATAATTGGCGACTCCGCTGGGGAGTTCCTAGTAGTTGTCCTTTGGGGGTTTCTATCGGCATTCAATGACTTTGAATTTCTCTTTCTCTCTTGTTTCTGTGTCGGGTATGGGGGCATGTTTTCCTGCTAGTGTCTGATTGGTGTGAAGTTTGTCTTAGCTTGTCTGGTTGCCTTGATTTTTGTGCACCTTTCTTCCTGTATGTGAGTTTTTAACTCACAGTCGTGTATACACACAGGTTTCTCTACGATTTCCGTGTATACACGTGGGTTTACTGCGAACAGTCGTGTATGCCCTTATTTTTTCCTTTTAGTGGAAGTTAAATGGTTGTTGGGTGAAGTTTGATGATTGTTGAGTCTCCTTTGACATTGCCTGAGTCTGTTTATACCTCTGTTTCTGACCAAAGACATTTTTTAAGGCTAATTTTTTTTTTAAGAAGGTTCTTGTCATGGCATTTTTGATTTTTTGTTTGGGATTAGTGCATTAGATTTCTTTTACCTTACTGCTTTGCTTGAGTGCTATTTGAGTGTGCTTGCAGAGTCTGAGGGTTGTAGAATCATTCTTTTGCTTTTTGTATCTCATTTTATTTCCAAAAAATCCAAAAACATTTTCTTATCATCATGCATTGCATTTTGCATTTTGCATTGTACTTGCACTAGATTTGCTTTGGAGTATTAGTTAGGATTTCATATAGGAAAACTTGCATTCATCATTTGAAGAAAAAATGTGCATTTCACATAGTAGCATACCCTGTTTTCATGGACACAATGCATTTGCATTGATTGTTAGGTGTGCATTTTACTTCATGTTGTGTCATAACACAATTAGTTGCATGGCCATATCCCTCTTTTGAGTAATAAAGCCAATTAAAATGAACTACACTCTTTTATTTTATAGGGTGCACCAACAAGATTAGGTTTTAGGATCTTGGAATAGTTCATTGTCAGTAAATTCTCCAATATCACTAAACAACAACATGTATGTGTTTGTCCAGGTGAGTGTGTGAAATCCTTGGTATAACTAGTGTTTCTCAGGATCCTCCTCTCAAAAGGGAGTTAAGCACGAGGCAGTGTGAGCAGTTATTGATTGCGATGACCCCTAGTCATAACTAAGTAGCACCAGAGATATTTCCAGGATTGTATTCGTATCTGGGGGCTCTTTTGAGAGTTTCGGGCTTTGCTACCCTGCCCATATGGTCAATCCTGCCTACGACTGTCTGCCTGAGAATTGATTATATTGAGGTGAACTTAGTGGCCTTACCTAGGATATCGAGGGGGTACTTTGCAGGGGTTATTCTGTGGGTGTCTTGACCAGGTTGGGGTCGAACAACATAGTTGCTTTACGCGTTGAAGCTGAGGGCCACACTAATTGGTTACATACCTCTGCTTGTTGTGTATGGGAGTCTCAAGCCTCTCCTAGGCAAGACATACCTGCTTCATTCGGGAGCTCACTTATCCTGCCCTTGATTGCTTGAATTTGGCTTTAGATTTTATTAGTGATTGCTCTGTGCATGATAGCTTGCCTAGGGTTTGCGTAAATATAGAGTCTTTCTATTTTTTGAGTCATTGTGGATTCAGGTACGGCTCCTCGTCGTTCTCATCATTTAGCAGGACTTCCGCCTTCTACATCTACTCCTCCTTTGGGAGAGAGACCTAGACAGTCCAGGCAGACTACTTCGCACATTGATTCACACACCATGGGAGACCATATAGAAGGTATTCCTGAACCACCTTCTCCCATTCGTGTAGACGATGGGGAGTTTAATCCTACTTACGATCCTTCACCCGACTTGGCTAAGTTAGGTCCTATGATTTCTGAGATAGGAACCTTTGATGATAGACCTACTCACTCTAGGGTTGATTCCCCATTGACGTGTTACCAGTATGGAATGCTGGAGGATGCCGAGACTCGTTTTGAACCCGCCAACACTAGTTATGGTAGTTATGCTATGTCTGGTTTTCCCACACATGATTTGGCATTTCATGTCGAATCTGAGTTTGAGCCTAACACTATGCCTGGGGGCACTCTCATTCCTTACCATGCAGAGAGGTTTCAGAGCACTAGTCACATTGAACCTTCCATCCCAGTGGTGGAAGTTACATCACATGTTCCTCCTAGGTCTAGGGTTAGTGATCCTATTAGGATATCAGACCCAAGATGAGTGACTATAGGGAATAGTACGTATATAATTACTCAGGTCCCTCAGTCCTCTGTCCCTAGTTCTTTAAATGTTCACCCTCCACCTTATTCACGTGGTCCTTCGGGCCGAAACGTTGCTACGATTTATGTTCATACTGCGGTTACTAGACTGGTTGTGTCTCAGCTTCATGTACCACCTGTTGTTTCGGGAGGTCATGCTCATACTTCTAGAGGTCACATTCCTACTTCCGGAGTGTATATTCCTACTTTTGGAGCGTATGTTCCTACTTACGGAGTGTCCCATGGGGCATCTCATGTGATGACTTATGGACACTATTATGGGATGTAGTATGGACAGGGTTCTTCACCTTATGGGGGTGGCTATCAACAACCTGCTTATTCTCTGAACTACGGATTTTTAGCTCCTAATAGTTAAGGTCCACCACACTATGGTGCTTCCATGACACCCTATACGGGTCAAACAGGAGGAGGGCACTATGGCCAAGGCCATGGTGGTAATCAGACCTATATGAATCAGGGAGCGGTCCATCGACCTCATCATCCTAGGCTCTGTTTCCTCACGACGCTGAATCTTCTTGACTTGTCGAGATTGACGAATGATCCTGTAGCTCATGACCCGGCTTAGTCGGCTATCCCTACTAAGCTTCCCTCGGACATACCTAAGTTCGAGGGAAAACCAGGAGAGGATCCGAGCGAACACATTACTACATTTCACATATGGTGCTCTTCAAATTCCTTACATCAGGACTCAATTCGTTTGAGACTATTTCAACACACCCTTACAGGGCCTGCCGCGAAATGGTATATAGAGTTACCTAGGGGAGATTTCGCTTTGTTCGACCACCTTGCGATGACTTTTCTTAATCAATTCCAGCTACTAGTGCGCTATGACGTTGGTACTGAACTCTTGTCGACATTTCGGCAGGATAAAGCCACACATATCTCGGATCATATTCAAGAGTGGCATAGATGGAAGAGGTTAATTAAAGCCTTTATACCGCCAGAATTCCTCCTTGAATGGTTCCTTAAGTCATTATTGCCATATATAGCAAATGATGTTTCTACATCCGGAGTGCAGAATGAGGAACAAGCGATTTTTAGGGAGCAGGAACTGGACTTGATTTATGCTCAGTCCGGTTTGTTATATGAGATTATTCCCAATGCTCTACATTCTAGTTTTGACCCCAAAGTCAAACCTGGACCACATGCCGATGGCATTGTGGGTTGTGCAAGTGCAAAACCTGCGGATTCGATTGCAAAACAAGTTAGTCAATTGTCAGTCAACCAATCTGCTTTGGGACAAGCTACGAATTCGTCTCAACCCACCCAAATGGCGAGTGTACTTTTTGTGCAATTGTCGGACCAGAAGGGTAACCAGCATCCCGGACGAAATAGAAGAAAGGGTAAGAATAATCGTAAGGGTGGGAGTAAGAATGAAAATGCTAATAATAATGACAAGAACGGCCATAATGCTGGGGGGGACAAGCAAGCTAAATGTAGGGTTAAGTTCCCTTGCAAGTTGTGTAAGGACAATCACCTCACTTACTTGTGCCCTCGTATTGAGGAAGCCTCAAGGTTCTTGGCATAGGGCCCAGCTGTGCTAACTAACCCTTTACCGCATAATCAAAATATGAACTCAAGGCCCCATGACCAGGCTGGTGCTGATCAAGATCCGTCGGAGGGTAGGGGTCATGGTTGCATTAACATGGTCCGCGCTGCGAAAGTTGTGACCCGTGTGAAATATTATGGTTCATCACAACCTATCCCAGGAAAAGAGCCTAATCCACCAGGGTCCCATTTTCATATTGAGAAACCTATGGATAAACCTGAAGCTGCACCTCATATTCCTAAGGGAGTCCTTAAGCGTTCGAGGCACAATCCTAATTCCTGAGCTGCCCAGAACTATTCAATTGTCAAGGATTTGGGCCACACTCCTTGTGCGATGTCTGCATTGGAAGTGCTTCAGAGTTGTCCCTCGCAAAGGAAGGCGTTGCTTTCTGCCCTTGGTGTGAACGATGATGATTCTTCCTCCGTGATTAAATTTGAAACAGCAAGACTTCAGCCTCGCTTGCCTTACTATGTGTCTCTCTTGATTCACGTAGAATGTCTTAATATGATAATCAAGAGCACTGTGATTGACGAAGGCATTGTCATTTCTGTGATGTCTTTATCGTGTTGGAAGGGTTTAGGTTCCCCTGAGCTTTCTAAATCAGTGACCATGTTTACTGCGTTCAATGGGAGATCGTTTAGGCTGCACGGCATCCTTCCTTCCCTAAAATTCCACTTGGGAGGGAAGACCATTGCGATAGAGGTCAAGGTGGTTGATGTGCCCCTTGACTACAATCTCTTGCTAGGTAGGAATTGGATGTGCAGTATGCAAGCCGTTTCTTCTTCCCTATTTCGCGTTGTATGCTTTTCGCACAATGGGAAGATAGTCATGATTGATCAAACGACATTCAAGAATCCATCGGTTACCACATCTTCAGGAGCTTCGATCTCGATCATGGAGCACTCTCAGCCGGTAAATGGGAGTGTGGGTGTAGGCATGTATCCATCCCTCACAGGAAGCTTTAGTTGTCCTGCACCAATTCTTATGATAGGTTCTAGTTCCGGTGAGGCTTCGACATCTATGAGATCGGTGTCTTTTCGCATGAGTCATATGGAAGATCCTTGGATTATTCCTACACTGAGTACTCCGAGTGAGCCCATCGTGACGAACGTGCCGCTGCCTGCAACTATGATAGCTTATCAAGCTAATATCGAGTCTGTTGCAGAGCCTAGTCCTTCTTCTTCACGGACGGAGGAAGAGGACCCTTATGTGATGCCTGCATGGGCAGTACAGTCTTCTCACGCCCACGACTGCCTTGATACAGTTTTCCCTTTAGATGAAGCAATTATTGAGGCTATGTCGGGAGTTGAGCCATCATGGGAGGAACTCCACCATATATCTTACTTTCTTCTCGAGCTTGACCACTTGGAGCATGAGGAATTTAGGGCGGTTCTTAGTGTGAGATTTGTTAATCTATGGTTCCGTTAAGCTCTCCTGGTCAGATGGCTAACGAAAACATGGTGAAAATATCTTCAATGATTCCTATCAACATCTTTCGTGATCCTGGTAGGATAGAGAATGTCTATATTGGGGCGGAATGTTCCCATGCTGAGATTTTAGAATACACCGATCTATTTAAGGAATTCCGTGACATATTTTCTTGGTCTTATGACGAAATGCCAGGTATCGACCCTTGTATTGTTGAGCACGAGATTAAGACTTACCCCAACGCTAAGCCTGTTCGACAACGTTTGCGTGCGGTGAATCCTAGGAAAGCACCCGCGATTAAGGCAGAGATAGAAAAGCTGTTAAACATCGGTTTTATCTATCCTGTTCCCTTGATGGAGTGGGTTTCAAACCCCGTTCTGGTGGATAAGAAGCAGGGAGCGATCCGCATATGTACTGATTTCCACGATTTAAATCGTGCTTGTCCTAATGACAATTTCCCCACACCATTTATTGATCAGATTTTGGATGAGTGTGCGGGTAGCGAGGTTTTTTCCTTTATGGATGGCTTTTCCGGGTATAATCAGTTACAAATTAAACTTGAGGACCAACATAAGACTACATTTATTTGTCCTTGGGAAACTTTTTCATATCGAAAAATGCCTTTCGACCTTAAAAACGCCGGAGCTACATTTCAGCGGGCGATGACCTTGATCTTCCACGATCTCAAGTCGATCATCGAAGTATTTTTGGATGACCTTGCTGCTCATTCTCGTATGAGAATGCATCATACCTATCACCTAAGATTGGTATTCAAAAGATGCTGGCACTATTTGGTTATATTAAATCCTCATAAGTGCATCTTTTGTGTGAAGTCAGGTCGTTTGTTAGGATTCATCGTTTCTAAAGAGGGCATAAGAGTCGACCCTTTGAAGGTTGAGGCAATACTTTAGTTGTCTCCCCCGAATAATATTCATCATCTTCAATGTTTGCAAGGCATGGAAAACTTCTTATGGATATTTGTTGTCAACTTTTCCAATTTGACTAGAGGCTTCATGCGTCTATTGAAGAAGGACACCCCCTTTTGCTGGGATGAGCGAGCCCAGGAGTCCTTTGATGCACTCAAGCGAGCCCTAGCATTGGCCCTGGTTATTAGTCCCCCAGATTATAGCCACGATTTTAGACTTTATGTGGCCGCGTCCATGGAGACGATTGGTACGGTTTTGGTTCAAGAGGATGAGGAGCTCCAAGAGCATGTCATATACTATCTAAGTCGGAACCTTATTGACTCAGAGATTCATTACTCTCATGTCGAGAAGCTTGCTTTAGCTACCATACATGTGTTTCAGCAGTTGAGACAATATATTCTCCTTCGCTAGACCTTGGTTGTAGCCCATGTCAATCCATTTCAATTCTTCCTCACTCAAAGGATGATTAGGGGAAAATATAATAAATGGATTGTCATTCTACAAGAATTCGATCTCTAATTTGTTTCGGCAAAATTGAATAAGTCTTTAATTTTTGCAGAGCTTATATCGGATTTCTCGAGCAAGGCCGAGGAGTTGGTTTGTGAAGATATGTTTGTCGATGAACACATCTTCTTAATCTCAACTTTAGACCCATGGTGTGGGGATATCATAATATATTTACAAACATTGAAGGTCCCTACTCACCTCTCACGAGATGAACGACGACGATTATGTCACGTGTCTAAGAACTACCTCATAGTGGATAACACTTTGTACCACCATGGGGTAGATTCCATTTTACAATGTTGTTTAACTCATGAAGAGGCTGAGGTAGTGCTGAATGATTGCCACGGAGGGGCATGTGGTGGTCATTTATCTCGGCTTTCTACAGCTCAAAAGATCTTAAGAGTGGGTTATTTCTAGCTGTCGATCTTTAAGGATTATGTTGATGCGATCAAGAGGTGCCACCCTTGCTAGGTGTTTGCATGTAATATGCACTCGAAACCTGCCCCATTACATCCCATTATCACGACCGGTCCCTTCACTAAGTGGGGGCTCGATTTTATGGATTGCAACCCAACTTTGGCTGGTGGGCACCATCATATTATAATGGCTGTTGATTACTTCACGAAATGGGCTGAGGCTATGCCTACAGTTAAATCCAACTGTGAGACAACTGCCCACTTTGTATTCAACCAAATTATTACTCGGTTCGGAATTCCAAAAGAGCTTGTCACTGTCCATGGCTCGCACTTTCAGAATCATATGATGGAAGAGTTGGCATCAAAGTTAGGGTACAAGCAAGAGCATTCCTCCTCTTACTACCCTCAAGTGAATGGATAGGTAGAAGCAGTGAATAAATCACTCAAATCCATTCTCCAATGAACCATCGCACAAAGCAAGAATAATTGGCACATCATGTTATATCCTGCTTTGTGGGCGTATAGAACCGCTGTTAAGACTGCCACGGGTTTCTATCCATATCAACTTGTACATGGAGTGGAGTCGATATTGCTGGTTGAATGCGAGATTCCTTCTTTGAAGCTAGCAGTAGAACTATTACCAGACACTTCACCATTGGAGGAGCGTTTGGTCCACCTTGAGCAACTTGATGAGCAGCGTCGAGATGCCTTGGTGGCTCTAGAAGTCAATAAATGTTGCATAAAGGTCCAATACGATAAGTCTGTCCATCCAAGGAGGTTTAGTGAGGGAGACTTGGTCCTTTTGTGGGATTAACCGAAAGAACCCTTGGGCATAGGAAAATTTAATCCCATGTGGTGTGGTCCTTACATGGTCAAACGGGTTTTAGAGAAGGGTGCTTATGAGTTAGTGGATTACGAAGGAATGGCCTTGGCGGAGCCTAGAAATGGGTTCTATCTCAAGAAATACTATGCATGATTTTCAGCCAAGGCTTGTTATTGTATATTATTGTATAGTTTTGCATAGTTAGGTATTTTTCTTATAGTGATCGGGTTTGTGATGAGTTTCTGTTTCTTTTGGAAGATGTCAATGGAATCTTCCACCTACATAGGATTCGTGGATGGTGTGAGCCATCACACTCAACACTCAGCCTCTACTGCTTGGGTGATTTATACTCCTATCGGTTAGGTACTGTCTTTAGGAGGCGTATGTCTGCGGCCATCTTCCAACAATATTGTTGAATATAGCGCCATTATTGAGCTTCTACGGGATGCCATTTCACATGGCGTTCTCTCTCTTGAGGTATGTCTTGATTCGGAGTTGGTAGTGTCACAGCTTAATGGTTTGTACCATGTTAGAGATATGATGTTATTAAGAAGATTCTTACAAGTGAGATTATTAGAACGACAATTTGACAATATAACATATATACATATTCCAATAATTAATAATCAAGTTGCTGACTCATATGCTAACTACGTGTTAGATTGGCATTTGTTTCATTCATAATAAATTCATCACAAACACAATTTTTACACATGTAAATAAATAAACTGATCACCATAATTTTTTTTATATAACATCCAAAATGTGGTAATACATAGTGTCATGATACAAAATTGGGGCTCTCGAGCCACCAACATATAATACATGGTAGTACAAAATGTATACACTCCCAAGTATCTAATCCTGTAGAGGAGGAGGAGGGTTGTGATCATGGAAGGTCACTACGGCTCTAGCTAGTCGTCGGAATAATCGCACCCATGCTCATGGTACACCTACCACCTAGCGTTGCATAGCCTCAGGCAAGTCCTCGACTTGCGCCATGGGAATCATGTGTGTCAACCTCACAAATCGGTATGAATGCATTGGAGCGTCCTCTCCACATCCACACCCGTGATGCCATCTCCTCTTCCCCTCCGTCTATGACGAGGGAAGCCTTCCGGCTGCCGTGGTCCCACATATGCACACAAATGGTAGATGTCACGATGTATTGTCATGCAAAAATATGTCTTTTTATTTCATATAATCAGAAAACACAAAAAAATTAAATAACTCAAAATTAAAAAAGAGAGGGTCGAGATTCATTACCTATATCGCCATATGTCGATCCTGGTGGTAGCGGCATGTCTGGGTCCCCCAGAAAATCTATCCTTGCATAGGGGTAGTCATCGATGGCAATTATCTGTTGTCACCACCATGGAAAGAAGTCGGCTGGATAGGGGTTGGCCACCCTACCTCCCCCCAGTCTGCGCATAGCATCTTCCCAATGCCATTGGGCTGGATCTCAAACCCCATGAAGAGGAATGTCCACTCTGGGGCTCAATCCTGGAACACGCTTGAAGAAAAGCATGCTCAAAATACTGCTGAACGTGAAGTTCTGTACTCTGCCTGCCTTACACTCACTGAGCTGATGTTTCATGTTGCTCAGTAGTGTAGTGCTCTAGCCATAAATCGTGGGTCTCATGCACTCCACTTCATAGAACATCAGAGGCCACGAGGCCTAGTGGAGTGATGCCAAGCCTGTTATCCTGCCCAATGTCAATAGTATGGCCTTTAGGCCCAACACCTGTATAGCGTTGGTAGGGACCTGACTCCCCACCTTCTCTATGTCTGGATAGCAGTACACCGCAATGTACTCGTCGATAGTCAGGCCACCTCCTGGCCCACCACGAGAATGAAGGTTCACTACCTCCCCTCGTCAAGAAAGCCCTGTAATGAAGTATATGTCCTCCACCTCTGTGGTGAGGGACATCCCATCTATCTAGAAGGACTCAGAGTCTGGATCCCAATAATCCACCAGCATCTGCAATAGTCTTGGTTTGGCCCTCAAACCACCAAGACACCAAAACTTATAGAGCCCACATGCACGTAGAGCTTGATGAGCCATTAGATCGGCCCTTACTTCTTCCTCTACCTCACCATGTTCACGCTCTCTCCACTCTAGGACCATCCTGCACAAGAAATTGCAAATTTTCCCATTAGATTATTGAAAAAACATTATGCGCGGCCTCATATGTGACTGTTTTCAAAACAGCCGCATATGTACATGAGTATGGGGGCATTTTCCACATATATCCAGCCCTATACGTGGAAAAACCCTCGATTTCCGCATGAGCTGTAGTGTCCTTTTTAGTTTGGCCTAGAAAGCTTAATTGACCATGGAATTTGACAAAAATTGCATTGAAATGGAAGAGAAGAGCATGGGTAAATACCTGGAAGAAACGGTAGTGGATTCTGCTGGCTAGATCTCCTAGAATTCGTTGTTGAAAATCTGAGCTCAAATGGGTAAAAGTTTCAAATGTTTTATAATATTTTGAATTTTTTACTATTTATAGAAAATTTTCAAATATTTGAAAATTTTTACCCCCTTTCCTATAGTTTCGACATTTTCTAACCATTTTGGACCATTTTTGACATAATTCATGATGTAGAGGACCTTTTTCAGTGCCATTTCAGCCGTTGGATTGACCCGTTCATGCCGATCTCAAGTATAATGTCTAAACTGGCATATAGGTTAGGTATCATCACCGTTTTCATTTTGCACGACCTTATGACCATCTCATCATGACGTTAGGTACGAACCCACTCTATTATGTCATGGAACCTTCTTGCTGTTTTAGAAGTGGCATGATATGAGTGGTAGAGCTTCACCTTACATGGGTACCCTAGTTAGCGCCTTATTTGCATTTGGTGCCCATGATGACGTTTTCTCCTTTAGGGTGTGGGAGTCCATTGTATAGTACTGCCATGACATTTCGCAAGAGCCTCATACTCCTCTTGATCTTTTGCTGGCCTATTTCCCTCAAGACTCCCTCATGTCAAGTTGTGAATGCATTATCATGAGCTTTGCCTGCCTTATTGAGCTTTATGTCGGCTTCCCTGACATTGAGTTTCAGCCATATAGCCCGAGCTTGTCTCATGTCTAGCCATGCAGAGCCATTTTTTATATCCTTCGCAGCTTGTTTCCCTTTTTACCGGCAGGGGATTTTCCCTCGTGTGTTGATATCCTACACATGTATCCTTGCATTGAGCATAGGTATGTTCCACTGCTTGGAACTAGTTTTTTTTCCCTTATGACACTCGTCTCCTCCTAGTCTGTAACTATAAAGCAATTTTATTCTTTTTCAATCTTTTTAAATAATTGAAAAAGTCCAAAAAAATCAAAAAAACCAAAAAGCCGGACAAGGAAAGATGTTATCTTTGGCAGCTGTCGAGTCGTGTCACCTTCGAACAGAGCACTGTATATCAAATCCATTGGTTGGGTTTATAGTTTGAATTTAGGAGTTGTACTCATTTATCTAAGTTTATCTCCACCGATTGGTTAAGCTTCCAGTCCCTATGGAGCCTCTGTCGATGCCTCCTGTGTCACAGAGATGTCCCAGTTTGTATATCAAGTCTATGCTTCCTTTATTCAGTCACCATATGCCATTATGCTCTTGTTCAAAGGAAGTTGAAACCTGAGTCGGCCATTCCTCAGTTATCTTGACTTTGCATGTCGGCCATTCCCGGTACAGTTACTGGTTCGTGCACCTTATGATCGAGTCCTTCTGCATCATACAGCTTTGCTGAGTACCTCCTGTTGGATGATGGGGGATTCCTTAATGCCCTCCTTCCAGTGGATTTCATCCCATTGACTTCAGATCATTTATTCTGGGATTGGAATCTAGAGTCATTTTGAGTGCCTTGAGACTTGCAGTCATCAGTGGTAGGTTCTCTCACCATCGATAGTCCTTGGGAATACATCAATGTCCCTTGATCGATGGATCCTCTCAAGTGTTTGATCTCAACACATTTATTCACACTTGTTAGTTTGCACTCTAGTACCTTGATTCCCATTTTCATTATCAGTGGGTGATCTCGCATCTGTTAACGGTATACATTAATGACCAGTAATCAGATGATGGACTACTATGTTCGACCTCGACACCTCTATTCACATAGTAGGACATGTACTCGTAGCGGTTTGTGTAGAAGACCTTCCAGATTGGTGGCATCTCTTAAATGCTACCTCCTTGATCGTGCCAGTGTTCATGAGATTTCAGTTCTCATGACTTGATTCCAGTATATGTCAGACATTTCTAGCCACTATGGATATCTTGATCTATTATATATCTTCAACCATTATGGAGATCATGATCCTTTGTATATCTTCATCATGGAGACTCTGATGTATGTATATTGTACGTGGCAAAGACCACTTATGTGGTATCTTGTATCATGCCTATTCATGGCCATTGTACTCGTATGTATCCGGGAATGCTATATGTATTTGCAGTTATGTGCAGAGTTGTATTATTGTACTATGTTGATTGGGTGGCTGGCCTTCCATTTGGGATCCTTCATCACTCCACTTCTGGGATGGACTTATAATGTATTTCGGCCATCGTATGACCCCTCTGACCTCACACATTAGGGGGCATTTGTTATAGCTGATTTCACCACTCCAGGTGAATCACACTTTGTATGGCCTTCCCCTGTCCCGCTGCAGACTCCTTAGACCCCTTGGACCATTTTTTGTCCTTTGATGTTTCCCTGACCATCCCTAAAAACATGTGAAAAATGATACATGCGACTTTTAAACCTATAATCGCGTATATACGCAGGTTTGATCACTAAAACCACGTACATCAGGATGTGTACAAAATCCAAATCCTTTTGGAGTTTTCCTTGACATGGATCCGACTCACTTGACTCTTGGCCTTCCCTATGCCTTGAGATCGTTCGGATTCGACCTTTCATTACCCCTTTGAAAAGCTATATAAGGAACTCCTTGGTACATTGAAGGCATATGAGAGAATTGAGAACAAAGAAACTATAGTCCATTGTTGCTAGAACTTATGCTTGAGTCTGCATCCCTTTGTCCCTTGGAGCACTTTTGTGTTCTTCCCAAGCTTGCCTTTTGCTTGTGAGCTTGCTATCGAGAGATGGAGGATTGAAGTGGTGGAGGCCCAAGTGGGGGATTCAGTTTCTCCGATTCACAGACGTGCCGATAGAGGTTGTATCCATTGTAATCTCTGATTTATATTAATAGAAATATATTTTCCTGTCCAATAATGTGTGTTTGAATGAATATTTTATCCATGGGATTATGTCAAATGCTTATACATTATTGATTATATATGCTAGAATAGATCTAACACCATGATATGTAGAATTCTTGTATTGTTTACTTGTTGTTGAGGAAGTAATCTATCAATTCAAGCTGGAGTTGGAAATCTCAACGGGGATCTACTTCAACCGTCCGAAATAAGGTATGAGGTCTGATCCTTTAGTGTTAGATGTTTTAATTTCTATTGCATATTGGAAAGGATTGATTTCTGGAGTCAAGCTGTCTGTTGTGGTACCCCAAGCCATAGGAATTTCTCTCTGTAACAATTGGACAGTTTGTCTGATTGCTATCATGGTCGATGGAGATTGGACAGTTTGGTTTATGATGCTGTCTGGTTTTTTGAGTACTTTCTGGGGTAGTTTATTCATGTTTCTTTGTACTTGAAGAACATAGTATTGATGGGTTCTTTTTTGGACTTGTTAGTTTTTTCAGGAGCAGTTATGATATAGTTTTTGGACACTCGAATGTTGTTTGGAGCAGTATTTTGCTGGTGTTTGGAAATCAATATGTAAAGTTTGGAATGTTTCTTCAATGTTTTTATTCTTGAAAAGCTTATTATCGAGCTGAATATTTTGGATATATGGTCACTCATCAATTTGATGATAGTGGATCATCCACGCAATGTATTTTGTATTTTATATATAAAATAGGATTTTTTTCTATGGAAAAAAAAACTTTTGAAGTTAATATATCTATTGAAGGATAGTGTTTCGATCATGAGTTCATATTCCCACTCATCCGAACTATCATAATTATCGGAGAGCCTTTGCATTTAACGTGCTCTAGACATATTTCAACAATGAGACCCTGTCTTTATTGGCCCCTAATTCATTGTTTTTTCAAGAGTAATAATGTCCTTGCTAAGCCATGAACTTGACTAATTGAAGCATCATTATGATATTTTTTTATTATCTCTAGACAAATCATCACTGAGAAACTTAAGGAGACATAAATATCAAAAACCGCTAGTCTTTCTATTATGCATATCTCTTATTTATACTCTACATTATAGGCTAGAGAGAAACCATATCAGGGTACGTCCCTCATAATATTATCAACTTGATCAAGTACATATCATCTAGAAGAGACAACGTTGATACAATGACCATGATACCAGCTCAGGTGTCTAGGTTTGCTACAATCTGGAAAGCTTCACACATAACATTGTAGACCACTGCAATGACCAAGATCCAATGAGGACAAGAATCCACTTTAGATTGATCATATTCGTGAATAGTAGGGTGAGAAAAAACATGAAGAGTTCGACATTTCTATATGTTCCAAATAAATGCACCCTCATTGATTATCATGGGAGGATGATTGTGCCTAAACCTCAACTCATCTCATCATGGAGACACTATAACTTATCTAATGATGATGATTCTAAATATTTGTCCAAACCCTACCTTATTTCATCTTGTTGAAACCCTTGTTCGAATTTGGGTCCTACTAACTGTGTATTCAAATCATATCAATCTTCCTAAGACATTATCTCACCTTATTTCTAATTTTTCTAGTTTTAATCTATATATACAATCTAACAAGGAATGCAAACATGAATGGAATATGGGTTTTTCTGGTGGCATTTCATTAGTTATTCCTACCACTGATATGAGCTTGCTAGACGCTTTGGTGACTTTGTATGGACAATAGTCCTAACATGGATCTAATTCGCTCCTTCACAAAAAAACCCATTCAATTTGTTGCTTAGTATGCCTAAAGAACATGGTGAGAAACAACTAGAAGAGTTTGACTTTTCTAAATGTTCCAAATAAATGTGCGCTTTATAATTATCAGGGGAGGATAATTCTGGTGAAACCCTAACAACTCCAAACATCATAGTTATTAAATATACATTATAATGTGGAATATGGAGGACTCTCTTGTAATATCTCCAAACATCATAGTTATTAAATGTACATGTTATAATGTGTAATATGGAGTACTATATTGTAATATCTATACAATCTATTTTGTTTGTTTGGGTCATTTATAACTTAGTGTAGCTTCAAAAAATCCATCTTAAGGTAGTATGTTCCAATAATGCGAAGGTGGATTGTGAAAGAAATTTAATTAAGGTGGACTGTGAAAGAAATTTAATGTATTGAACCCATACATTTTAAGTGAATGGTGTGTTGGAACTTTTGTTTTGAGGATATGATGTGGTCATCATCAATTTACCTGGATTCCCCTTGGAGAATGAAATGGTTGCATTAGTTGTGAAATTAATCCTATTGTGATTTTGGTACCTTCCATGTACTATATTTGTAGGTCCATGCTATCATTACCTGCTTTATGAACCACTCAATCTAATCTGACAATGTGGGACTAAAATGTGGTGAACTTGTTGGGATTGAGTAGTTGATAGTTTGATTTCATCACTTGGTTTGGAGGGAATCTACAAATTCATTATTGTCCTCATTGATTTTCCATGGTTCTCCAACTTAGATAAGCTATCCTTTCCAAGATATTAGGTGTCATTTCTAATGAATCAAGTTTTTTGGTGAATGGTTGCTCTTCTTGCTTTGAGTGTATCTGATGATTTCCAATTATGGAGTTGGAATCATTTGTCTCCAAGCTTGATAATTTCCTTGGAGCTTTGAAATTTCAGTGCCTTCATTGTATATTCAAATGTTTATGGCGAATAACAAAGTAGTGAGATGCAAACTAATTGATGGATATTTCCCTATCTCTATGAATCTATGTGTTGTAGTTACAGTTTATCCCATTCTCAAATACTATGACAACTCAAATACTATAATACTACATAAGTGTTACCATGTTCTTTTAATTTATTATTTGTAAACATATATTTCACATTAAGGACCATTGACGCAACACACCTTATGGATAGAACATTCTCTAATGATTTCTATGTTCAAATATTCACTTGGAGAGTAATTACATATATAGTAATTTAGTTTTAAAATAGTTTCATCTCAATAAAAGGAAGGGAAATCAATATGACTTCCAATTTGTTTGGTTGTCATATGTGTATCTATGTTATGTTACATTCACAACAACATCTATCCCACATTGGGTTGTAAAGTGCCTCTGGGAGAAATTTTGGTTATGAGGTTTTTATAGTATCTTAGTTTTCTTTTATTTTTTAATTTTTTATCGCACCATTATTTTTCCTTAAATTTACATATAATAATATATTTTTACGGTATAAATATTCTATAGAATGAGCTCCTCCTCAATTCAATAGTGATTTAGCCAAGACTTGGAATCTCTATACCAATCCCTCTTAAGTTATGGGTGGCTTTGATTGGAGTTTGAAGAAATCTAAAAAATACTCATGTCTTTCATGTTAGTTGTATTGTGCGTTTACATTAGGTACCTAGTCATAGCCATACTCTCAATGGGAGAAAATCTGACTTCTATGGAGAGGATATGATAGGTTGAGTTTTTTTTTTTAATTTTAAGATTATAAATTATAGATTACTTCTAGATTTGTTTAATATTTCTCATGATTCTATAGAAATGTTGTGAATGTCAAATAGGATTTTCTTTTCTTCCCACAACTAGAGATGCACTGATTTATAATTGTCTTGAAAGCCAAAATAGTATTTCCATCCTCCATTAATCATTTTTTCAATAGTAATACCATAATTCCAACTAAGTTTATAATAAAAGTTGACTTTGAAATATTTGTATGAAGTAACTTAATCTAAATCACACACACACAAACTACTCATGATACACCAAAATGAAAAAGTAATTGAAATCCACAATGGTTTTAAGGTGTCTTGTGAAAAAAACATGATTATTATGTAAGAGTCATTGTGCTTGTGTCTTTTGGAACTGGTCTCCATTGATGAGCTACATGAGGTTGTGCGCTCGATGCAAGTGGACAAAAGTCCAGAGCCCAATGATTGGCCAGTTGAGTTTTTCTCTGGTTTCATGGATCTCTTTAAGTAGGATATCCTCATGGTTATCAAGGAATCAAGTATTAATGGAAGAGTTTTGGTGGTGTTTAATGTGACTTTCATATTCCTTATACTGAATTTTGATCAAGATGTCAGGTTGGAATATTACAAGCCCATTTCCCTGTGTAATTGCATATACAAGTTGATTGCCAAAGTGATTGCCGGATGACTCAGGGGGGATCTTTTCAAGCTTTACCTCACAAGAAAAATTCACATTTTTGAAAGGGAGACAGATTCATGACCTTGTCAATACTGCACATGAAGTTTTACATTCGTTTAAGGTAAAGAGATTTCCTGCGATGATTGTAAAGGTGGTTTTATCTAGGGATTATGATAGAGTGAATTGGCTTTATCTGCGTCTTTTCTTGATACAAATTGGGCTTGATTTATAGATGGTAAATTGGATTACTTATTGTGTACATTCAATATCCTTTGTTGTATTGGTTAATGACTCAACCTCACATTTTTTCAGACCTAGGAGGGGAATCAGGTAGGGCTACCCTTTATCCCCTCTCCTCTTTATTCTCATTATGGAGGGTCTAAGCATAATCATCTTGAATTAAAAGGTTGTCGGTTCTCTCAGAGGCATACACACTAGAGGACCTATTTATGTCACCCATTTGTTATTTGTTGATGATATTCTTTTATTCTCAAATGAGTCTAGGAGGAAAGTTGCTACTCTAAAGGCTAGTTCGCCTTTGTTTGCATATGCTATAGGTATAGTATTCAACCCCATAAAATCTTCAGTTTATTTAATGAATCTAGATCAAGATGTTATTGATTTTATTTCTCCTTTACTGGAATTTCCCATCTCTTATATCTTAGATGGGCTTAAGTATTTGGGTTTTATCCTAAAACCAAATGACTACCTCAGAAGGAATTAAGTGTGGCTTGTTGCTAAGATTAAAATCAGATTGCATATATGGTGTAAAAGTGGCTATCTATAGGTGGTAGGCTTGTCTTATTGAAGGATATTATAGAGGCACTCCGAGTATACTAGGTGTCACTAGCTTATGTTCCCTTAGGTATCATGGACCTAATCAGGAAAAACAACTACAACTTTCTTTAGAAGAATTGCAATGAGGGAAATGTCTATCACTAGGTTTCCTGGAAAAAGTTAGCTCAGTTGAAGGAGTCGAGTGGATGGGGTTTAAAGAATCTCCCAAGTTTTGCTAAATCCTTAGTTGCTAAAGGAGTATAGCATATTCTAAAAGGTGAAGGGATATGGGTCTCTATGGCCCTCCATAAATATATTGCCCCTCTTAACATTGAAAATTGGTTCATAAGTAGAGATAAATCTATAAAAAAATGTTTCCTTATCCTGGAAAGAAGTGATGTAGGATTTCGATGTTGTAGGTGATTGGTTGCGGTGTAAAGTTGACAATGGGAGGAATTCTAGAATTGAATTAGACCCATGGGTGGGAAGTGAGGGAGGGCATAGACTCCCATGGTCTCTTATTGATGATCAAATGGATCAAGGTTTTTCCTTTTTATACTATATTAGAAACCTATTACATTCCACACTATTCACACGAGCTTGGAAATATCTAGATGACCTTGGGATCCAAAATGAGGGGGACTGAGAAGTTTGGACCAATTATGTTCATAATATCCAAAGAAGTCATGCAATACTGGTAGATAGAGTCGGCGAGCTGATGTGGGTTAGAAATTATTAGGGTAGCTGCTACATTCCAAGTATTAGTTGTCAAAATATCAGAGAAGAGGAATATTTCCCATATGATAAATGGTGGTTCTATGCTATTTGGTGATATGATTGTCCATTAAATATTTTTTTTTGCTTGGTTGGTATTACCCAATAGGGTGCCTGTGTGGGACTCTTTGCTTACAAAATTCTGGGTAGCTCTTGGTAGAATCCCCCTCTACAATCTTGTCGGTGAAGATATAGAGCATTTATTTATTCCTTATGATTATCTAAATAAAATGTGGACTTTTTCCTCTCATTACTTTAGGGTCTAACTTGTATGGGATGGACATGACTTGGACAATGCTTTCTAGACATCGAATAATAACCATGCTTTCAATGCTTATAAATCTCTTCCTATCATTTTCCTCTAGGGGGTGTGTATCTCCCGAAACATAGTTACTTTATAGGACTCTTTTATCCCTCTAGTCTCTACAACCTCAAGATGCATTGCCATCCTTGGGTTCTTCCCACATGTTG
>LPNX010024868.1:37230-83210 GCA_001517045.1 Pseudotsuga menziesii | reverse complement strand
ATTTTATTTTTATTTTTCAATGACTCTCACTGGATTAATTTTGGAGTAGGATTAAGTGCTAGCACAAACAACATAGCTGAGTTGATGGCAGTGGAGTTAACCATAAGTTTGGTTTTTCCAAGGAATGTGAGAAAGCTATAAGTTTTTAGGGATTCAAGAATAACCATAGACTGATTGAGAAAAAAAAGACCTCCTTGTAACATCTTCCTGTTACCTCTATATGAAGAAATCTGCAGACTAGGTTCCCTCTTTCGGGAATTTTCTTTTGTCCATATATATAGGGGGAGGAACTTTCTTGCGGATCAGATGTCAAAGAGGGGTCTATGGATTGCTGAAGGAAATTGGCTTAGCTAGGAGAAGATGAATGAGACCTTGGAAGAGTTGAATACTAGACCTTTTTTGGGTATGTAAGTGCCCCTCCATGGGTGGGGTTTATATTTTTGTCCACAACATGTGTCATTTTATGTGGTAAATTTTGGTATATCCACTTTTTTTCTATCATGAACATATGCAAATCAATGTTTACTAGTTGATAAGGATTGTAGTTTTTTTTTGTGTGATGGCCTATTAAAGGTCTATGTAAAATTAATCTATTTGATAAGGCATGATAAAGGTCTATGTAGAAAGTGGTTTATTTCAATATAATAGATTGCATTTTTTTTCCAGGGAAAAAAAGCACTCCTAATGTACTGTAATGAAAATGTCATTGAAATCCACACTGGTTTGAAAGTGTCTCTAGAAAAAAAACACACATGATTATGATGTAAATGAGATTCAAATTAGCATTGCTTTAAACATTTTTTTTTATAAAACATATGGAAGTGGTTTCAAGTTTAATGGTTGTAGATTTTCTTTTTTAATTATTATGATTTTATATATAATTTTAGAAAATGAGTTTTATAATTTTATTAAATCATTTTTGTTTAATATTTTGATTAAAAAATTATTTATATAAATAATTCATTTGGAACTCATTATTTTTCATTTGGAATATACATATTCTTGATATTCAGACACAAAAAAGGAATCCTCGGTTACAATACAAAACTCTATCAACATAAAATCATTAAAATTTCCATTGATTCATAAACGTATTGTGAAAAAAAATAATTTACAATCGTACATAATTACAACTTTACACTAGCATAGATCCAAATCTTAGGCTCTATCAAGCGCCAAGAGGGATCAAATCTTTGGAAGTGCAAACTTCTTCTTAAGTATTGCACTCAACTATCAACTTTAGTGTGATTCAGACCAAAAGACACATCTTTTTATTTAAGGTCCACATATAATATTTTTATTATTAATATTTAATACTATTTATGGCCAACATATAATATTTTTTATTTTGTTAGGAAAGAACATTACAGCATCTCCCCCATACATGGTTTTAAAACCATGTGCAAGGCCCTCCTAAAACGATGGATTGTTTAGGAGGCCTTGCACATGGTCTTAAAACCATTTGCAATGACCTCCTAAACCATGTACAATAAAATCATGGGTTGTTTAGGAGGCCTTGCACATGGTTTTAAAACCATTTGCAAGGCCCTCCTAAACTATGTACAATAAAACCATGGGTTGTTTAGGAGGCCTTGCACATGGTTTTAAAACCATGTGCATGACCAACATTTCTTTTGCGGATAATTCAATTTTTTTATTTTTTATTATTTTGTTAAGTAGGAACATTACAACATCTCCTCCATATTAGGTTGTTTTTGTGGCTGACATTTATTTTGAAGGATAATTAATTTTTTTTATCTTTTATGGCCGACATTTATATAACGTTACAAGATCTCCCCCATACTGGGCTGTAAAGCGCCTCTCGACACAATAAAGTTGACTTTTTATTAATAATAAGATATTTTATATAAAATGCTTTAATTTAACATTGCAATGAAATATGCATGTATATAAATACTTAAATTCAAATTTAATTTTGGTTTAATATTATTACAATTTTATATATTTAGTTTGATTTATTTTTAGAAAATTTTAAAGTATTTTTATATATAATTATTTTTAAATTAATCAATAGATTTTAGTTTTAGTTGTTAGAGAGTGAGATTTTTTTAGATTATTACCATTATTACATAGATATTAATAAAGTGCTTTACAATTTAGTATACACGTAGGCCATATACTTACATTTATATATATTGTAAGTATATATGTATGTATGAAACAACTAAAAGAAAAAAAATAAGATTAATATAGATTCATCTTAAACTTTGATTTAGTAAATATAAAGAGATAACAAATTTAAGATGTAATTTTTTTATCATTTAATAGGAAAGAATTAGTATAATTGCACATACATCTTTTTCAATATCCTAATCTCTTGTTTTATTTAAAGACTCATTTCAAAAAAGATAAAATCTTATTAAATCTTCATTTTCATATATATAGTATTTTCCATCACAAGTGCATTTCCCTACTATAAATATAATCTTCACTAAAAACATGAACCCAAAAAAATACACTTATTAAACTTACCAATCACAATAATACTAGTTACAATACCTATGGACTAAAAATAAAGATAAATCTTTAGAGTGATATTGGTAATTTCTTTACTCCTTTTACATTCAGTGATATTGGTAATTTCGTTTACTCTTGCATTTTCTAAAATCTTAACCAAATATATAATTGTGAATATTTAAATCTTTTAAAATAAAGTGAATATTCTTAATTAAAAAAAAAAAAAACTCACATTTCCTTAAAAGTGTCCTATGTTTTAACTTTTTGTTATCTTCACTCTATTATATAAGTAGGTTTGGCTAATATATACAACCTCAAATATCCATGTACGCCAATTCGCTTACATCATCAATGATTGGAGAATACTAATCTCGCTAAATTGTTCCTTACACGGATGAAGCAAACATGTTAATGTTTCCTAGACAAAAGGAAATCATGGGAGTATGAGAACAACATGGGGCTATATGACATGTTTCTCTAACATTGCAAATGTGGGGGTCAAACACTTTTCTAATCAATATAGTGAACACAAGAATGCCTCCATTATGCTAATGTTAATGTTAGAAGTCTTGAGACATTTTCCACTTCTTGTCACACAAAAATTGAATGATTCTTTGAATGAAACCATCATGAAGGAGGATTTGTTACATGCCATGAAATCCATGTCCTTAGACAAGAGCCGAGCATTGGATGGCCAACCCATTGAATTTTACATTGGTATGATATTATTGGATCTCGTTTACTAAATGCTATGGAGGAGTCACACATAAAAGGGATAATTCTTGTTATTTTTAATAAAACGGTCTTAACTCTAATTTCGAAGGTTGATAAGGTTAAGAAAATGGGAGATCTTAGACCTATTTCTCTCTGTAATGTTAAATATAAGCTCACTGCAAAGATATTGGTTGATTGATTGAAGATTATTCTCTCAAAATACATCACTTCGTAACAATTCCTTCTTTGAAGGTCGTTAAATCCATGATGTGATAGATATTGCGCATGAAGTTTTACATTCAGCTAAAATTGGAAAAATTCCTACAGTCATCATCAAAGCATATCTTACTAAAGCATACAATAGAGTAAATTGGACCTTCCTCCGACTTCTTCTCCTTCATATGGGTATTGACCTACACATTGTAAATTGGATTTTATCATGTGTTCAGTCGGTCAATTATGTTGTTTTAATCAATGGTTCCACTTCTCACTTCTTCAAACCTAGTCATCGGCTCCGGCAGGGATGCCCACTTGCCCCTCTTTTATTCCTCCTCATCATGCAAGGCCCTAGGCACATTATCACTTATGTTAAGTCCTCTAGAGACCTCAGAGGTCGTCACTTCAGTAGATCAATATATATTACCCACTTGTTATTTGTTGATGAAATCCTTCTTTTCTCAGATGGCTCCATAAGAGAAATGAAAATGATAAATGACATTCTTCATCTCTTCTCTATAGCTATAGGTATGTTATGTAATGGACAAAAACATTCCATTCTTTCATGAATATTGAACACATTGATGTTGAATGGATGATTGAGATCTTTCACTTTAACAATTGTGATGCATCATTAGGTGTTCGATACTTGGGTTTCACCATTAAACCAAATGATTACTCCCTCATGGATTAGGCATGGTTGGTTTGGCAGGTCGAAAGCAATCTACAATTATGGTGTAATCAGGTTCTATCAAAGGTTGGGCATCTCACTTTACTCAAATATTTAGTGGAAGGAATGCATGTTTATTAGACAACAATTGCATATGTTCCTTCTAGAATCCTCACTCATATCAGGAAGATAGGATCCAAAAATGACTATTTATCACAATTTCATTCATTAAGAACATACTATCAAACACTTGCAAAAATGAAATATCAAATGCCTTTAAAAAAACATAAAAAATAACCGATAAAAAGCTAACACAATTCTATACAAGTTTTGTTTTTACTAGAAAATGAAATTCTAAACATGAGTCTACTTTTTCTTTGCTAAAAGTTGAGAAAACTATAGAAACAACACTGCTTTTCTCATAACCCCCCAAAATAGACACCCATATTCATGATTTCACCCATTTCTAATACCACCTGTTTTCCAAGCAGTGGTGAAGAGAACTTTTGCTGCTAAAGAAGACTCTGATACCACCTATTACAACCACAACACACACCCACTTTTTCTGCGGTATGTTGTGGTGTGCATCACCGCCTGGAATCCTCCCGAGGGCATGGCCAACTCATGCGAACTCTCTAGCGGACTATGCCTAAACCAACCTTGCAGAAATTTAACTTAAACGCGTATCTCTTTAACTCGTTTACTTATCACGTTTTCTTATTAAGCTTACACAGTTGCATCAAGTAAATAAACAGTGCACATTCATCCCAAAAAAAACAAGTAAATCACGAGACAATTATGTGTGGGGCTCCCAATTAGCAAACCCCATTAACTTTTATTAAAAGAAACTATATTACAACGATGGAGCTGCTGAACCAACAAAATTCTTGGTGTGTGCCCAACCAGTGAAACACTGAATACAAGTTTACAAGAACATGAGTTGACCCTTCCTAGAGCATTCAACTTTGTGCCTGCTGACTGTCTCTTCCCTACTTGGTTGCTACTGCCAAAACTGCACTGTGATGCTGACTCATTTGGAGGGTTGGCTTGGAAATCCTGTCACTCCCACAAGCAAACTGTGTTGTTGAGCCAATTGTTTTAGTGAACTATGTCAGTGACCTACATTACTTGGATAGCCTCCACAACGTGTAATCATGTTGGAATCATGTTCCTTGCTAAAAATTGGATGTCTTTCCTCAACGTTTTCCTTATTATTTTAATAAGCATCACAAGAGTGAGTGCGACCCCAAAATGTGGGTGCGCCCCTTCACTCAGCACACATGCTATCTCAGGGTCGACGCGCTTACTCCATCGGTGTTGCACTTCCCCCATGCGCATGCACTTTTCGGTGGCTTCGTTTGTTGGGCGTTGGGAACTCCTCCTCGACGTCCTCCTCACTGTGCACTTCAAGTCCCTTTCGATGTGGTGTTGGGAGAACCTCCTACGAGCGCTCGGTCTAGCAGACTGTCTGACTCGGAGCTTCCACAAGCGCTGCCCCTGCCTGACCGATGTGCTTTATAGGTGCGCTTCCTTGGAACGTGTTGTATTTTTGTGTTGTTCCTCTGGGATCCTCCAAGGTGCTTCTCTTCACCAACGAGCACTCAGGCTCAAGGAACCTGCCAACCATTGATGTGCCAAGGTGACGCACTCTCGGGATTTCCAAGCTCCAAGGGTGAGTGCATGATTCATTTATGGGAGCGCGCCCATACTCGGTCGGCTTACCCCTCTTCATTCCGTCAGTTGACCAAGGTGCCCCTTGCCAAGTATGTCGACCGAACCGTCTTTCCCACACGGGCGCCCAAGCCATCCTCTTGGGAAGGGGTGAGGCACATGGCTGTAACACTACGATATTCAAGTGCTGCAATTGTGCTACTCTTTTGAAGGCCTCTGGTAGGATTTGGATTCTCAACTAGAAGCTTCGTTGAAAACTATTTCACTAAGTTAGTGGATATGTTGTATTTATGCATAGAGGTGAGTTTCTCCGATCTAAGTGCTATAATTTATATTAAGTATGAAGATTTGTGTCTTCTCCATGTCCAAGAGCAGTGGAATCTTGTTGCATAAGTAAATATTATAGACTGGTGCGACTCTAAATACTCTTCTCTCAAATGTGCTTGTTCAAAGATAATTAGTTGTAGGTACAAGTTATAGAAGATGCACTCTTTTGCTTATACAGTAGAGAACCGTTTCCAGTCCAACGTATCTCTTCCAAGGTAGAGAACAATGAATTGACATGAGAGTAGTATATTAAACTCCATCAAGAAGAAAAAAGTGTGTTGAATTTCTCTCTCTTGCAAAGGGTACACTTGGATTGGAGGAACTGAGCTGATCGCTAGTAGCTATGCATAACTGGGATACGATATTGCTGCTATGTTGACACCATCGTTGAATGCTATCATGAGTTTGTACTGCTATTATAGAAGAGATTAAACTTGAAAGAGGGTCCATCATTGATGCTAATGCTTCTATTACAAATTGATTAAGCTCTCAAAATATTGTCAAATGATATGAAAATAATGGCATGTGGATATTTGTTTCATGATTGTATCTCTTCCCTAAAGGTTTGCAATCGACTACGATATTTCTGATCAAATATTTTCACTATGTTTATTGATTTTAAGCTTTTATTGCACCGATTAAGTTTGATATTTTTTAGAGCTTTGTGCAAATTTTTATTGAAGAAAACACTACAAAGGATGACCACATCCAAGTAAAAAAAAACACCATCTTTAGCACACAGTGAGAAAGTATCAAATCTACTTACTTTACATTATTCGGGGCATCAACTTTTCATTTGGTTATGGCAACATTTTTCCATTTGTTTATAGAAGAAAACCTAGTCTGCACGAAATAGATCCTTTTTGACATTATTGCAAAGATTATGTTGTTCCTGCATCTCAAAGGAATTTGCTTCTTATGTTTTATGGAAATTTAGAGAATTTTTTATTTGAGGATATAATCTATATCCTCTCATGTACATTGAACAGTGATTGTAGAAGACTGTATTGTGTTGTAGAGATTAAATTCACTATATTGAAGCTTGTAGATACCGCTTTATAAAAGGACTGCAAAGACTATACAGAGACTATTTCATATTATTGTAGGATTTGTGAGGAAAATTTCATATTTGAAGCTAGTTTGGATACAATTTTGTAGCATGGTTCCATGAATACTCCAAAAGGTGTAGAAGCATATCACTGTGATCACTAGAACTCAGGTATAACATATTCTTCAATTCAACAATTAAGAGCGTAACTTGCAACTATGTTTGTTTGCAAGTTATAGTATGTTTTTGGTACTTGCATGTGTGTTTGCATATAGTATCAAAATTGAAGGAAAAGTTGAGTTGTACATTGTATGTGGGTGCATTTTTGGTTGAGACTGATACCCCTCACATTTGTGAGTTGGATATGCTGAGAATTATTTGTAAAGGACAGAGTTGTAAGAATCCCTATGAACTCTATGTAGATGAAGTATACATATTCTTGTAGATGAATCATGTTACTCTTCCCAGACTTATCCTCTTGCATATGACAGGGGGAAACATGATGTTAGGATTCATGTTTCGAAGCCTCATTCTGATAGTAAGAAGCCATAGATTCCAGATCAAGCGATCTTGAGCCACAACCAGTTGTAGAGTCTAGATTCAGTGATGTAGCCATATAAATAGAAGAGAACCATGCCATAGAGTACTAATGTGTTTTGTGTCTATTTATGACACATTGAGACTCTCCTCTCCTCACATTGTTTCTGACTGGGGGGAAGTGAACGGTGTCATAAAAAAGTGGGTGAGATCAAGTGAGCCGAAACAAGCAAGCCCAAAACACTATGTTCAACTGAGTTCCAGTCGGTTGGTGGTTAGCCTAAAACCACCGGTTTCGAGAGGATCTTGTATTAGAAAAAGAAAGTGCAAGATTCTTTTAACATTCTTGGAAATTTGGATTGCCAAGGTGGAAAATTTTAACAAATTAAAACTATTCTCTTCTTGTTTAAACTCTCTAGATTGTTTGTGGTCATCCTAAAACCGCCAATTTAGTAGAATACTTTATCCTCCTATTGCTTCTGCTAGATAATCTTCAAGCCTTAGTGAAAAGTGTTAAATATACAACATCACAAGTCATTCTTTGATCCAATATTATGTGCATCCCGAATTGGGACTCATGTGTTGAGGCATGGATCTTGAATTGGACTCAAGAACTTGAAGTAGAATTCTTGGGTTGGAATCAAGAATGACTAATCCTTCCATGTAAAAGGTTATTCCTCATGTGTTGAGGTGCATGTTTTGATTTGACAAATTGATAATGTTGTAAATTATTGTTGGACAAGGCTCCAGAATTGTAGGTCAAGTCAGATTCCCATGTGGACCTCTAGTTATAGTAGGTACCCATGAGGTGGACCTACTGTATATAGTTAAATGATTTGCATGTTGAAGCATTAATGTTGTGTGATGTATTACTAACCATTATCGCTGATTTCTATTAAGTCTCATTTAGAGACTGATCACCTCTAGAGTGAATTACTTTAGCATATGAATATTTAGTTCGGAGTAAAATTATATGATCACAACATCCGATAAATCTTCTTAGTATAACCCGATATGATAGATAATTAAAGTTAGCACATATTGACCATGTGATAAAATATAATAAATAAAGATAAATGCATAGAGAATAAGAGAATAAGAGAATCCGAATAATTCATGAGATGACTTTAGCTGATTAAAGTGAACTCGAAATTTTATAAGCTTCAGTTAAATAACAATGTATGCCTCAGTTAAATCTTCAGTTAAAGTAACAATGCATGCATCATTTAAATATTGTTAAGCTTCAGTTAAAGCAACAATGTATGGATCAATTAATTAAAAGATAATGCACAGTGGTCACTTTAGTAAATCAATCAACATGATTTCAATTACGATTAGTTAACTAAAGTTTTAATAAAAATGAGTTAGTTAACTAAAGTATTTTGCAGTTTAATTAAACTAAAAGACAACACTTAAGTTATGGCACTTGAGTTACGCCTATTGCATGATGACACTTAAGTTATCTTGTTAAATAAGTGATCCTAAATCCAGTTAAGAGGTGAGTTCACCCTGAAGTTAGTCGAGCATGATTTAATGTCAAAAAATAAAGGAAAAGCACATTGATTATGCAGGATTGAAGAAACCAAAGCACAATAAAATTCTTCAAGAAGGAAATCTGCTATAGGTTCCATGGGAGGCTATTTTCCCATGCAGTGATTCACTACTCCTTGCATGGCACTAGATTAACATGTTATTTATTGTATTGAAATAATTGGAAAGTTCATTGAGTTGATCTCTCTTCTCTATGTCTCTGTATCTACACCTGGTTTTTTTTTTGTTTTTTCTTATCTTCTACCTGGGGTGCTGAAAGAAGTCTACTATTGTGAAAAAAATATTCTTTGCTATCTCTCATGATTATGCTGTGAAAATTTGATGGGGGTTTTCATCCTCATTGTCTTGAGGGTTTTCCCCAAGGTATATATTATGGTTAAATTTGTTTTATGTGATTGAATGGTTCATTGTTTCAAGTATTTAGTACTTCCACACTTAAATAATTAAAGAAAAAATCTCAACCAATATTCAACATGGTATCATAGCTTAGGGTGTGAAGGAGCTAGTATTTGGTAAGCAAACCTAATCCTATGTAGATCCTAAGAAGTTGAGCACAAGAATTGAATACTATGGCATCGATATTTGTATGATCGAAAGACTTTATTGAGGGAAGTTTAAATTTCAACACTTGGAAGGCCAGGGTTCTCAACATCCTAGAGGAACATGACTTGGATAACTATGTATCCACTGTGATGGAGGAGGCTACATCTAATGCAGGGCACATTAAATTCAAGAATAATTAAGCTAAGGCCAAACATATCACCTATGATTTGGTGTCTGTGATTACTCCATTGAATACCAAAAAGGAATGTTTTGATACATTGACACAAATATATGAGAAGAAGGCCCCGAGTTAAAAGAGGGAATTCAAGAATAATCTATGAAACATCAAGATGGAGAAGGACGAGAAAATGGCCTCTTTTTCACCAAGATATATAAGGTAACAGATCAAATTGCTAGCATTGGAGTAGTGGTGGTTGAGGATGATCTCCTTCAAACCGCTATGGATGGTATCCCATTCTCATGGGAGACATTCTTGGCTACTGTAAATGGCCAAGAGCTGCAACATAAATGTCGTATCTCATGTGGAGTGCACCCACATGAGAAGATTTATAGTCAAGACCTCAGATGAGTATCAAATAATAGTCAAGGTCTCTAAGACTATCAATGACTATCATATACTCAAGGGAGTTGGGGAGAAGTAAAACCTCTTGGAAAGGTCAGATATCCATATAGTTGGTTAGTGGGGTACCATAATATAGAAAAGAAAAATGAAACCACTTTGAAAGTGGTTAGGCCTTGGAGAACATCATAGAGTATGGAAAAACTCACATATAACTTCTCTAAACCATAGAAGATTCTAGAATTAAACAAGAAAAAAAAGTGTTGAAGATTGAAAAAAGGTGAGATTTTCTTTTCGCAAGAAAATTACACATTTGATGTGTTGCAAAGGTTTGGTATGATGGATTGCAAATCCATGGTTTTTAGTTTAGGGAAACTACATAAGTATAAATAGGTAGCTTATAGGTTACTACGTAGTAGACTTGTTATATGTTATGTTGTGAGCCAAATCATGTATGAGATTAGAAATAGATATTAAGCATTTTATTAGGTACCTTCGAGGTACTATTGCGTACAGACTCATTTTTTCCTCCATTGGTGAGGTAAAGTTGCTTGGTTATGTCAACTCCAATTGGAGTGGTAGTGTATTGCGACTAGTACTACAAAAGCAAAGTGTATTTCAGCTAGTACTATAGAAGCAAAGTATATTGTGGCTAGTACTACCAACCGAAAAGTAGTGTATGTTAGGAATCTACTTGTCGTGTTGTTCAAAGAAAAGCTTACAAGAATTCACTTTGATAATCAGAGCTGTATTATGCTCTCGGAAAAACCCGTGTTTCATTATAAGTCAAAACACATTGAGATGAGGTATCACTTCATTGTATACATGCTCCAGAAAAGTAAGAATTTGGTACAATACTATTGAAGAGTAGATTGAAGATGTGTTAACAAAGCCTTTGGCAATGAAGAAGTTTAGGTACTTCCAAGACAAGCTTAGCATGGCAGATAATGCCTCTGTCACTAACATGGAGTGTTAAAGATACAACATCATGAGCCATTCTCCAAGACAACCTTGTGTTCATCCAGAATTGGGCCTCATTTGTTGAGGTAGATATTCTGAGTTGGACTTAGGAACTTGGAGTAGAAGTCTTGGGTTGGACCCAAGAATGACTAAGCTTTCATGTAGAAGGTTATTTCTCATGTGTTGAGGTGAATGCTTTGATTTGTCCGAAGTGATGATGTTGTAAAGTCTTGTTGGACAAGGCTCCATACTTTTATGTCAAGTTAGATTCTCATATGGACCTCCATTTATAGTAGGTACCCATGAGGTGCACCTCCCATATAGAGGTAAATTTTTTGCATGTTGAAGCATTAATGTTGTGTGATGTATTACTAACCATGATCACCGATTGATATTAAATATCCTTTAGAGACTGGTCACCTCTAGAGTGAATTACTTTAGCATATGATCATTTGGTTCGAAGTAATATAATATGATCACAACATATGACAAATATTCTTAGTATAACTCGATGTGATAGATAGTTAAAGTCAACACTTATTGACCATGCATTAAATGATAATAGATAAAGATAAATGCATAGAGAATAATAGAATTCGAACTACTCATGAGATGAATTCATATGATTAAAGTGAAACTCGAATTGTTATAAGCTTCAATTAAATAACAATTATGCCTCAGTTAAAGATTCAATTAAAGTAAAAATGCATGCCTCAATTAAATATTGTTAAGTTTTAGTTAAAGAAACAATGTATGCATCAGTTAATTAAAGGAAAACTCATAGTGGTCACTTCAGTAAATCAATCAACATGATATCAGTTAAGATTAGTTAACTAAAGTGCTAATAAAAAGGAATTAGTTAACTAAAGTATTTTGCACTTTAGTTAATCTAAAAGACGACACTTTAGTTAAACTAAAAGATGAAAGTTAAGTTAAAAGATGACACTTAATTTATAGCACTTGAGTTACACCTATTTCATGATGACACTTAAGTTAGCTTGTTAAATAAGTGAGATTCATACATCCCGTTAAGAGGCGAGTTCACTCTAGAGTTAGTTGAGCATGATTTAATGTCAAATAAGAAACGCATGGCACATTGATTATGCAAGATTCAAGAAACGAAAGCATAGTACAATTCTTCAAGAAGGAAATTCACTATTGTTTGCATGGGAGGCTATTTCCCCATGCAATGATTCACTATTCCTTGCATGGTACTGGTTTGACATGTTATTTATTGTAGTGAGCCCATTAGAAATTTCATTCAGTTTATCTCTCTTCTCTATTGCTCCATATCTACAGCTAGAGTGTTGTTTTGTTCTCTCTTATATTGCACCCGGGGTGCCGAAAGAAGTCTACTATTGTAAAAAACATTCTTTGAGCTATTATAATTATGATTTGAATATTTGTTGGGGTTTTTCATCCTCATTTTTTTAGGGTTTTCCTCAAGGTATATCTTGTGTTATGGTTGAATGTGTTTTATGTGATTGGATGGTTCATTGTTTCAAGTATTCAGTATTTCTGCACTTAAAGAATTAAATTTCAATGCTCAGCCAAAATTAAACACCAAATTCTAGACATAACCTCTAAGCCTTTGCGCTAAGTTTGAGAGTTGATGGTCATCCTTAAACCACCCACATAGTAGAATATTTAGGCTTCTACTAGACCCTTTAGTTGGTGATAAGCCATAACCACCTCTTTAGAGAGCTCTTGTATTTAGTAGAAGACAGTGCAAGCTTCTAGCTAACTTCCTTGGCATAGTCAGTTTGTTAAGCCTTTTATTCAACTCTCTTCTTTTTCTTGGACTCATATACACCATTCGGATTAAGGGGGGATTTGTTGGAGAATAACCCTTGGTGTGAGAAATATGAATGTGCAAGGGAGACCAAGAGTCACCTGGGGGTCCAAGAGACACCATGGAAGTCGAAACCAAGGGTAAGCTCATGTAATATAATATACATTTGTGAATGAGAAAATATCAGATTTCACGCCTATCCTTCTTTGTCGTGTGGTTATTATTCCTATTTATTTGGATCGTGCTCAACCAATAATCTATTTTCCTATTCATGGAACCTTACAGTAGTACATATGCAAGTACATGTTAAAGAAAAGACACATTTTCTTAAAGAATCATCATAGGGACAACTAGAGGGGTGTGATTCCTTGTTATTCACTTCCATATATTCTTGTAGCTCATGCACCATTTCTTCTTCCTTGAATTCAATGGGAAAGGATCCCACTAAGATGTTCAAATTTGAAGTTGAGGAAGACGAGACTTTCCTAAGTGATGTATCTGTGGATTTCAATTTTGCATATTCCTCCTCTAAATCCTATATTTGTTTTTTTGTTGGACCAAAATATTCATGATGATTTCATTTTGGGAGGCATATTGATGCTCTGGCTAGCGAGTCTTAGCCGTATCTAAAAATATTTATGTTTTATTTAAATTGATGATGTCATCTTATCAATGAAAAGACATTTGAATCTCCTGGATATCAGCTTGGCAAGTATAATGGTTACTATCCATTTCAAATAAACCCCAAATAATAATGACTCGTGATGGAAATCCCTCTCCCAAGAAGGATTAGTCCCCATTGTGTTAAGATGTTCCAAGAGAAATGAATGAGACCCGAGTTTCTTATTCCAATATATATACCATAAAGCACACGTGCCTTTAACTAAAAAGTATCTAGTCAAATCCCCTACACTAGATGCTAATTGAACCCGGTATTCATAAACCTAGGGGATAATACCTTTTTCCAGCTTCCAAAGAAACCTAAAAATACATTAGGACATATATATGCTTCCCACACTTCAATATCAATCCCTAATATAATTTCAAGGTAGATACCAACACGAAATGAAAATGAAAGATAAACTTCAATCCTAGGTCCCAATCCACATAATCGAAGAAAACTAATAGAAATAAGAGCCCATGAGAATTGGAAAAATCTTACTTAGAGATGGAGGATACTCGAACCAATCCAAATGCGAAGCTTGAAGACTAGCAAAACCTCATACGCACATGTGAAGTTGAAATCCTTGGATTCAAATATTGGATAATACAATGGAAGTGGCATGCGTGACGATATGATGCTTCTTAATGCATCATCCCTTCTTCCCTTGGGTGAATTAAATTTTATGTGTCATGGCTTCTCCATGCATGTTTTGGAATGAAAATAGTCCTTAATGTGGCTTAGGGGATGGGTTTAAATGAAATATCCACCTTTTAAAATAATTTTCTTTTTCTATTTTGTTGCTTGGTTGGTGAGGAAGTCTTCTTCATGGTTTGAGGATGTGAAAATAATTAATTAATTTAAAATCATCATAGATCCAGATACTAGGCTCTATCAAGCGCCGAGAGGGATCAAATCTCTAGAGGTGTAAACCTCTTCTTAAGTATTGCACTAAATGAACTATCAGCTTTGGTGTGTCCTATATATAGCTATTGATTTGATTCAAACTAGAAGACACATTTTTTTTTATTTAAGGTAGGCATATAATATTTTTATTATTAATATTTAATATTATAGGCCGACATATAATATGTTTAATTATTTTTTATTTTGTTAGGAACGAACATTACAGCATCTCCCCCGTACATGGTTTTAAAACCATGTGCAAGGCCCTCCTAAAACCATGGGTTGTTTAGGAGGCCCTGCACATGTTCTTAAAACCATTTGCAAGGCCCTCCTAAACCGTTTACAATAAAACCATGGGTTGTTTAGGAGGCCTTGTATATGGTTTTAAAACCATTTGCAAGGCCCTCCTAAACCATGTACAATAAAACCATGGGTTGTTTAGGAGGCCCTGCACATGGTTTTAAAACCATGTGCAAGGCCAACATTTTTTTTGTGTGGATAATTCAATTTTTTATTTCTTATTATTTTGTGAGGTAGGAACATTTCAACATCGCCCCCATATTGTGTTGTTTTTCTTAGCGACATTTTTTTTGCAGATAATTAAAATTTTAATTTTGTATTGTTTTGTTAGGCAGGAACATTACAACATCTATCGCATATTAGGTTGTTTTTGTGGCCGACATTTATTTTGGCAGATAATTAAAATTTTATTTTTAATTATTTTGTTAGTAACAAACATAATATCGACAAACGTTACAAGATGTCCCTCATGCTGGCGGTAGAGCACCTCTCAACGCAATTGTGTCTTTTCTTCTTATTCTTTTGATTATTAAAACAAATTTGTTATCATTTGGTGTTGAATTGTTATTCATATGTTAATTTACCTTTTGTTCTCTCACTTTCCTCTCTTTCCTTGGTGTGGCAGTATACCACTTGTTTATAGTAAAAACAAACTATATGGTTATTTTATGATTTAATTTAAAATCTCATCATCGTTTATATATACATGGTTTTTTATTTTCATGGTGCGAAATTGATTGTATGTTAGTGCAGTAGAATTTCATAATTACATTTATGGATACATGGGATCTTTCTCTAGAATCACACAGTGAAATTGACCGAATGTTGATGGGTAAGTGTGTTTATATATACATGGTTTTCCCTCTCATAATTAGCATATTGTGAGATAGAATTATACTAGCTAGTCATCACTCTGACCAATATTGTAAATTTTGGGATACATCACATGGATATGAATTATACATTCAAGAAAGCTCATTCATCAACACATTATGTTTAGATGTTGAGGGGATTTCATAGTCCAACATATGCGAGATCATTTTCGAGATTATATGTGTAAACTAAGTCATTAATATATGAATCATATCCCATGAGTATTAGTCACAATTGACCAATTTCTAATGATTTTCAATACTCCACTTAGCACTCATTGCATCAAATTATACTTTCAAGGATTAAAAAGTGGGATTGATTAATGATATGTGATTGAGATTAGCAAAATGAATTGAAAGATAATCAATACTATACTATGATGGATATTTCTATGTTGTCAAGATCATCATAGACTTATACTTGACTAAGTTATGTACTTATATTTAAAGTTTTGAACTCAATTCTCAATATTAATACAAGATTTATAACCTCCCAATTTATTACTAAACCATATCCCTATATAACTAAAATGATACTTATACAAACATTATACAAATACATATCTTACATTTAAGTTAATCATTAATTTGGCTAACTCGTCAACAATTTCATTAGGGTTACCAATAACGTCCATGAAGGATGTTAAATCAAATCCTTGCCCATGCATACAAAAAATGAACTATTTAGTGAAATATGATAGATTTGTTCAACAATTTATTGTTAATTTTAACTATGATTACAAAATTCTTAATGTATTGTGTTTTACCAAGGAAAAATTCACAAAGAAATCTTTTGTGGATAATTGAATTTTTTATTTTTTATTATTTTGTTAGATAGGAACATTACAACATCTCCCTCATATTGTTCTTTTTTTTTTAAGACCCGCATTTTTTTGGTGGATAATTAAATTTTTTATTTTTATTGTTTTGTTAGGTAGGAACATTACAACATCTCCCCCATATTATGTTGTTTTTTGGGCGACATTTATTTTGGTGAATAATTAAATTTTTTATTTTTTATTATTTTGTTAGTAACAAAATAATAATGTTACATAACATTACAAAATCTTCCTCATACTAGATTGTAAAGCGCCTCCTCGACACAAAAATCCATAAAGATAGAGGCATTACATATTATCATTAAATCCTCTTAAAAGAGCTCATATCTATAAGTTGCCCTCTTACGACATGCAACACTCATCATAAGAAGTGCTACGGAAGTAAAGCAAAGACAAAGTTAAAGGCCGAGCAATCTACTCCACTCAAATACAAAGCTGATATTAGATTTGAGCCAACTAAATGTTCAACCTAACACCAAACCCAAAAAAAATGGATCACGCATTTCATGGGACTATAATTTCAAAACTAACTATCTAAGCAAATGTTCAACCTCACACCAAACCCAAAAAAATGGATCACCCATTTCATGGGACTATAATTTCAAAACTAACCATCTAAGCAACATGCGCAAGAAACATGCTCAATTATTTGAGTGAGAAATAATGATTAAAACTTGTTGAAGGATGTGGGGCAACATTTATTAATTTAAATCATAATCGTAATATGTCCTTTTCACGTGTCATTGTATTCATAATTTCTCATACATAATAATTACAATCGCAGAAAGCTAGACTATGTGACATGAAAATCACCAAACAATTTAGAAAACAAAATTTTTGATAAGTCAGTTTCATTTTTTAACAATGTGGTATGTTAATCTCATACACATTACAAGTTATAAAAATCAATGGTTATCTTCGCCAACAACTTCTCCATCATATTTTGTGATAAGTTAATTAGTTTAACAATGAAGTAGACTACTTTGCATACATCATAGGGTATAAAAACCAAGGTTATTTCTCATTGATCAATGGGTATGCTACTCTATCACAAATTATAATAAATAAATAAAAATCAATGGTTATGACACAGTATTTAATGTCATATTTGCAATAACCATGCTTTCAAGTCATGATCATATGTATACTTTAATGACAAGGATGAATGCTTAAGAAGACAAGCCACAGAGATCTAAATATTTTCTTTGGTTTGGGTCTTTTTCATTATCAATAATTTCCCTCCATTTGTTATCCTTAATCTTAGATATTAATATACTTTTATTAAATATTAATTTATGATTATATAATAATATAATTAATAGAATATTTTAAATAAATATTTTTATTTAATTTAGGATTTGTGGAAAATAAATTTTTTTCTTTCAAGGAATAACTTTGCAAATATTTTTTTGTATATTTTTCTATGATTTATGGATGGTAAATGGGCTAAACCATCGACACTGATTAGGGAGCCTCATTGTACTAGTGATCAAGAAAGTCGAACACATGACCTTCCCAAATTTGAGAAAAGAGATTTCTGGCCCAACTAATCACTACTTGAGCTAACCCTTGAAGATTGCCACCTACTTCTCTACTCCAATTATATATCTAGTTTTTTATATTAAAATATTGAGAAAATAAAAAACAATATTAAAGAATTGAGATTAAAAATGATAAAATCTATATTATAAATTTGTATGTATATTTTTTTAATTATATATCTCTAAACATATAATTTCTAATTTCTAGTATAAGAAACTAAACTAAACTAAACTAAAGAAGAAAATGAGATTGTTAATCTAGGAAATGAAGTTAATATTATTTTGCTAGGAAACTTTAATGTTATAATAAGAAGTCTTCCATTTATAATATTAAGAAACATTTTCAACCTTATCCTTTATGGTTAAAAGAGAACCTTGATATACGTTGCATGTACATGTGAAGCTATGAAGATTTAAGTGAAAAATTGTTTGGTATTAAATTATTTAAACTTTGTAGTAGTTAAGACTAGGTAATTTGTGATAGTTTAAGGTAGTTGTTAATATGCAACTGAATGACTTGTATTCATGGAATTAGCAATAGTGTCTCATACTCTGTCACACCAAATTTATGTTTGTGTGAAAAAATTGTCAATTTTGACAACTTGGATGATTATAACATTGACTTAGATAATAAATCCTTAATTCTAACTCTAAGCACTACCCGACATAAAAATCACATTGAAGATAATTTTGAGATTGAAAATCACTTGATCTTTGAAAAAAATTATGATATATTTGTAACAGACTCAGAAAATGAATTAAATCTCTTGAGAAGTAACAACAACATCAAGGACCTTTCACTATAAGCGAAATACCTTCTAGTGGAGGATTTTACAGAGGTTTATTGTAATATCCCAGTTTTGACCCTTGTGTTATGGAGAATTCTCTCCTACAGACATGTGAGACCTTCCTGTGATCCTTTCCGTTGATCCAAGATAGAAATGAGGGTAGAACAATGTAATTTCAATCCATAGATCCAATACTTTACCTCCTAGTTCTAATCATCCTCACATGCACACTATGAGAAGAAGAGGAAGAAGGGAGACATATCTTGGCTTATGAAGAGTCCTTTGGTGTGGATCCAATCTAGATGCTATAGACCTGATAGAATTTTATCCAACTCCACCTCCTAGATCCTACACACAAATAAGAAACCAAAACCTTCCTCAAGACCTTCTAACATATAAAATATGACATGTAAATGAACACAAGAACATAGATGTAAGAAATATGTAATCATATCTAACATGATCTACTCAAGAAAGATCAGATCCACTATAGGACATTAATAAAATGTATATATCTAAAAAGATACCATTCATAACAACATGATGTAGAGGGGAGAATAAAGATGCATGTCTATATCATATACATGAGAAGGATTACATCAAAGAAGAAAACCTTGAGTGAGTTGATGTATATCTCCCCCAAGCTTCCTACTCTAAACCGTCCTTGACTCAACAAGATAATCACTATGAATGCATGATGCACAAGGATTTCAACAGTGTAACAATACTAATCAAAGAGTCTCCCCATTCTAATAGAATGGCATCAATATATAGGAGTATGGTGAATTAAGGGAGGATGTATCTAGACTCCAAAGGGAAGATAGACTCAATTTGGTGAGTGAGTTCCCATGCCAAAATGAGGTGGAGTCTAATAATACATGTGATATCCTTGAAACTCATTCAAATTCCATATGAAGAGCCGACATCGTCCCCCTAAGGCATGCAAGGAGGGATGACAAGTGGATCATCACCCCCTATAAGCATGCAAGGTGGCAATAGTGGACAAAAATAGGCCATGAGAAGGGTCTAGGAAACTGTTTTTAGCTAATAAATGAAGTAAGGTCTCTAAGGATCCCCTAGGGTGGAGAATAATGGTATAACACCTTGGAATGTATTAAATCAGATTATGTAAAATGATATAAATATGCTAGTATGCATTCATAGTGTAGAGCTCAAAGTCAAGGCCTGGTTAGTGAATGGCTAGGCCCGTGTTATGTAAATATCCATATATGGTCCATTTGGTTGGCTTATCATAATGATGTAAAAATTTGTAAATATTATGTTGGAATAATAATAAAATGGTCAAAGATGCTTGTGTAAAGAGAACTATAGATGCTATGGTTCCACTAGAGGGGATAGGAAAGGGGGCCTATGGGAGAGTAAATCCTCTTTTACCAAGTTTCATCCTTAGAACTCATCTATTTTCCATCATGTGCCTTAAATAATCCATTTACTTCCTTTGAATTAACAAGTAAAATCATTGAATGCATGTGTGAGGTTGGCAGGAAAGTCTTCTCATGAAGCTATGGAAGCATGGAATGAATATACTTCTTATGAAATTTGTAAGAGCCCTTCACTCTATGGTAAGAATCAATGTTAGTTGTATTCTCACCTATCCTCTCATCTCCATTGGTGTCTATCACTCATTTTCCATACAAAATTCAGACACTATGTTTTCATGTTGTCTCCATTCCCAATTACCAAACTAATAAATTAATTAGAAATTAGAATTATGAAGAGGAAATCACATACATATAGTGAAGAATGATAGTTTGATGTGATCCTAGAGTTTAGGAAAGATAAGACCATTACCCACTATATATTTGCTACCTTTTGTATGCTTTAGAATCCATGAATTGATTTTATAGGGGGTTCTTTGAAAGAATACAACATATTGGACTCTTTATTCAAGCATTGAAGAGAAATGTAAGGGTTGGGTACTTTGAGGGACTATTGAGAAGAGAAAGAGTAGGCCTTCCTTGTGCTTTCAAGAAGTGGAGGAGAGTTCAAAGGATGGGATAGTTGATTGAGATGCTTCTGGTGCTTTGTGGTGACAAGGTTGGCTAAGCATGATAGTAAATGTGTCACATACCCCAAATTGCAAAAACATTTTTTTTTAGGAGAAATTATGTTTTAATTTTATTATAAAGTTTGTAGTTATTGACCAAGTGGGGTCAAGGATAATTCTATTTAATTGCTGAATATTTTATTAATTAATAAATAAAAGATGAGGCAACAGCTTAAGGAGGCTGTTAAATGAGTGTTTACTGGCCACTTGGTGGAATAGGATGGGTTGAGAGCAGATTGACACTTGGAAGCATCCTCAAACTACTTCTAGCTGTTGCAGGAGGAAACTTCCCTATTTTTTGGTCATGTTCCCCATGAAAGTGGAACAAGATTAGGTGGCTCATTAAGTGAAAACTGACCCAAAATACCTAGGCATGCTGATAAAAATACCCATTGAATTCAACTGAGGCTGCTCGTTCTTTACTTGTGAAATTAGTGCATAAGAAATTCGATGGAGGGGACAGGTAGAAGTGTTTGAGTGGAAAGTGCCTATTTAATGAAATAGTGCAGTTGTTTTGAGCTGAGTCCTTACTACTATAGGAAGAAGTATTTCTGATGATTACTCTGTGGAGTTGCAGGGGTTTCTAAACCTATTTTCTCACCTGTTGCTTTCAACCAGGTGGACTAGTAGACAGGCTCGAGGGTCCTAATATTTGCAGCTTAACTATCTTCAGGAGTTGGTTGGGAGGAAAGAGCTCCTTAGGTTGTTGTCTCCTCTGCTATACTACCAGGTTCTAAATATTATTTTGATTTCCTCTATGCAAGCATAGGAACAGGAATGTATGAATTTAGGAATTAATATACTTATATGTTTGCTTCATTTGTTTATTAAAAATAGTTGATAAATCTTTTACCGTTCAAAGATAGATAAATTATGGATTAAATATGTATTAGAATAAATGATTTAGGGTTAGTTTAAATTTACTGATGGATAAAAATACGTGACTGTATTTTTCCACAACTCTGAAGAGGTAGTACTCTAGTCTAGTAGGTGAAATCAAGTTCGATAGTCAAATCAAATCAAATGTGTAGGAATATGATTATTTAATTTTAATCTTTATAGAGTTATTTAGAAAAATGATTTCCTCTTTTCCAGAAGTTCCCTTAGTTAAAATACATCTATTTAAAACATAAACATAAACTACCATAAAAGAAGGTCTCTTGATAACCAATACACAATTTGTGTAACTATTTTCTTTTTAACACAGTAATAACCACTATCTTGAAGCTTAACCTATTATATATACATATAAATATTAACTAATACAGAGCAGATAATTAATACAATTGAAGCAACTTTGGACTATAAACAGTAAAAAGAAATTGTAGTAATAAATTAGTTTTTTTACAAATAACAAATTGCAGTAATACTGTAAATAAAACAAAAAATATCCAATAATTAATAATAATGACAATAAAACAATGTAGGGTATAAATAAAAATGAAAATACTATAAAAATTTTCCTAGGTCTAAACCCTAAATGAGAAAACCTGTCAAGAAAATCATGTTATTTCTTTTTCCCTTCAAAGCTTTGTTTTCTTTCAAAACCCTCACTCTTTACCAATCTTATATATAAATAGATATTATATCCAATGGAAATTATGCACAACAGAGTAAAAATATTTTAAAAATAAACAGAGTAGGAAGAAATAAATTTAAAATTTAAATTTAAATATTTCATAGGTCTCAAGGTCAAATATCACGACCACGAAGAGTCTTTTTTCTTCTATTTTATTTTCTCAACTTTTGTTTATAACAAAAACCCTAAATATTATTTAAATAAAATAAAAATTAAATTAACATAAACATCTCAGAATCGAAGATCATAATTACTTGGAAGACTGCAAAATCTATTAAAAACAACACAGGTTCTTTTAAAACCCTAAATGTCTCTATCTGTTAACAGACTTTAACAACCAAAATGGTCGAGCCATAGATTATAAATTTTACCCTTTATATACAAGTTTCTGAAATGAAAACCCTATCATATTTTAAAAATGCAGCACATCATAATGAAGTTACGGCCTTACGACCTGTCCAAAAATTACAGTAATCAAAACAAGTCACAGCCATTTGCTAGCAGAACCCTTTTCTTTGCCAAAGGGATAACCTAGGTGGTAAGGCCGAGGCTTACCAAATCAACCGAGCAATGTTGGAAGCCCCAGGTCGCATCTTCTTGTAGACCCTTTCTCCATGCTCAGCCGGGAGCCTTGTTTTCGAAAATTTCTCTCTTTTTTTAACTCTACACAAATCAAGAATAAAATGGCAACACATTTCTTTACTTATAGTTCTTTTAAAGTTAAAAGAAAGCTTTGTAATAGCCCCAAATTTGAATAGATAAAAAAAAATAGAAAGTTACTAGTTTCAGTGTTAGTGCTTACAGTCATGAAGAGTCCTCGTGTAAACCTCTAGTATACAACCGCATCGAAGGATGGGAAGGGTTTCAAAACTCCATGACAAGAGATGTGCAAGAGAAACACACTCTAGAAACCTCGACGAGATTGAGAAAGCCACAGTGAAAGCTACGGCAGAACCAAATCTCCCCACTTTCAGCTAAATCCAGAAAGTAAGCTGCGAGTTTTAGAACAGAGGCCAGACTGTTATTAATCAAAGGATTCAAGTTTGGATGATAAGTAGGTTAAGTCACTCAGAGAGATAAACTTTGGCATCAAAGGCCCAAGAGGCCATGAGCCTGGCGGGGATACTAGGCACCACAATGTTGGGTAACAATGCAATATTTTAGGGTTTGAACATTTATGTAGTAGGGTTTACCAACACCAAAACCCCATCCACAAACCGGTAGCCACACAGATTCCACCAAGAGTCAAATCTTTTGGGTTTTGGATACGAGTTTCTCCATAGTCTCAAATTGCTTTGTTAAACGTGCATTTTACCAACTAATGTTAGATACAGTGATAGTTATAATATTTAAACTTTGCATAATTCATTATAATCACATATACAAATGTCCAATTCATTAACCACATAACAATAAATAGGCATAGGTTATTTCTTTTTTATGATCACATTTCGGGCATATGTTAAATCACTTTGCATATGAAATACTTAGGTCAAAATAGTATTGCAAGACTTAGTTTATAGGACTTTCCTTCTATAATGTAGCTTGTAGAATTAAGATCTATTACACCAACAATAGATTTAATTTAAGATTTACAAGTTTTGTTCAAGGTTTAGGCTAGAGACATAAGTTTCCATCTTTGCTCATGTTTCTAAGTATATAATCCTTTATATATATATATAGATAGATAGATAGATAGATAAATAGATAGATAGATAAACATCATCGTGTTACATTAGCATAACCGATGTCAAGATTTGAAAAGAAAAACAGGTTTGACAATACCTTCATCTTTTCACAAAACGTTATTTTAAATAAACATGCTAGCATTTTACTTTTGCAAGTTGAGATATTTAGTCTCGATCCTGAAACTAGGAACAAAACGTTTTACCTGTAAAACAAGTTGTACAAGAACCATCATTTCACTGCATTAGCTTCAAAAGCTAAGTAAGCCTCAGGCATGAACTGAAGTTCCTTCATTTAGTAGGAGACAGACTTTAGTACATAGTAATACAAACAACTATTTTCAACTCATACTACTGCATATTTTTACTTACTAAATTAGTCTTTCAACACTTAATTTTGAATGCAGATAGTGAAGAATGTAATTATCGAAATTAACAAATGAATTTGTTTAGTATCTAGATTAGACCTTAGTATGTTAACTATTAGCAATTAAGTTACTCTCTTTATCGATGATTTTAAACATTAATTGTCGCAAGAAAAATTTTAAATTTTTATGAAAATTTGGGAGTTTTACACATGGTATCAGAGCACATGTTCAGACACTAGGCCTGAATGCGGATCAAGCTGTGTAAACAAACAGTTAATAAAATGCATGCATAATTGATTTATTATTTTTCTTTTGAAATGTTGTTACCAAATTTTTATTTTTTTTAAATTTTTTTTTTCTGAGCTAGAACTGCAGGTATGGAAAGACTTGAGGAATATGCAGATGAAGGGTCCCTGTTAAATGAACAAAGTAATTCTAGAAGATACCCAGTTAAGGAAGAAATAACTAATAACTCTTTAGAATTATTACAAACTATTAAAGAATTAAGAATTGAAATGGAAACAGTTAAAAAAGAGTCTGAAAGAATTCTAAGAGCTCATGAGGAGCTGAACCAGATATTGATGGAAAAATTCCAGAGTGAAGAGAAAGATAAGCAGATAGGATCCAAAAATACGTCCTACCAACATAAAAGTAAAAGGTCCAAACAGTCTAAAATTGAAAGTAGTCCGTCCTCTGAAATTTATGTTGACTCACATAGGAAGAATCTCCAGTACTCTAGTGATAGCAGTGAGGATAATTACCATTCTAAAAAAAGAAAATTTAATTTTTATGAGGAAATTTTAGGAGAATTTAAGAAGATAAAAACACCATCTTTCAATGGTGAAAATGAGAAAGGGGAGGAAGCCGAAGCATGGTTGTCTGGAATGAAGAAGTATTTCCAAATATATAATTACTCCAACCAGCTAAAAGCAATATTTACAAATTAACTGGAAAGGAAGATATTTGGTGGAAGGATTTAAAATGAGTAAAAATAATTAAGGAAAAGAACATTAACTGGAGTACCTTTAAAAAAAAATTTAAAAAGAAGTTTATGTCGGAACAGTATTATGAAGATCGAGCTAAATAATTCTATGAACTGAAGTTGGGAACTATGAACATGAAGGAATTAAACAGTAAATTTTTAAGTTTACTATGTTATGTGCCTTACATTATGGATGAGAATCCTAAGGTGTAGTGCTTTCTAAGATATTTACCTTTCCACATTAAAGACATAATTGAATACGGTAATCCAAAAACCCTTGAGGAGGCTATGTGAAAGGAAACTTTTTGCTATGAGCAGAATCGAAAAAGGGAAAGTATGCCAAACTGGAAGCCTTAAGAGGTCTAATAATTTTGAACATAAGAATAATGGTTTCATATCTAACCGCAATTTTAGGAATAATAACACACGCAACTTTCCTAATAATAATTTCCAAGGAAATAAAGGTAACTTACAGTCAAACCCTAATGGCCCTAGAAATAAAGAACCCGCTAATAATCGCAGCAACTACGTTAGGAATAATGAACGTAAAGAACCAATAAAGTGTTGGGATTGTAATGGAGCTCATTATGCATTAGTCTGCCCTAACAAAAAGAATATTGTTAGCAAAATTCATACAGTGCAGGAGGAGATGATTGTTGGTGACTTAGCAAGGGGGATTCCCAGGATCAATGCGACAGTGAAAAGTAGGCAGGATGATTATCAAACTTCCATGGTGGAAGTAGAAGGTAGGCTGAATCAAACACCCATTTCTACCTTAATTGACCCAGGGGCTAGCCCGAGTTATGTTTCTCCTAATTTAGTAGAAAAATGCAATTTATCAGTAGACAAGTTTGGAAAGTTGTGGCTAGTTCAACTAGCTACAGGAGCAAAAAGAAAAGTGATTATTTTTGTAAAATACTGCACTGTAATTATGAATCAGTTTGAAACTTTTGTGAAGCTAAATATATGTACTTTAGGCTCTTATGACATGCTAATTGGTATGGACTGGTTAGAACAACATAAAGTAGTTTTGAACTGTTTTTGATAAAACTTTTACATGCGTAAATAATGAAGGAGAAATAATAATCGTAACAGGAATTCATAGGAAAACAACTATCAGACAAATCTCTTCCTTGTAATTAAAGAGAGTTGTTCGCAAGGGTTGTAAAACCTTAGTTGTAACTTTAACTGAATAAGAATAGATTAATAATGATGATAAACTAAAAGTGGAAGATATTCCAATCCTGAGGGGGTATTCGAATGTATTTCCAGAAGAAATTCTGGGACTACCTCCGAAAAGGGAATTAGATTTCACTATTGAGTTGGTACCTGGTGCAGTACCTAGATCAAAGGCCCCTTATGGGATGAATATATTGGAACTAAATGAATTAAAATCACAGTTAAAGGAACTTATTGATAAAAAGTATATAAGACCAAGTGTGTCTTCTTGGGGAGCACCTGTCATTTTCGTTAAAAAGAAGGACAGTACTCTACGCTTATGTATTGACTACCGTCAAATTGATAAAATGACCATTAAAAATAGATTCCCGTTGCCCCTCATAGATGATCTATTCGATCAGCTACACGGAGAAACTATATTTTCAAATATTGATGTACGATCTGGTTACCATCAAGTTCAGATCAAAGATGAAGACATTTTTAAAACAACGTTTAGGACTAGATATGGTCACTATGAGTTTGTTGTCATGCCATTTGGGCTCACTAAGTATATAATCCTTTAAATATATATATATATATATATATATATATATATATATATATAGGAAAAAATCATCGTGTTACATTAACATAACCGATGTCAATATTTGAAAAGAAAAACAAGTTTGACAATACCTTCATCTTTTCACAAAACGTTATTTTAAATAAACATGCTAGCATTTTACTTTTGCAAGTTGAGATATTTAGTCTCGATCCTGAAACTGGGAACAAAATGTTTTACCTATAAAAAGACCTGTACAAGAATCATCATTTCACTGCATTAGCTTCAAAATCTAAGTAAGCCTCACGCATGAACTGAAGTTCCTTCATTAAGCAGGAGACAAACTTTAGTACATAGTAATACAAACAGTTGTTTTCAACTCATACTACTTTAGATATTTACTTACTAAATCAGTCTTTCAACACTTAATTTTGAATGCAAATAGTGAAGAATGCAATTATCAAAATTAACAAATGAATTTGTTTAGTATCTAGATTAGACCTTAGTATGCTAACTGTTAGCAATCACTACAACAAAAACTGGATTTAGCGTCGAATTTAGCGCCGGATTTTAGTGTAATTTTTTCCTAATTGTGGTGAACAATCCGGCGCTAAACCAGACGCTATTGTACATTTTCGTAAAACGCCGTCTATTGCATCTTTTTCTCCGTCCTTTTTAACATCCATTTTTGTGTCCATTTTTGTGCCCAATTTTTTGCATCTAATGTTACACCTTTATTTGCACCCAATTTTTCAACTTCTATTGCATCTTTTTTTGCGTCCTTTGTTACATCCTTGTTTGCACCTAGTTTCACGCTCTTTTTTGCATCCAATGTTGCGTCTTATTTTTCTCCTAGTTTTTCATCGAGTCTTGCACCCAATTTTGAACCATGTTTTACATAAAATTATGTGTCCAATTCTGCATCCAGGTTTGCATCCAATTTTAGGCCCAATATTGCGTCTAGTTTTGCATCCAAATTTACTTATAATGTTGCATCCCCATTTGCATCTAATTTTGTATCTTGTTTTACGTCTTTTTTTGTATCCATGTTTGTGCCAAATGTTTCATCTCATTTTACGTCATATTTTGCATCTAGGTTTGCACCTAGTGTTGCATCCCGATTGATGTCTTTTTCTGCATCTATGTTTGAGCCCAATTTTGCACCTAGTGTTGTGCCTAGTTTTGTGCCCATGTTTGTATCTAATATTGCATCTAGTTGTGTGTCCAATGTTTCATCCCATATTGCATTCAATATTACGTCTAGTTTTACATCCAATGTTTTGTCCTGTCTTGCATCTAAAATTGTGTCTCGTTTTAAGTTTTTGTTTGCACCAAATGTTGCTTCCAGTTTTGCACCTGGTGTTACGCCTAGTTTTATGTCCATCGATACACCATATTTTGTGGTCAATTTAATGTCCAATTTTACATCTAGTTAGGAATCCACTTTTTCATCTATTGTTGTGTCTAGTTTTGGACCTATTATTACATCTAGTTTTGAGTCATTAATTGTGTCTAGTGTTGAGTCTCTTTTTGCATCCAATTTTGCATTTAGTGTGACATCCATTTTTGTGTCCACATTTGCGTTTGACATAAGGTCGGATTTTGCGTCCACTTTTGTGTTTGGTGTGACGTCCACTCTTACATCATGTTTTGCATTTAGTATTGCTTCTAATATTGCATCTATCTTGCACTACTACATTTTTTACCTTTAGAAATAGATTGCAATATCATTAGGGCATGGAGGAATCGAACCACCAATCTCCTGCTTGTAAAGCAGGTGCTCTTCCATTGAGCTAGCACCCTTTTAGAATCAGGAAGATGAGCAATATTAACACATAGATTTCATAATTTGTAATTCTAATAAAAGACAATAAAATCCAAAGACAAACATGCTTAAAATCCAATTTATTTTTCCAAACACACTAATAAGCAAACAAATCTACCGTGCTCAGGCAACAAAATATCCTAAACAATTACACAATCTTATTGTCATGCAACCATTCAATATTGACATGCAACCATTCAATATCCCCCTACACCCATTTCATGGAAGGCCACCCTTTAAGAGGATAAAATGCTTTAGTTCACTAGTTTTCAAAAAGTGTTGCTACTCATTGGATATGCAATCATATTCCTCATACAAAAAAAAATGAACACATCTTGTTTAACCAGGGCCAACATGTACAAAGTTCTTAATGGGAAAATGGTTCATTAATTTGTGTTAATCTCTATATGAAGATTATTATATAAGAACAAAAAGTGGAGTTGGATGTGGTGCCTCTATGTTAATTGCTTGAGTATTATGGTAAAAGTATTTGTAGCATAAGCAAGGAGCCTGTTATGGACTCTCTTGCAACATTTGTGTTGCACCAAGTACTTGCATCACTCTAAAGAAAGGCATAGCATTCACTGTGATGTACAAGAATGCATGAACAATGCCATAATTAGGCTCTCAAAGCCCATCCTCACCCACAAATGTCAAAATGACAAGTTCTTGCCTTGCTTTCTCGAAGAATGAGAAGTTGCTCAAGAACAATGGATGGCAACCATTGTCATGAATGCTAAGCTAGCTAATGATGGATAGGAGTCCACTTTGAATGAAAACATAATTTACGTTCATGGATTTGTGTGATTGCCTCATCTCAAGCCTTAATGGCAAAGCTTTAGGGTTTCTATATTTTAAGTACTAAGTGACATTTATGGAAAATCACTAAATGTGAATTCCCAGCTGCCAATTTTGATAACTATTTTTATGCTCTTTAAGCAATTTGGATTAACACTTTAAATTTTATTAGGTTGTGACATAAGCTACACAACCCACTGTTTATGTATAAATGTGTAAAATGTACATTGATATTATTAATAGTTAAAAGAAGCAATATACAAACAAACAAACTCATCATATCAAAATCACTCTGAATAAGAGCAACAATCAATAGCACTCACCTTCCTTCACATGACAAATGGACTAACTTTGGAGAATTCTCTCGAAGTAATATTTAACCCATCATGGAATCATAACATATCAATAATTATGTATTTTAACTCACTAAACACATAAGGGATGTATTTTTCATAGGAGGGACTACCCACCTACTTTAAGCTTGGAATTCAATATTTGTCATGGTCAGTGATAGATGGTGATGGAATTTTTACCATGCTTGCTTTTATTTTCAACCATGACACTAAAACGGAAAGCATGAATGGCATATTCGGTTGGGTTGAAATAGAAGGAGAATTTGGTCTTCCAGGAGATTTAACAATTGATCAGAATGTTGTTGCGACTATCTATTTGTTGAAGGTATCTCATTCACTTGCTTTTCTAGAAGGAGACATCGAGTGGTACTGCAATTATTCATTGCTTTCAGATGATAGTGACGAGATTAGGCAGAAAGAAAATGGCTTGGCTGTGGATTTTGTAAAAGGGTCCAAGGTTCAAGTGCATGTTGAGTGGCTGAAATTTTCATTAACTCACACTGATGATATGCTTCGTATAGATGTTGCAGAATTGTTGTTCTTAAATCCCAAGACATCAAGCTTGGTATCCAGCTTAGAGTTGAGTCTAATGCGAATGGAAATTCCATTAAACATGTGTTGCTCTTCTACAGCTTTTGGAATGAAGTGGACTATGCTCTTCAGAAAGTTTTTTTCACAGGTACGTACTGCAATTGAAAGGAAAATGAAACAAATTGCATCCAAATTATGTGTTAATGGTAGTAGCAATGTGTGCATATATGGTGTAGAAACAGGTTATTCACTTGCAACAAATTATAAGAAATACAATAAGAGTATATTGGAAGGTGTAAGGGAACTCGACTGATTTATGAAGTGGTTGGGCCGCCTTCTTTTTTCATCTTTGTATCCTTCAGCTCCCTATTAAAGGAAGAGCATGGCTATGGAGCTGTTATTGGTGATGATTAATGTTTGGTCCAAGAGCATGGCTATGGAGCTGTTATTGGTGATGATTAATGTTTGGTCCATTCATCAACTGGAAAAGCAAGAGTCTAGTCAATGTGCATCGTCTTCATCTTTAGGTACTAGTTACTACCATCCATATGATTAAGGGATGCTTTTAGTAGATTCCACACTGGTATTCATTGGAACTATTGTAGATAGTTGGGACAAATTGAGAGAAAATGCATTTCAAATCCTTATATAGTTTCCTACTCCTCTACCTGGAATCACTAATAAGGTCACTGCTAATGAAGTTATCGGTTGTTCAAAAAATCTTGTTAGCAGTCCACGTGAGAGAGAGAGAGAGTGATGCAGGAGCATTGGATTTGCATCTTATCTTCATAAAGTATGTTCAAGAGCTTGGCTGGACTATGAAAATTGCCCAAGATCATGTTTCCGAGTCTGAATTGTTTGAATCTTGTTTACTGCGCAAGAGTGCTAAGAGGCCTGAAAAGAATTACTTACATAGAAATAATGTTGGAACTCCAATTGGAGAATACATTCAGTCCTAGATTGACTGGTTAAACATGGGAATTGAAGAGGGTGAGAAATATCTGGTGAAAGAATGTGAGCACATCTTTATTCATGGAATATTTCTTACACTACGATACACAAGTGAAGAATTGGATTGCACTTCTGAGGCTACTCGAGCAAGTGCCTCTCAGGTACAGGCTTCCCTAGAGAGGCTTCTTGGACTTGTGGTGTGGGTGACATCGTTGGCACTTTGGGTAGTTTCTGTAGATGCATTGGATATTCCAGAGAATATTGAAAGTTTTATTGATGATATCCAATTTGGTAATCGATCTTTATCAGTTGACAAAAAGGATCCTGAAACAATAAATGGAATGCAAGAAGAGGATACTAAATATATTGAGACTGTGGGACAAGTTGAGCAGGTTGTCATGGTTGGTTGCTGGCTTGCCATGAAAGAGGTTCGTAAGATCATGCTTTTATGTTATTTATTTGTTTTATGCCTGACTCATACACATGTTACTTATACACATGTTACTGTCTTGTTTTGGTAATTGAGATACTTCTCTATTGAATATGTACAAAATAAAATACATTCATGTTGAGGCATTGTTTTGGACTGCAAACTAAAAATTAACAAGCCAAACCTAGACCCTTGAGGGCCTGATTCAAAATATTGACAAAAACTTGAAATAAACCCAAAGAGAATGACTTGAGAGAACTGGAGCTCATTCTTGAGAGCCCGAGTCCACATCATATGGTTTCCATCTTTTGGGTTTGGGGTTGTGATATTTTTTCTGCTTTGGATGAGCTTGCACTTGAGAACAAGAATCCTGATGATGTCCTGTTTATTGGATTTTCTGACATTGGAAAGCTGTCGTTCTCATAATCCAAAACTCGACACCAGTGAAAATTTGTTTCCTATATTAATATTGTAATCGTCTTTACAAGTTTTTTATGTTGAGAGGGGAAGGCCATGCAACAGTTCAAAAAAGTATTGTCGTGCTAAGGGAGGTTGTAACACTCCAATACTAAGTTGAAATGTAATAAATTCATGTTATTTAAGTGATATTAGGTCATTAGTTATTAAAGTGGATAAGAGTATTAGGTATCAAAACTACCGAATTGATGAAATAAAAGGGGATGATGTCATTGTATCAACTGACTCCAATTCAATAAAGTTTATATTCCAGATCTTTCTCTTATATTGTAATCAATTTTAAGTTTTAACTAATTTTTCCTCCAAATATGAGTGCTTGGGATTCTACTACATGCTGGATGGAAATATAAATACAACAATAACTTAACACTTTGAAATATCATCGATTTGAATTTTAGAATCTCAGATCTATAAATATACCTGTAGCTTCTCTCCCTGCTCTTGAAGCCTGTTTACTGCAAGCCCTGCCACCCCAGTTTACCATTTGTTAGTAAGATACCTACCGAAGGAACATTGATAAAAAGGAGTCTTTGGTATAACGTAAAATACCTTACCAAATATTTCTTATGGCCATAAGCAGCCTTAATTTCATCAGGGGTTCTCTTTTTGGGCTTTAGTTCTTCGGTCTTTTCATCTAATAATTTTTTCCTATCACTTTCCTTGTCTTTTGCAAAAAATATATGAAACACTGTGAGACCAATATCACCTTGAAAAATCTATTACAAAAATATGAATGATCACAATGAACCAATATTGTAACATCAATACCTTTGGAGCTATCTTTCCCTGTATAGACAAATCCTGTACTACTAGCGGGAGCAGATGATGATGCAGTTGAAGTTGAAAAATCTTCTTCAATTTCAATATCATCTGCAATATCCACTAGAAATAAAAGTGATCAGAAATATAAAAATGGCTCTTATTAAAAATACACACCCTTGATGTATATGCAAAAAGTACAATGCAATTACATACCAATATTCAGAGGTTTGGTTTCAATGTCTGTCTCTAATGAAGTTTGTTTAGGAAATGGACACCAAGCAAAGAGACTTGAAAGGTCTGAGATTGTATTTGCTATTGGGGATTTTTCTGCAGTGCTGGCTACATGTCTTAATATGCCCCTTTTGATTTCCTTGATGACACCTCTGAGGAATACTTGAATTTGATTTTGTTCCAATTGAGCAAGGTAATAAAATGATGGTTAGAATACAAATATTGAGATGCTTACAAATTATAAATCATGTTGTAACCTGAAGAGTCCACTTTTTCCAGTTTGAATGAGTCCACTTGCACAGGTCTGATGTAGGAGACCAAAAACCATTGAAATGACAAATAACTGCATATTATTCATAAAGTGAGATATTCTGTGACCTCTGACTCTGTGACTTTCGGTGTTGGAATATCTTCGGAATAAACACTGAACCAATGCAACACAAAATACAACAAGAACAATTACTAAGTTTTAGAAAACCCTAAGCACTGTACTATGGGGATTGACAGAGCGTGTCCTTATAAGCAATAGAAGGCAGTAGGAACAAACTGAGAGAGAGGTTACTCTCTACAAATATTTTGACAAAACACAAATAAAAAACTATGAGCTGAGTTACTAAATAGTCTCGGGTGAGATCACAATGCTTGTTTTGAGGAACATTCGAATGAATGTACTCAAAATGAAAGGTTTATTTTTCAAACCAGATACCAAAGGAGATTTTGAATACATTGATCCCTGTCACAAAATAAACATGTGCCAGAAGCGTTACATACGTCCTACAATAAACTAAAATTTATTTTTGAAAACTTCAAGAACCAGAATAAATGAATAATAAATTACCAGAAAAAAACCCCTGCTTAAGTGTGTGTTTTTGTCGTCTGTAAATACAATACTAAAAATATGTCTTTTAGCGGGGAACATACTAAAGCCATTTGTGCAACACCCGATTGAAACATCATAAACTTGCTTCCTATTAGTTCTCATTTGGTTCTTCTAACTTCAAGCTATAGGATCATGTTGTAGAACATATCAGCTTTACATCTAGCTTTCATGTCTTAACAATTTTACCACAACTCTTTCCTCGTGCATGAATAGTTGGTGTTTAGAAAATTTGCTTAAAATGAAAGAACAAATGCAAACTTCATATTATTTCTTGGATGTACAAATCTCTATGCCACTAGAGATTGATGAAGGCCCTTGCACATCGTTTACAAGTACCAGTTCGAATTCTTGGGAGTAGTGCTCATTCCCTTGTGTATGTATCTCGCAACATGTAAAACGTTTTGTATGGCATGTTGTTGTTCCTTGCATTTTATAACTAACACAAACCCATCTAAATTCTAATATCTAAGACATCATCCATTCATGTGAGCTTGAGATATAAATTCCCGACCTATGCAACCTATAGGTGCGCATTAAACCCAGGTTTAGATGGGTGTGTTCTAGTATCTGTATAATGCACAACCAATGCAGTCCATATTCAATACAAGGTCACATATACAGTCTTTCCCACAAACAAGCAGTACTGATGGAACCCCTCCACCCACCGGGGCTATAGAGAACCTCATTTTATTGCATATATATAGTTTACAGTTGAGGATTGATTCATCCCACTGGGAAGGAAAAAAAAAGAAGCTTAGATATTTGCAATGGATTAAAATGCATTGTTACTGATATGACTTGATATCTAAAATGTCAATTAAGCAACAAATATGCTTAATTTTTGAAATATCATTGAAATATGTATATGATTGGATGATTCATCCTAAAATAGTTACTGGCTTATAAATCATAAGAACCTCATATCTTCAGCAACAACGATATTCTTGATAACTTAAAATACATATGATATTCTTGATAACTGAACATACATATATTATACTAGTTACGATGTTGGGGCGAGGGAATAACATACTAGTAACAAGGAAAAGGCCAGACTCGAGCTGCTTTAAGAAGACAACACGCTTCCCCTTGAAGCATCCAACCGGAAGGATTAGAATAGTTCCAGGAGTAATGCTTGTTTGCGGGAGAAGAAATCATGTGCACTTCATTTCCCTTAGTTTCCTCAAACATTAGATATTTAACCATTCTTCAGGCTGGAAAAGTTACACAGAGCTCTAGTTGATGAACTCCCTCGCCAGAAAAATAATAATGTTTTATGCATTTTAATAAAAAAACTTAGTAATACTTACAAAGTAAATGATGTTGTAATAGCTTACTTGAGAAATAGATTAAGAAACGTGAATCAGAAACAATGCAAGAGTGGATTTTCTTGGAGTGGTTTCCAGTGAATGAAAAAAAAATTCCTTCTTTCCACGTCACTGATTCAACATGGATGACTTCATCTGGATGGAGATGAAACCGAAAGGCAATGTTATGTGAAATACTGGGTCTGTATTTTTATATTTTATAGTTATCTACTTGTGTTGATAACAGTATAACTCCTATACCATGCTCAACACAACTGCTTCAACAAAAATATTTTACAATAACAACCAAGAGGGGTTATAACCCAGTTGGAAATCTCAGAAGCACAGTTGGAAATATCAGAAGCGTAATGGTTATAGAACCTATGGTAGTATTTGAATCAGGTATTTTGTAGGAACAATATATCCCGTTTTACCCATGGAAAAGAGAGTTATAGAAATTACCAGGCACATTTGGGCATGAATCTGTCTTGATCTATTCCCATACAGTGTTGTATTTCCAATTCTTGGTGTCATCCAACAACGTAGATATAAAAGAGCACTAAGTTGGGGTGGAAGGGGCATAGGCCACAAGAGCTATTGACGAAAACCAATGGATGTCAAAGTATTTATTAGTTTATGGAACATTGGGAAACGATTGTCACATGAAACATGTAATTTTAAAAGATCTCTTATGACGCAATGGAAATTGTTACACTTGATATGATAATATGTTGAAATACTCACTGAATAATAGATGTAGATTGTTTTTCTTTCAATTTGCGTAAATAAATAGGAGAAATTGAATGTTGAATTGGCAATGAACTCACTTTCATGGTGCATTGCTGAAATTTAAAGGGTGCCTCGACAAGGTTATGTCCTTCCAATATCTCATCCTTCTCGCTCCTAATGGTTTCCTACATGATGGCTTGTACAAATTAATGTGTGTATATGTTGTTTTAATAGAATAAGGCAGTTTTAAGGCATGAAAATCATTAAAAACAAACAGAATATAAAAAATCATGGTTGGTCTAAAGAATCAAAATAAGTAGAAGAATGTAAGGTTTTTAAAGCTCAAAGTAAAACCAAATAAAAAATATTGTAATGGCTTAAATACAATTTTTCCAACAAACAAACTCACTGGAATGTGAAACAAAAAAAGAGAGGAAAGGAATGAAATAATAATAAAACCATAGTTTTCATCAATGTTTTTGCTCTACAAGGAAGTATTTAAAACAACTCAAAAATGGAGATAGAAAATTCACATGGAGTCTAAGCCGCATCTATAGAACATTGTGTGGACTGAACCTTAAAAAACCTAACATGTTAAAGTCCTGAAACAAATACAGGAAGATAAAAACCAAAGAGACTGTAACATGAAAACCTAATACAAAATCACAATATGAAAGCATTCACATACTGACTAATAGAGTGGAAACACTTCTCTATGAATGGAATAGAGCCATTGTAATTGAGGAAGGGTACCCTAGAATATTTAAGTTTAGTTTATTTTAATTCTGGATTTAACTAAAAGTAAGCTTTATTAAGTTCTGGTACTAATATCTATACATCAAAATCTAACACTGTCCAATATTGAAAATGTGGTTTTAAAAGTATAATATAAGCTGGGCTATGGCTATCGAATGGGTTTTCCATCTTGATTTGGAAGGGCGTTACTGACTATTGAGAAGGAAGGGATATTGGGTAAGTAAAAATATAAGAAATGTTGTGGGTAACAATAAAGAGACAGAGTGAATAGCAGAGTCATAATTTATAGAGCCTCCGGCAATAGTTGTGTTTTATCTAACAAACCATAGATCGATTTCTTTACTGCTATGGTTAGATCTGTGAACCGTGTATATTATCGAATGAAACTAGCACCCCACATTGTGTGATATTAAGGCAATCAAGATGAAATATACAAATGAAACTAACACCCCGCATTGTGTGATATTAAGGCAATCAGGATCTCATCGATATTGCTTGTATTAACCATGAGCTCATAGGAAAGATATAGCCCCAAAAAAATTGGTAGCAAATTTGAATTGTATTTTTCCATTACCGAAAACCGAAGTATTCACTTACTTAGGGACAAAATGATAACTGATAGCAAAAAAATTTAAAAGAGGAAATAGAAAGGACCTGGTAAAAAGATTAGCTAAACGCCCCACCAACATCATTCATTAGAATCGTAGACCCTGCATTGATAATGTGCAGCCGTTGGAGAAACCCCACCCTGTCAAATCTGTGAGCAGGTAGGCATAGGTGAACAAAACCCAAGCCATCAAATGTAGGAGTAGGCAAGTGTAGATGAGAAAACCTCAGTCCATTGGATCGATGAGTAGGTGTGCTAATTCTGAAAACCCCAATCACCCAAGTCGATTATGGTCCGAAGAGGGCTTGCAAATACAACCAACATTCCATGGATGGTGCCACCACCATGGGTCCTTTCATCAAAACAATAACCTTGAATTCCAGCAATGCTAAACCCTTGAGGGAAAAAAGGGTATTGATGGGATGCAGAATGGAAAATCAGTGAATTAGTTTCTCGTGAAAAACCCCTATGTACATGCCCTATGCTCCCTCCGCTTGCCTCAGCTATGGAAATGATTTGCAATAAAAAGTCCCCCAGAGTATTGGGGTGTTTATATAACAAATAAAATAAAATACCCCACTGCATAAGAATATGAAGCTTGAGACACCACTCGAGAATCAAGGGGATGCTTCGATTGATAGAGACAACCATTTTACAGGGAAAAAGCGGAAAGTAGGATCCATGACATCAGGGATAAAATCAACTTTGGTTGAAAACAATAAGAAAATCATTTCTAATCTTAAGCTGACTGAGCAGGGGCATCTAAAACGACATGATAAGTATTGTAGTATGTTTGAACAACGAATGGAGATAGATGGAAATTATTTGAAAGATCATATCCTGAGTGTACAAAGGATGATATATATTGAGGAGGAGAAGGTTAAAGCACAACATGAATTAATCACAGCGTTGAATAACATTGTTCAAGCAATGTTTAAGATCTGTGAGACACTTGGCAAAAAAGTTTGATTGTTTTATTTCCTGTTTTCTCTTATTTTGGTGCTTTCATTTAAGTGAATAATGTCCATCTGTACTTTCTAAGTTTCTAACAGTGACATTCAATTTCTGTAGTTGGGATGGAAATGCCATTAGTAAAAATTTATCTTCATTGTTCAGGAAGAGTTATAAAGTTCGTGGAAAATTCTAGTTACGAAATCATACTATCTTGAGAAATTGTATGAAATCATGCCAAGCTCGGTAATGTTTTATTGATTTTTTTGGTTGGTGGGGGATATAGTACATATGGTCTAACTTGATTTGATGTTCTCAGTAATCCAGAATTATAAATTTCTAAAATTTAGTCAGAGGACAACACTGATGAGTGTCATTTGAACCATGATCTCTTAGTGAACTCTATCTTGAAACTAGTCAGTCCAAACCAATTGAGCTAACCCAATGTGCTAGGCTATCAGAATTATATAAAAGAACTAATTTTGATAAAATGCACTAGAGAAACAGTCTTGGCCTCTGTATCTACAAGATTATGGATAGTGCCTTTTTGGAGAATGTCAATCGATTTCTTTGTCTAACTGATATTTTTGAAAATCGTTGAAACATGTCTACCAATTGGTCAATATATATAGTTTGTATTCATTTAGGGATATCTAATGTGCTTAATAATTAGTATCCATCCAAATCAATTTTTGTCAATTACGATTCCATTAACAAGGTATTTTGAAAATATAGAATAGAGATGCATTTGCAACTTATTGCAAATCAATTCACTTGCACTATGATTCTCGAAATCATCAAAATATGTTATCATCACTAACTATGTTGTACAACGTAATGACAACTAATAAGAGATTCCCAATGACATTGATTACCCATTGATATGCACTCGATTAGAATGCAGAAAGCTTGGAATTACAAAATAAAATTGTTGATAGAACTAGTAACTGATTGTGACCCTATTGAGAAGAGAATCAATCTAATGACTGAAGTGTATGAGAGCGTATCGCATTAGGAATATCTATTGAGGAAGGAGGCTCAGTTATTAAACAAAAATACTCTTCATTCTATGATTTCAAAAATAGATAAATATTTTGCAAAGAAATATAACAGCAAGAAGGAACTAATAGATTAAGATATCAAGAAATGGCCAACAGATGTAATTGTTGCTAACTTGAAAGTAAATTCAATCATTGAGTCTCAAAATTTTGAATTACATCACGAGTGAGATAACCTGTTGGAGATCAAGGTGAAAGTGACAATACCCACACAATGCTACCTCAGCAACATCCAAACAGAAACTGACATGCGGACTAATGTAGTATCCCTTCACTAGACTGCTGACATGTAATGAAGTTTACTGCTGTTATGTTGAGGCCTTTTTTGGTTTAGAACTTTCATCAAATAGTTTGGCAACAATTCCCACCACTGAAATGTCCCTATCCAAATCTGGCCTGATTTTATGCTTATTTTAAGATATGCTTAAAGATAGAGTTGGGTATTTGTTTGCAAGTTTTAGCTCTCAATTTTCAATATAATGGTTATCCACAGAAAAAATTGAACACGAATATAAGATATTTTGCATTAACATCAAGGGAAAATATGTCAAGTATTTCTTATTTGGATAACATGAAAATACATTAGCAAGTAACATCAATCTATTCACATTAAATCAAATCTGAATATCACTATTTCCATGACCTATAGGTTGTATTTAGCTTACAAACTTTTTTTTGCTAGTGAACAGCTCTCCAAAGTCACAACTGAACTGTGTGGTGATGCGGGCAGTGCAAACAGTCCTCCCACAAGCATAACATAGTGATGAACAGCAGCTGCCTTCTCTCTAGAAGATGGTTTTCCCCTTTTTGTTCTCCAAATCGCCCTCCCAAGCGCCCTCTTTCACAACAGCCCCACATTTCCTACCAAGTGTAGCGCCTTCATTTATGACAGTATACTCAACAAAGGTAAAGTAAATCGACCCTTTTTCATCACGGCTGTAGGTGGTCACGAGATATATGAAACTAAAAATGTTCGTGTCCTTCTAGGTAGCTGCCTTCTCTCTATAATATGGTTTTCCGTTTTTCTTTCTCCAAATCGCCCTCTCAAGGAAATCAGCCTCTTTCACAACAACAGCCCCACATTTCCTACCAAATGTAGCACCTTCATTTATGACAGTATACTCAGCAAAGGTAAAGTAAATTGACCCTTTTTCATCAGAGATGTAGGTGGTCACGAGATATATGAAGCTAAAAATGCCCACATTCAAGTGCACCCTCCACATAATCACCAATAACTTTGAGAATATTCTGTAAGTTTGCAAGTATGCATGTTTCATTTCCACTGCAATGAAGTACAATGAAAGATCTGATCGATATTCCCTCTCACAATCACCCAATCCCTCTCATAATCAGTTAGGGTGAGGGTTTCCATCCAAAGAGCCAAAAGTCATGAATCATGAGAGAATGAACTCCAATTTCTCTTTTATCCCCTTTTCACGTTTCCCGCTCAATAATTAATCAAAAAGTGACTTTATAATTTTTTCTTCAATATTTCCTCAAAATTCACTTTAATAATTTATTCTTTTTACTCCATAAAGTGATTTATTTGCTTTAAAGCATTTCTGAGAAATGGAAGTCACTTTTCATCATCCCAACATTTAAATCTTTCCATGCCAATTCCAACCAGCTATTACACTAAGGCGCCCTCTTAGATAATTTACATAAAATAACAACTTTAGAGACTTTAATTAAATTATGTTAATTATTACTCCCAAATTAAGGGAATGGTCAAATTGCATTGAAATAAAAAACTGACAAGGCAAGAGTGATCCTCTAAACTCCTCTTAACGCTATGAGCTCACTGGTAACATCAAATTACCCCAACAATCATCTCCACTTGTAGAGCAATAGAACCCAAAATTGGGGACATTACGTCACACAATACCCATCATTAGGGGATTCAGATAAAACTTTGATAGATAGTGAACCTGATTCTTCTTTTATCAAGCCATATTTGTGCCTTTCACTCTTAGTTCAGGAGATAAAACATACTGATAATACCACTCATAATGGCACCTCCCTTAAGCTGATTAAAAATAGATCCATGCATAATTAGAAATCCACAAAATGCATCCATCGACTACTTATTTGTACAGGGAAACCTAAAAATATTCCCTGAAAATATGAACATAATGTGGGAAACCTAAAAATATCCCCTCCTCCTAACTATCAAGTGTTGATTAAAGATGACTAAAAGAGGATAAAATCGGCCTAATCATAACCTAAGTGGTGCATCCTACCTGAGATAACATGGATATAAAGCATGCATAAAAAGAAACTTAGTTCATTCCATCAACAAGTGCACCCTCCTTTTGCTTTCGAAATAAAGATAAAGCATGCCAAAAACAAGACTATCAACAACTCGGTCTTTTTGAATGGATAAAGATGAGTTCGAGTGGAAAAGATGCTCCCAAACTAGTGCACCCTCTATGATTGGATAAATAGGAGTTTCCTTGGAAAAACATGATACCAAAAATATCTTCCGCGTAGAGTGCTCTTTTTACTAGATAAATATGATTTTAGAAAGCCAAGAATAACTCCAAGTAGTGCACTTTTCCTCACTAGCTAGTGCATATGGTAAACAAATACCTCAAAATCGAACAATATGTGATCAACAACCACCTAAAAATAGGACAATATGGGACACTCCACCCATCATCAAGGATTCAAATAAATCATTGATAGATAGAACCAACTCTCGAGTGATCCTATAGAGGAAATAAATAGGGGACAAGTAGGTTAACCATTTTGAAAAAAATACTAACATATGATTAAAATTATTATTTAATAGGAGGAAAGATGAAATGCTTAAAATATCAAAGCTTAATTTGAATTCCCTAATGATGAGTGGACCATGAAGTGTCCATTAGAAATGTCAAGAAGTTTTAAAATTCAACAGAGTTGAACCCCATAAATTTTCTACAACGTGACTATTGTGGAAACCTCCATACACAAATTCCAAATCTTGATCACAGTGTTTGTACAACTAAAATCCCATCATAAATTCTATATAGATGGATAATCATTTAGAGTTGCGACAAGCCCTAATTGAGTGCATCAAAAAGATAAATGAATAAATTCACAAATAAGTTCTATTAATGCATTGAACTAAACCCTGATATTTATCTTTCCAAAAAAATATTAAATCTCTTCTAAGAACCTGATAGATTACCTTCAAAGAATCCAGCGTGAGTCTACACTCGCTTTGGTGGTGTCAATCAACTATACACTTTGCTGGTATACGAGTTTACTATTTAGGGGAATAACCTCATAATGATCCCTATCTTTCTGCAGTACAAATGAGAATTAAATGAATTTCATAGTGTTCATAACCTGTTTCTTGCATCTGCAGAGCCAAGCTACCCAACATTGCGTAGATCAACTCAGTTTGTGGGTGTGTTCGATCTCCTATAAGAAATGGATGCACTCTGGTATTGACCTCAATCCACCTGTACCATGGCTTCTTTTCACAATTTTATCTTTCATCTTGTTCTTACCTTGTCTACATCTTCCCACCTACTTGCAATAACATAGATGTTTGACAACAGGATGTTATTTCCAACACATTGAGGGTCAAGCTTAAAAACTAGTTCAACTGCAATTTTTCCTATTTCAATGTTGGAATACACTCTACAAGCACTGAGCAAAGCAACATCTGGTTCAAATGGCATCTTTCTTATCACATCAAGTGCCTTATCAAGGTGCCCAACGTGACCAAGTAGATACATCATGCAGGAATAATGCTCGGCCTGTGGGGTAATGTAATGATGGTGTCTCATAAAATCAAAGTAATGAAAACCTTCATCAACTAGGCTTGCACGCCTGCAAGCAACAAGAACCCCAACAAAATTAATATGATTTTGCTTCATACTAGCCTGCTGCATTTTTTGAAATACCTCTATCACATCCCTTCCTCTCCCAAACCTACCATAGTCTACAGTCATATTGCTCCAAGAAACTATATCTCGTTCACGCATTTTATCAAACAACTGGTGTACATACTCCATATTACCACATTTAGTATACTTGTCAACAATGTAATTTCCCACAATAATTTTAGATTCAAATCCTCTTCTCAAAATGTGGGCATGGATTTGATTGCCATATGCCAATGAGGTCATCCCAGTGCAAGCTTCTAGAATACTAAAAAGGCGGCTTGGTTTGGTTTCAATCCCATTGGTTGCATTTGTCTAAATATTTTAAACACCTGTTACGCAAACCTATGCTTCACATAACTGGGTATCATTGCATTCCCTGATAGGGAAATTTGGTTCATGCATTCTGTAACATCTGTTGGGCACTCTATAAATCATTGGTTGCATTTGTCTAAAGATATTAAATGCCAGTTACGAAAACCAATGCCTCACATAACTGGATATCATTGCATTCCCTGATAGTGACATTTGGTTCATGCATTCTGTAATATCTGTTGTGCACTCTGTAAATATTTGCATTTGGAATACATAGCAATAATCCCACAACAAATAGATAAATTATATCAAATATAGTTTTAAAGCGGTAGGAATGCACCTGTTTCCCCTATTTCAAGCTTGTACATGCCCGTAGAATGTTGACAATGGTAAACTGATTTATCCTTTTTCCCTCTTCCATCATCAAGCAAAAGAGTACCCAATATTTTCCGCCATAACAATGTTGTGCATATCCTTCTATCATAGAAGTCCATGAAACCAAATTGTGCGCATGCATTTTGTCAAACATTTGATGTGCATCCTCAATACAACCAAACTTGGCATACATACTAACATGCTTAGCAGCCAAACAAACATCAGGTTAGAACCCAATTTTTATCATGTGACCATGGACGCGTTTTCCTTTTTCCAATTCTCTCGCCTCGATGAAAATCTCCAAAATACTGCAATACGTAATGGAGTCTTCTACAAAGCATCGTTGGTTGAGAAGATTAAAAATGTGCAATGCCTTCTCCCATCTCCATGGAATTTTTGGTGTCATGGAGTTTTCAAAGGGTTTTCCTTGAACAACAATGACGACGGATTCTGAATATTAATATTTTTGGTTGCTACTAGTATCGATGGTTTTGAAGTTGTATCTGTAAATGGAATTGTTTGGCATTAATGCCAAAGTTTATAAAGTTTATATTTTAAAGTATGTTCTTCATTAAGAAGCACACATTATTTACATTTCATGTGGAGGTGGTGACCACCTTTGTTTCTTTATTTGTGGATATTCAAGTAGGTCAAGCCTTACACCCTTGATTTAAACCAACTTTCTAGGCTTGTCTTGGAAGCACCAGCTTTTGGAGGTTGTGTTTGCCACATTGGATTAAAAGGGGTCCCTCTTCTAGGGACTTGTCAGGAATATATTTCCCACTTTAACGTCATTTTTTTTACTTACATTTAAGTTTATTACATAAATCTTATATTTTTCATGTTTTATATATAGCTAAACTAAAATCTATAACATATATTAAGTTTTAACTTATATTGAATTATGTTTTTTCATAGTCCAACATAGAGATGGTTACATGTAATATTTATAAACATGTGTGCCACCACTATGTAAGATTGTTTTAATCCTGAGAGTGTAATATGATTAATTAATAAAGATCAAGTGGTAATGCTTTACGTTGAAGTAATGTTTTTTTTATTTACATTAAAAACAATATTCTTTATAAGTTTTAGCTATTTTAAATGTAATTGTTTAGGGTTAATGTTGAAGAGATCTAAATGTTTTTATTATTTTTACTATATTATTGGAGTGGAGTGTTTAAGAAAGAATTTTGAGTTGTTTTATATTGATTAGTTTTTTTTAATATAAGGAAAAAGGAAAATAAGTCATTGTAAGTGTAAGCTATTTTATTGTTGCTAAAATTGTTAAATATATGGTGAGTTATGTGAAAATATTTTTTTTGAATTAGAAGGAAAAAAAACTCATAGTAAAGGGTTCGTTAATTTATCCT
>LPNX010024868.1:2017-36519 GCA_001517045.1 Pseudotsuga menziesii | reverse complement strand
ATACACTTTATGCATGCCAAATAACAACTTATTTTTTAAGATGATCAACATCATCATTCTCATTGTATTCATCATCATTGTCATTGTCATCATCACCATCACCATCATTCATTTCATAGCCATCATAATCATTGTCAATGTCATCATTGCCATTATCCTCATCATCATCATCATTGTCATCATTCTCCTCATTATCAACAACATTATCATCATCATCGTAGCCATCCTCAATATCATAATCATTATCCTCATTGTTATCTCCAACATCTGGTTATCAAACGGGATGCAAAAATGGATAAAAACATGGATGCAAAAAAGGATGCACCAAAAGTAGGCGCAAAAGTGGGCGCATAATGGAATGCACCAAAAATGGATACAAAAGGTGATGCAAAAGTGGATGCAAAAAATGATGCAATCGTGGAAGCAAAACATAATGAAAAAAGTGGCACAAAATTGGATACAACCATGGATGTAAAATTGGATAAAAAATTGGATGCAAAAGTGGATGCAACAAAAGTAGATGCAAAACTAGATGCAAAAGTAGTCGTAACACCCAACTAAAAACCCGATGCAAAGGTGGATGCAAAAATGGATGCATAAAGGTATGCAATAACTGATGTAAAATTGGATGCAAAAAAATATGCAAATGTGGATGCAAAAGTTGAAGCAAAAGTGGGTGTAAAACTAGGCACAAGAATGGGTGGGAATTGAGATGCGACAAAAGTGGATGCAATAGTAGATGCAAAAAAAAACATAAACATGAATGCAAAATGGGATGCAAAAAGAGATGAAAATGTGGGTGCAAAAGTGGACGAAAAAATGGATGCAAAAGTGGATGCAAAAATGGCTGAAACAAAATGAGATGCAAAACTAGACTCAAAACAGGATGTAAAATTTGATGCAAAACTTGGTGCACGAAGGGATGCAAAAAAAGAAGCAGAAGTGGATGCAAAAGTGGATGTAAAAAAGGATGCAAAATTGGATGAAAACAAGGGCATAAAAGTTGAAGCAAACATGGACGTAAAATGGGGCGCAACAAGAGTAGATGTACAAACTAGGCGCAAAATTAGGTGCAAAACTAGGCTCAAAACCTGTCTCAAAACCTGATGCAAAACCTGGCGCATAACCAGGTGCAAAACCTAGTGCAAATTACGCCACAATTTGTGCCAGATTTAGAAAAAGGACGCAAAAAACGCCTAAAATAGCACCAACCTTTGAAATTGAGCCATTTTTTCCAAAAAAAGAAGAAAAATACACTAAAAGATGGTCTAGATGCAAAAAAGGATGTAAAAAGAGACGCTAAATCCAGTTTTTGTTGTAGTGAATTAATTTACTCTCTTTATCGACGATTTTAAACATTAATTGTCACAAGAAAAAATTTAAAGTTTTATGAAAATTTGGGAGTTTTACACATGTTATCAGACCACACATTCAGACACTAGGCCTGAATGCGGATCAACCCATGTAAACAAACAGTAAATAAAATTCATGCATAATTGATTTATTATTTTTCTTTTGAAATGTTGTTACCAGAATTTTTTTTTCTAAGCTAGAACTGCAGGTATGGAAAGACTCGAAGAATATGCAGATGAAGGGTCCCTGTTAAATGAACAAAGTAATTCTATAAGAGAACTGGTTAAGGAAGAAATAACTAACAACTCTTCAGAATTATTACAAACTGTTGAAGAATTAATAACTGAAATGGAAATAGTTAAAAAGGATAATGAAAGAGTTCTAAGAGCTCAAGAGGAGCTGAACCAGATACTGATGGAAAAATTCTAGAGTGAAGGGAAAGATAAACATATAGGATCCAAAAATACGTCCTACCAACATAAAAGTAAAAGGTCCAAACAGTATAAAATTGAAAGTAGTTCGTCTTATGAAATTTATGTTGACTCACACAGGAAGAATCGCCAGTACTCTAATGATAGCAGTGATGATAATTACCATTCTAGAAAAAGAAAATTTAAGTTTTATGAGGAAATTTCAGGAGAATTTAAGAAGATAAAACCACCAAATTTCAACAGTGAAACTGAGAAAGGGGAGGAAGCCGAAGCATGGCTATCTGGAATGAAGAAGTATTTCCAAATCTATAATTACTCCAACCAACTAAAAGCAAGAATGGCTATTTACAAATTAATTGGAAAGGTAGATATTTGATGGCAGGATTTAAAATGAGTAAAAGGTATTAAGGAAAAGAACATTAACTTTAAAAAAAAGTTTCTGTCGAAACAGTATTATGAAGATCGAGTTGAAGAATTCTATGAACTGAAGTTGGGATCTATGAACATGAAGGAATTAAATAGTAAATTTTTAAGTTTACTACGTTACGTGCCTTACATTGTGGATGAGAAGCCTAGGGTGCAACGGTTTCTAAGCTATTTACCTTTCCAGATGAAAGACAGGATTGAATACTATAATCCAAAAACCCTTGATGAGGCTATGTGAAAGGAAAATTTTTGCTATGAACAAAACCAAAAAAGGGAAAGTATGCCAAACTAGAAGACTAAGAGGTCTAATAATTTTGAACATAAGAATAATGGTTTCATATCTAACCGCAATTTTAGGAATAATAACACACATAAATTTTCTAATAACAATTTCCAAGGAAATAAAGGTAACTCACAATCAAATCCTAATGGCCCAAGAAATAAAGAACCTGCTAATAATCACAGCAACTACGTTAAGAATAATGAATGTAAAGAACAAATAAAGTGTTGGGTTTGTAATGGACCCCATTATGCATCAGTTTTCCCTAACAGAAAGAAGATTGTCAGCAACATTCATATAGTGCAGGAGAGATGACTGTTGGTGACTTAGCAAGGGGGATGCCCAGGATCAAAGCAGCGTTGGAAAACAGGCAGGTTGATTATCAAACTTTCATGGTGGAAGTAGAAGGTAATATGAATCAAACAACCATTTTTATTTTAATTGACCCAGGGGTTAGCTTGAGTTATGTTTCTCCTAATTTAGTAGAAAAATGCAATTTATCAGTAGACAGGTTTGCAAATTCATGGCTAGTTCAACTAGCTACATGAGCAAAAAGAAAAGTGATTAGTTTTGTAAAAGACTACACTATAATTATGAATTAGTTTGAAACTTCTGTGAAGCCTTCAAATCAATACATAAGAATTGAATTCCTTCCTCACCCTTCCCCTTAGCCCTCTTTGGACTTTTGAAGCCTATCAAAATTAAATTCTAGGGTTTATCTTATTACTCCTTTTTAAATTAAAATCCTAGGCCTTACTTTTAACTTGTCGACCACTCCTCTTTCTAGGTTAAAACTAAAAGTTCTAGTTTTTTAAGATTTAGGTTTAAAATTAAAAAAATAACAATTTTAAATAATTAATTTTAAAATTTATAATTAAAGACTTTTAAACTTTTAAATAATAATAAAAAATAAAAATAACAAATTTAAATAATTAATTTTAAAAATTTATAATTAAATATTTTTTAAACTATTAAAGAAAAAACTTTTTTCCTTTAGTAACTCTTACGCTTACCCTTCTCTTCCTTTTTACCTAGTACCTTTACCTTAGAACCAACCTTTTCTGGTTTTTAAAAATATTTTTGGGTTTGGAAAAAAACTTTTATATTTTTAAAAACCTTTAACCCCCTTTTTTGGTGAGAATAAACTCTCATGTTAATGCAACCTTTAAATTTAAAAGTTTTTAAATAACTTGCCTTAAAACTTTAGATAATTTTTTTTAAACCTAATGTTTTTACATCCTTTATAATTATTATTATAATTTTCTCCTTTATAATTTTATCCTTCACATTTAAAGGATTTATAAATTTTCCTTAAAACCTTAATATTTCGAAATTATATTTTAGTGTAAAATTAAATTTTTTGTTAAGAGTTACAAAACTGACCTTTCTAAACCTTTCTCACCTAAAACATACCTATCCATATTTAACTGTTCGAGCATCTTACACATTTCCTCACGCTTCTAATTGTCTCCTGATGATGATCCTAGAGTAGGGGTCGAAACGTCGAGATCTCCAATTTTCGAACGCAGCTCCTCTTCACTCAATTTGCTACTACGTAGATGACCGTCTTCAAACAAGCTAAATATACTTTCTTTAGGCTCTTATGACATGTTAATTGGTATGGACTGGTTAGAACAACATAGAGTAGTTTTGAACTGTTTTGATAAAAAATTTACATGCATAAATAATGAAGGAGAAACAATAACCGTAACAGGAATTCCTAGGAAAACAACGATCAGAAAAATATTTTCCTTGCAATTAAAGAGAGTTGTTTGGAAGTAATTGTAATTGATGAAGAACAGATTAATAATGAAGATAAACTAAAACTAGAAGATATTCCAATCATGAGAGGGTATTCAGATGCATTTCCGGAAGAAATTTTGGGACTACCTCCAAAAAGGGAATTAGATTTCACTATTGAGTTGGTACCTAGTGCAGTTCCCAACTCAAAGGCCCCTTATGGGATGAATATTGGAACTAAATGAATTAAAATCATAGTTAAAGGAACTTATTGATAAAAAGTATATAAGACCAAGTGTGTCTCCTTGGGGAGCACCTGTCATTTTCGTTAAAAAGAAGGACGGTAGTCTACGCTTATGTATTGACTACAGTCAAATTAATAAAATGACCATTAAAAATAGATACCCATTTCCCTGCATAGATGATCTATTATATCAGCTATGCGGAGAAACTATATTTTCAAAGATTAATTTATGATTTGGTTACCATCAAGTTTGGATCAAAATGAAGACATTTTTAAAACAATGTTTATGACCATATATGGTCACTATGAGTTTGTTGTCATTCCATTTGGGCTCACTAATGCCCCAACTGTATTCATGTGTTTAATGAATAATGTATTGCATAAGTATCTCGATAAATTTGTAGTGGTTTTCATTGATGACATTCTAACTTATTCTAAGTCTAAAGAAGAACACGAGGAGCACTTAAAAATTGTTTTACAAGAGTTAAGAGAACATCAGCTTTATGCTAAATTTAGTTAGTGCGATTTCTTTAAAGATAAAATACAATACTTGGGCCATGTAATAACTAAACAGGGGATCTTAGTTGATCCAGAAAAAATAAAAGCAATTGAAAAATGGCCGGTTCCAAAGGATGTGACTAACGTGCAATCATTTATGGGGATTACTGGTTACTATCGAAGATTCATTGAGGGATTCTCAAGAATCATAAATCCCATAACTTCTTTACAGAAGAAAGGAAACAAATTCAAGTGGAATCAAAAGTGTGAAGAAAGTGTTAAGAAATTAAAAACATTATTAACTAATGCACCATCTTAAGAATTGTTGATCGTAATAAGGACTTTGTCCTATGCACTGACAAATGCAACGATGGTCTAGGTGGGGTCTTAATGCAAGAAGGACACGTGATTGCATACGAGTATAGGAAGCTTAAAATTCATGAGAAAAACTATGCTACTTACGATTTAGACTTGGTTTCCGTCATACATGCTTTGAAGATGTGGTGCCATCACTTAATTGGAAGAAAATTTATGTTAATGATAGATAATAAGGGTTTAAAATATTTGTTGGATTAATGAGATTTAAACGCAAGGAAAGCTAGGTGGCTAGCTTTCCTTAGTGAGTACGATTTTGAGATTCAACATATTAAGGGAAAAGAAAATAAAGTCGTTGATTCTCTAAGTAGAAATGCAAGACTGAGCTTTGTGGAAGCAATCAGCACTTACACAACAAATTTAGAAGATCAGCTGGAGGAAGGAGTAAAAGTGGATGAAAATTATTAGAAATTACAAGCTAAAGTGGCAGAAAACTTAACTGAAATTTTAAGTATAGGGTATAGTCTAAATGAAAAAGGATTAATACTTTATAAAAATAGGCTGTATATACCTAATGTACCTAATATTAATCTGTTTATTTTAAAAGAAATACATAAGACTCCTTACTTAGGACATCCTGGCTATCAAAAAACTATAACCATGTTATGGAAAGATTATTTTTGGCCAAACATGAAGAATGAAATGGAAGAATACATTGCCAAGTGCTTTGAATGTCAACAAGTTAAGACTGAACACCGGAATCCAGTCGGTTTACTATAGCCATTACCCATCCCTAGTTGGAAATGGGAAATAATCAGTCTTGATTTTATTACAGGTCTACCTAGAAATCAAAATCTGAATGATTCGATAATGGTTGTCGTCGATAAACTCAGTAAAGAAGCTCATTTTATACCAGTAAAAACCACCTACAAGGCTGCTAATATTGCTGATATATTTATGAAACAAATATTTCGTTTACATGGGATACCAAAAGTTATAATTTTTGATATAGATCCTAAGTTTATGTGCAATTTTTCGAAATCTCTATTTAAAGGTTTGAACACTACTTTAAATTTCAATACATATTTTCATAATTAGATGGATGGATAGACTGAAAGGGTGAATCAAATATTGGAATATATGATAATAATATATATTAGATAACAACCAGATAAATGGGAGGATTACTTACATTTGGTTGAATTTTCTTATAACAACCACTACCAAGCTTCGGAAAAATACAACCCATTTGAAATTCTGTATGGTAGAGAGTGCAGTACTCCCATCTCATGGAGTAACCCAGTTGATAGGTTAGTACTAGGACCTGAGCTATTAAAATAGATGGAGTTAATTGTAAAGCAGGTGCAAGGTAATATGAAGGTTTCACAAGAAAGACAGAAAAGCCAAGCAGATCTTAAACAAACTAAAAAAGAGTTCCAGGTGGGTGAACATGTTTTTATAAAGGTAAGGCCTAAAAAGAGTCATTTGAAGTTAGGAAGTTGTGCTAAGTTGGCACCCTGATATTGAGGGCATTTTGAAATACTGTCCAAAGTGGGACAGGTGTCATATCAGCTGGATTTACTGCCAAATTTAAAGGTTCATAATGTTTTTCATATCTTTGCTTTAAAAAGATATGTACATGATGCTACTCATGTTATGAATTGGAATGATGTGCAGGTGGAACCTGAAGGATATTTTTTGGTGGAACCAGATTATATCATCGACAAGAGGGAGATCTTGCTTCAGAATCACACCATTGGATAGGTCAAGGTACAATGGAAGCACCTTACTCCAGAAGAAGCCACCTGGGAATTGGAGAGTCATATGTGGGCAGCATATCCAATTCTGTTCGGGAAACTCTAAGGACGATGAATAAAATAACGAGGACGATGTTATATTTAAGAGGGTGTGTATGTCACATACCCCAAATTACAAAAAACTTTATGTTTTAGGAGACATTATGTTTTAATTTTATTATAAAGTTTGTAATTATTGACCAAGTGGGGTCAAGAATAATTGTATTTAATTGCTGAATATTTTATTAATTAATAAATAAAATATGAGACAACAGCTTAAGGAGGCCGCTAAATGAGTGTTTACTGGCCACTTGGTGGAATAGGCTGGGTTGAGAGAAGATTGACACTTGGCATCATACTCAAACTACTTCTAGCTGTTGCAGGAGGAAACTTCCCTATTTGTGTGATCATGTTTCCTAAGAAAGTGGAACAAGAACAGGTGGCTCATTAAGTGAAAACTGACCCAAAAGACCTAGGAATGCTGATAAAACTACCCATTGAATTCAGCTGAGGCTGCTAATTCTTTACTTGTGAAATTTCTGAGTGAAATTGGTGCACAATAAATTCGATGGAGGGGACAGACATAAGTGTTTGAGTGGAAAGTGTTGATTTATTGAACTAGTGCAGATGTTTTGAGTTGATTTCTTACTACTACAGGCATCAGTATTACTGATGATTACTCTATGGAGTTGCAGGGGTTTCTAAACCGATTCTCTCACCTGGTGATTTCAACCAGGTGGACCAGTAGACATGCTTGGGGGTCCTAAGATTTGCAACTCAACTGTCTTTAGGAGTTGGTTGGGAGGAACGGGCTCCTTATGTTGTTGTCTCCTCTGCTATACTACCAGGTTCTAAATATATTTTTTATTTTCTCTATGAAAGCATAGGAACAAGATGTATGAATTTAGGAATTAATATACTTATATGTCTGCTTCATTTGTTTATTAAAATTAGTTATAGAAATAATTTACTATTCAAATATAGATAAATTCTGGATTAAATATCTATTAGAATAAATGATGTAGGGTTGGTTTAAATTTACTGATGGATAAAAATACCTGACTTTATTTTTCCACACCTTTAAAGAGGTAGTACTCTAGTACAGTAGGTGAAATCAAGTTTGATGATCAAATCAAATCAAATGTGAATAAATATGATTATTTACTTTTAATCTTTATATATTTATTTAGAAAAATGATTTCCTCTTCTCCAGAAGTTCTCTTAGTTAAAATACATATGTTTAAAACATAAACATAAACTACCATAAAAGAAGGTCTCTTAATAACCAGTACACAATTTGCGTAACTGTTCTTTTTAACACAGTAATAACCACTATCTTGAAGCTTAATCTATTATATATACATATAAATATTAACTAATGTAGAATAGATAATTAATACAATTGAAGCAACTTTGGACTATAAACAGTAAAAATAAATTGTAGTAATAAATTAGTTTTTTTACAAATAACAAATTGCAGTAATACTGTAAATAAAACAACAAATATCCAATAGTTAATAATAATCACAATAAAACAATGGAGGGTATAAATAAAAATGAAAATACTATAAAAATTTTCTTGGGTCTAAATCCTAAATGAGAAAACCTGTCAAGAAAATCAAGTTATTTCTTTTTCCCTTCAAAGCTTTGTTTTCTTTCAAAACCCTCACTATTTACTAATCTTATATATATATAGATATTATATCCAATGGAAATTATGCACAACAGAGTAAAAATCTTTTAAAAATAAACAGTGTAGGAAGAAATAAATTTAAAATTAAAATTAAAATTTTTCACACGTCTCAAGGTCAAATCTCACGACCAAGAAGACTCTTTTTTATTCGATTTTCTTTTCTCAAATTTTGTTTATAACAAAAACCCTATAATATTATTTAAATAAAATACAAATTACATCAACATAAAAATCTCAGAATCGAAGATCATAATTACTCAGAAGACTACAAAATCTATTAAAAACAACACAGGTTCTTTTAAAACCCAAAATGTCTCTTTCTGTTAATAGTCTTTAACAACCAAAATGGTCGAGCCATATGACTATAAATTTTACCCATTATATACAAGTCTGTGAAATGAAAACCCTATCATATTTTAAAACAAAACACATCATAACGAAGTTACGGCCTTATGGCCTATCCAAAAATTACAGTAATCAAAACAAGTCACATCCATCTGCTAGCAGAACCCTTTTCTTCGCTAAAGGGAGAACCCAGGTGGTAATACTCAGGCTTACCAAATCAACCGAGCAATGTTGGCAGCCCCAGCTCGCATCTTCTTGCAGACCCTTTCTCCATGCTCAACCAAGAGCCTTGTTTTCGAAAGCTTCTCTCTTTTTTTAACTATGCACAAATCAAGAATAAAACAACAACAAATTTATTTACTTACAGTTCTTTTAAAGTTAAAAGAAAGCTTGGTAACAACCCCAAATTTGAATAGATAAAAAAAAGGAAAGTTACCAGTTTCAGTTTTAGTGCTTATGACCGTGAAGAGTCCTCTTGTAAACCTCCAGTATACAACCGCGTCGAAGGATGGGAAGGGTTTCAAAACTCCATGACAAGAGCTGTGCAGGAGAAACACACTCTAGAAACCTCGACGAGATTAAGAAAGCCACAGTGAAATATATGATGAAACCAAATCTCCCCACTGTTAGCTAAATCTAGAAAGTAAGCTGCGAGTTTTAGAATAGAGGCCACACTGCTATTAGTCAAAGGATTCAAGTTTGGCTGATAAGTAGGTTAAGCCACTCACAGAGCTAAACTTTGGCATTAAAGGCCTGAGAGGCCATGAGCCTGGCAACAGTACCAGGAAGTGAAATGTTGGGTAACAATGCAAGATTTTAGGGTTTGAACAGTTATGTATTATGGTTACCAACACCAAAACCCCTCCACAAATCGGTAGCCACGTGGATTCCACCAAGATTCAAATATTTTTGGTTTTGGATACGAGTTTCTCCATGTCTCGAATGGGTTTGTTAAACCTGCATTTTACAAACTAATGTTAGATACGGTGATAGTTATAATATTTAAACTTTGCAAAATTCCTTATAATAGCATAAACAAATGTCTAATTCATTAACGATATAACAATACATAAGCATAGGTTAGTTCTTGTTTATGATCACATTTTAGGCATATGTTAAATTCCTTTGCATATGAAATACTTAGGTTAAAATAATATTGAAAGACTTAGTTTATAGGACTTTTCTTCTATAATGTAGCTTGTAGAATTAAGATCTATTACACCAACAATAGATTTAATTNTATATAGGAAAACATAATTGTGTTACATTAACATAACTGATGTCAAGATTTGAAAAGAAAAATAGGTTTGACAATACCTTCATCTTTTCACAAAACATTATTTTAAATTAACATGCTAGCATTTTACTTTTGCAAGTTGAGATATTTAGTCTCGATCCTGAAACTGGGAACAAAACGTTTTACCTGTAAAAAGACCTATACAAGAATCATCATTTCACTGCATTAGCTTCAAAATCTAAGTAAGCCTTGGGCATGAACTGAAGTTCCTTCATTGAGAAGGAGACAAACTTTAGTACATAGTAATACAAATAGTTGTTTTCAACTCATACTACTTCAGATCTTTCCTTGCTAAATCAGTCTTTCAACACTTAATTTTGAATGCAGATAGTGCAGAATGCAATTATCGAAATTAACAAATGAATTTGTTTAGTATCTAGATTAGACCTTAGCATGTTAATTGTTAGTAGCTAAGTTACTCTCTTTATCGATGATTTTAAACATTAATTGTCGCAAGAAACATTTTAAATTTTTATGAAAATTCGGGGGTTTTTCAAAATGTGTTGGGTTGAGATAGAGTGAAGCCTCTAGGTGTTTTATTTGCCATGTTTTCCTCATAGTCCAGAATGGGAGTGCAACTAATACCTATGGTTGGGTGGAAAATTGCTCTTACACAACCAATTGTTTAGATCTTTGTCAATTCAAACATAAAATCCACTGTTTTCTATGAATATGAAAGTTGTATATTTTTTTGTTATTAAAATCATATTATTATGCATGTTGTGTGTGTGAATTGATTGATGTTTCCACTACATTTTATATTTACACACATGCACATGGATTTCATAAATTATGGCACTTATAGTAGGATTAAATCAATTTTGACTTCAAATAATGGATTTTTTTTGTAAGTTGGGATTCGTAAATACCCATATAGAGGTCGAGATGATGGATGGGGATGTTAAAAATATAGTGTCACAATAGTTGGAATATTTTTCAAAGAAACCTCTAGTAAAAACATTTTCCATTGGTAATGGAGGATTTGGTAGAGGTCTTAATAAATGTTCATTATAACAAAAAAATGTGGATAGAGGTTATAGTGGATGCTTTTTTATTGTTGTGCATATATAATATGAAAAAAAAAATGTTCCATAAACATATATGTGCACCCATGCATATAGTATAAATGTTATACACTGATGCATCATAAACACACGAGCAGTGATGCATACAATTTAAATGCTATACATAAGTTATTTTTATTTATGAAAATCCCCAATATATATAATATGTTTCAGAACACTGATTCTTATTATCCTTATCAAACACATTGGATCTAACCATTCATAATTACATTGGTGATTATATTAACATCTGCATTGTAATGTCCCATAAAATTAATGGTGTCAATAATGGGCATTGGATTTCCATTTTCTATGGACTTCGGTGTGCTTGTTATACATAATTGCACAGATATTAATGTTATATATAAAGAATTAGTGTTAATTATTACTTGAGAATTGTGATATCGTTGTGTTGATAAAAATTAGAAGCATTGGTGTAGTTTATTTGATAAAAGAAGTGATGCATAATTTATCACAACGTAAAAAGAACCACACCATTAATGATTTACACATGACATATCAATATTTTAATTAATTTTTTTTTTAATTTTCAATTAATGATCAATGTATCAAATAATGTTTATAGTAATATTGATATTTAAGTTTTAGTTATTGTGTTTGGACATAATGATTGTATAAATTTGTTATAGCGTTATATTACAAATTTGCTAACTGTAATTTTTAATCATCCATATATAACATCATCATTGTAACATTTTACAACATTGAATAATGGGATAGAATAAGAAACCTATTTTATTATATATGAATAAGAGAACCTTTCTCATACGAAATGGGACAACAAAAATGTCCACAATAATTAAAATGCTAGTATGAAATTGTTACACTTATTGGTAACCTGTGGTCATTCAATTGGGACAATATGTCCAATGCATTTAACAAAATATTTGATTTTAAAAAACAAACATTTCAAAACATACAACTTGAAAGAACATCCAATTATACCAATCAACATTCTGCTCTTGAACATTTGTCATTGTTTGAGCTACGTGCATGGCTCATTTCTTCATCACTTGTAGGTGATATTTTACTTGGTTTATTTGACTCAATGTTTTGGTGATTGACTTGATCTTGCTCCTATTCATTTTCCATTTGCAAATATAGAAAAATGACTTTGTATAGTTATAGTATAATATATATTATTGTGTAAATTGAAAAACATATCATAGCAAGAAGTGATTCATAAAAAATACAAATGATTTTAAATCCATCCCTTGTATCATCTCTCAACGAATATTCTATTAGCTCTTTAGTCATACTTTATTTCCTACAAGTTTTATACGCCATGGAAAAGAATCAATATAGTTAGTATACAATTTCTTATTATTTCACTAATTATAAAATGAGGGAAGTAAACCAACCGTAGCTACTTACAACGCATACCTAACCCACTATTAATCATTTCTTTGTATGGCTCTTCTTGGTATGTTTACACCTGTTAGAAGACATCCAAGGATGAGTGTAAGGTAATTAAATATAAATATTGACCACAACAAATATGAAATATTAAGTAAAGAAAATACAAGTTATAATCACAAATTTTGCATTCAACCCTTTCTTTTATTTTCTTTTCTACAAAAAAGAAATGAAAATTAATGTTTGATGCAAAATTAAATTAAATGCACATTAAAATAAAAATTCAATGATTACATACATTTGATGCATGTTGTTGTTGAGATGGATCATCTTTCGGTGCAATTATGTTGATTTATTTGACCAACTCATTGTACACTTTTTTGGACATCCCTACTTGTATGTTTCAAATATCACCTCATTTATCTTTTGGAATTTTCATATTCTTCATGTGTGTGCACATGCGTGTGTGTGTAAGTAAATATATCCATAATATTAGTTTCATATTTTTTGTAGTAAGGCGTTCTATCTAGGATGAACAAATAACTATTACAAAACATGGAGCATGAAAATGTCCATAGAAGGTTTTTCTCCAACAAGGAAACATGAATCATTCTATATGCCTCAATGATAGTCCATACAAAAGATAAATTGGATTTTGATGGTAGAGTAAACTTTAAAAAATAACCCTAATAATACACATTTGCGATACATATTCTATTACAAGATTTAAGAAAAGACACATTTGTTTAATGATTTTAATACTAGTTTTAATTGGAGGGTTATGAATCCTAATTTTCTACTTCCATATCATATGGAAGTTTATGTACTATTTGTTCTTCCCTTTACATCACTAGAAAGGAAACCATTGCAATTTGATTTGAAGTAGCACAAGGGGAACCTTTGCTAAACTCTATTACCATGTATTTCAATTGAGCACACTCCTCCTCTAAGTCTTGCATTTATTTTTTTCTATTCAAACTTGAATGTTCATAATTATTGCATTTTGGGAGGCTTATAGATGCTCTAAATCAGGAGTTTTAATCATGAACGATAATATTGAAGTACTATTTCCCTTGATGAGTTCCACTTGACGACAACAAAACCTATGAATATCTTGGATGTCCCTTTGGAAATATGGGGATGGATATTGTCCATAATGAAATCTAGAAGAGTGTCCTTAACATAGATACCCCAATCAAGAAAGGGACACATTAGGAAACCCCATTCCCATAAATCCTTAATCCCCAGCATGATGTCTTGATCAAAGAGAGAACATGCATAACAAAGGTTAGGGTAGTGTGCCATTTTTCCAAAGCACAAAAAAAACTTGGGAATCCAAATAAAGTTTGAGAGATTGAGAATAAATTCCTTTTAAATGAATTCAAAGTTATCCAAAAACACATAACAACTATAAGCCTCCCATTATTTAGTAATTAAAATTCTAATTTCATGAAAACAAATCCCAAATCCCATATATACCAGAGGTTTAATTCTATAATCACCTATCTAAATGAAAGGAACAACAGTAATAACCCACAAGTTATGAATAAAACTTACCTTGAAAATCCAATTGTAGATCTTGTTTCCTACCAATTTTCATATTGACCTACGAAGCAGGAAACGCATGGATACAATAATTAGACAATTAAAAGGAAAAAAGTCAGTGAGGATGGGATGCACCTTAATACATCATCCCTCCATCCCTTGTGATATTTAGAATGGATGCAACATGGCCTCTTCATAAATGACTTAAAATTCAATGAAGTAGTAAGTTCTTAGGTATGGGATTAAATGCAAAATCCACATTAAAAAAATCCTTTTAATCTTGTGTCTAAGTTGGAGAGGAGGTTTGTCTCAATGTTAAGAGAGTGAAAGATATAAATATATAGGATCTATTCAGGTCCTTTCCTTTCTTTTCTTGGCCTTTTGACAATTTGCACTAGATTTCTATCATTTAGAGTTTGTTTTTATTCATGTGTTGAATATAAATTGTTAAGTCCCTAAATACCATTTGCTCCTTATGTTTGACAAGGATGTGACCTTGATTCCTTAAAAGAGAGAATGGGCCTCTACCTATTCGTTTGCCACCTTCCCTAGACCCCATGCATAGCTTATTTCCTAATTTCCTATGAGATCAATGAGGATCCCTCTCGCACCTACCCTCCTAAGTTTCTCTTAGATTCTCCACCAAATAATATTTTATGTTTCTTTTCATGATCTATTTGATCTTTTAAATATCCTTTCTCTTTCCTAATTTTCCATCAATGTTCTAGTATACAATGATTTATTATTGAATTAGCATTAGTGTTTTCTTAAGATAAAAAAATTCTAAGCAATTCCTCTCTTCAATATATAGAAAGCGTGCTTGATTCCCATCTAATACCCTAATTTTAATTGCCTCAACCATTATACCATGAAGTTTGGCCACTATTAGTCTTGGAATTCGAATTCTTTCTGAAAAATGGCCCCGTTTCTATCCAACTAGACCTTCTAGAATTTGTATTTGGGGAGGAAGTCTAAGCTCTTTTGAGTATGTGATTTCCTATAAAGGATACATTTTTTATGCTAATGCAAAAACAAATATTTATAATTACCTAGATAATTCCACCTATTATTAAGCCCCTAAAGCGCTATATCCCAAACCTATTCTGTGAAGATGTAGTCAAGGACATATGTATTTGAGATTTAAATTTAACTTTATAGAAAACATACTGAGACAGGTCATTAATTCCCCATTCACACAAGTGTTGAGTTGTAATAAGCTTGTTAACCAATATCCAATAGAATGTATTGAGCTTTGGAAAATGATTTGTGTGTCGAATGGAATTCTAAAGGTTCGGTTTAGGAGGTATAGTCTGAGAAAAAAGTTGAACTTGATACCCTTGTTGCATTATGTATATTGGTTTTTCCCACCCATGACTATATGTATCCATTGGATCAAAGGGAGTGCAACCTTTAAGTTAGATGAGAAACATTTTTTCTAGGTGAGAGATGTTGGGAGGAGAATTAATTAACCACCCAATTCATCACTTAATATATATGGACCTTTATTGAGATATCACTGAGAGTGGATTTCCCTCTAATTCCCATCCAATATATGAGGGGGCGAAGGAATTCATTTTGATATAGTGCAGGGTCCCCATAGTAACGTTTCCATATGTTGATGGTTTTACCATTTCCTAAGATCCAAGTGGCTTTGGATTGAATTATTGGGGCAAATATTTTGAGAAACTTCCATATATAAGATTGTTTTTTATCTTTTGAGATGTTGTTATTGCATATTTTCTAGTTTCCCAATTGGTAATTTTCAATGATGAAACTTTTCAACCATTTATATATACATGTTATCATACACCATAAAATAATTTTACCCATTGTAGAGTTTATTATGTGAGGTTCCTTGATTCCTAGGCCACCATTGCTCTTTGGGGATTGAATTGTATTTTGGTTGACTAAGTGGATTTTTTTCATTTGTCTTGCTAACTTGCCATAATAACCTATGAATTTCATGGGATATTTTATTAGTTATCCCCAATGGATCCAACATTATTAATAATTGATAAAGGGTAAAATTCAAGAGAATCAATCTGGTGAGAATGATCCTTCCTACTAGTTAAACCATTGTGTTCCCCACTAATGGATTTTACTTTTGATCTTGTTTATTTTTTTTCCTGACAGACTATCCCTATTGGATTGCAAAGAGAAATGTGAATTCCTATATATTTGAATGAATACCATTTTTTATCCATAAACTTCCTTAGATATTTTACTGGAACAGTTCATCACAACAGATCTTACAGCTTTGTTGTTTTTATTAGCTTATTTTTATTGAACAATTAATAACTGGAACTAAAATAAGAATAACTAGAGGAAATTATTACAAAATACACATAATAACCCAAGATATACCCTAGGAAAACCCACCACAGGGAAAAACCCATCCACAAATGAGGATTATGCCTTGCTCTTCATATCAAAATGAAAATTCAATTACAAAGGAAATTGTACTCTATATAGAGTTACCTATGACTCAATGACCTTAATGGCTACTAAATGATCTCCTATATCCTCAATTTTTCTCTAATCTCCACTCCTATTTTGTTTCTCAACTAAGGAATAATACAATTACATCAAAATAATGGAACCCATTCTTCTCCTAACGGCCTAGTATTTAACATAGTTTGATAGCCATCTAGCATTAATTTTAGGATTTTTGCATGCCATAAATCCTGATTATGGATGGGGTTATGGACCTTATATAATTTGAATAGAACCACATGTCTGAGAAATGAGAGCTTAAGTGGAATCCACACAGTACCATGGTGGTCAACTGGATAGGTTGACTAGTAGGAGACATAAATTCTTCATACAGACTCAAATTGAGGATATTCTTGTGCCAATAGAAAAATATTGATGTGTAGAATATAAAATTTTGGTAGAAAATTGATTTCACACCAAAACAACATGTTTAATTCCTCAAAATGATCTTGGAATGTTTTGGGCAATTTTGACACCAAATCTGAAAATAAGACCTGCTCCTAAAATTGGCTCTACAAGGGAATTCCTCATATAATCCCACTAAGAAAGCACCAAATAGACTACAAATTATATACTTATACATTTAAGATCAAATTTTTAAGGCATGGGAAACTTAATATTTTGGTAGTATAATTAAGTATCCTATTACCAATATTCCAAGCACATATTTGTATATGGGAATGTTTCGTTTACCTCCTAATAAATTAAGGAAATGATTAAGGATGGAATGAAATAAATTATCTATTATTGAGGATGAAACTCCCATACGGAGCTTGTCATCTTAAAAATATTAGTGGTTTATTCCTTTAATTCCCTTGGCTATATTGATCCATTGTAGGTTTCCTTCCCTTCTTTCACTCTCTAAATCCTTACTTAACTCGTTAGCCAATATAATATAGAGAAACGGGGAGAGTAGGAATCCTTGGTGGAGATATACACTTCTTTTGAAAAACATGGATGACTAACCATTAATTAGGTTGGTTATTTAGGGATATACTTTACAAGATTGGATCCAATCGACAAAACTGTTAGAAAACCTAATTTAAGAAGGACAATTGATAGAAGAGAGTCACCTAACCTTTTCAAAAGCATTAGCCATGTTGATATTGATTATCATCCATTTTTATTTATTGGCATAAGTAGAGTGGATGGCCTCTTAAACAAGAATGATGTTGTCAAATATTTATTTCTTTTGCATTAACCTCATTGATTTTAAGATAATATCCTAGGGAGGATTTTCTTAACTCAATTTTCTATTAATTTAGTCCATATTTTATAAGAAGCATCTCAAAGGAATACCATATTAAATATGGAAACGGAGGTGGGATTTAGCTCTTTAAGGATGAGAGCCAAAAAATATGAGTTGGTGGTCCCTTCAAATTTGTTTTTCTTGTAAGATTAATACACCATGTATGTAAGGTATTGATTGATTGTGGGCTATCATGTTGTATAGAATTGAATGGGGAAATCATCTGACCTATGGAATTTGTTTTTGTTTTTGTAAGTAAGATATTTTATTTATATAATACAATATTTGATTACATTCTGTTACATGACTATTGCTCATATCTATTCCGGCTCAAATTGAGGATATTCTTGTGCCAATAGAAAAATATTGATGTGTAGAATATAAAATTTTGGTAGAAAATTGATTTCACATCCGGCTCTTTGTCCAAAAAATAACTTGACATACTAGCTTTAACAAACGATGTGTTACATAGTATACCTCTGCCAAAACTTGGGACTGATACATCTCCATTCTGGACTGATTACAAAATTGACTGCAAAACAAACTACAAGACCTATTGCAAATTGACATGGATAGTCTCCTATACCAAACACTACATCTTGATATGAACCATGGGTGTTTCTACCCATAACACATACCAGTGGTATGAAGACCCAGAACACATAACCACTATAACATAATATATCAGAGATCGGGGATGTGCCCCTTGCGGTTGCTACCTTCTGGAGTTGGATGGCTCATCGTGGATGGATGGGATGGAGGAGCATGCATTCTGAGACCCTACAAGATAGTGTCAATTTTCTAGTTCATCCGCTTCGAATCCTTCACCATCTATACCAGCCATTGCACCAGCTTCTCCTCAACGTCTCCCATTTTGTGTTTCTCCCTTATCAAGTGGCTAATAATATTTTTCATCACCCAAAAAATTGCCACGGTTCTCTCGTAGAGGATAATTCTTCCTGCATTGTGGATTAGATCCAATATCTAATCCTCCACCTTGCAACATTCCTCATGCAGGGTGTCCCTATCCAATTCCACCCATATATTTTGCTCTATTTCATTAATTCTCTATTGCATGTCCTTAGGGAGGCCAAGTTCAAAAATTTAGGATTTCGACAGGGATTTATTTTGAGACTTGGTCACCCGGCCACTTTCCTCCTCTTGACCTAACACCTGCTTCCCCTTTCCTTTTCGATTTCCCATACTTCCTTCTACATTGATTTGTTTATAACCTGGATTTTACAAATCCACAAATTCCCTCTACTCTCGATAATAGCTACAACAGTGCACATACGACCTTTCTAATTGTTAATTTTTTCCACTACCCTGCGAATCCCTAAATATCACCTTCCTATTTTTAACCATGATTAAAGTAGTACATGTTATGATGCTTCGCTCATGCTCCATAGTCCTGAGCAAATATATTGCATGCATTTTCCCAAATCTTCCAATTTTTTCCTTCATTTTTTCATGTATTCATGTTAGTAAAAAAGATGGTGCATTGATCATGAATATTTGTGTATTTAAAAATAGATTTCCTTTCGCTTGATTTCACCCTCCATTTGTTTGTACAATTCCCTTTACATGTGAGGTATCGAGCCCTCCCGGTGTCCTTCCTTCCTTGTTTCATGACTATTGCTCATATCTTGGTGCGTGAGGTTGATACAACTGTCCCTAAGCATCACATCCATCACCTCACTCCATTCCTTGGCTTTAATTGCTCTGCAAGTTTCTATCCCTAGGTTCGCTATCTTATCTGCCACCTTGTTCCCAAGTCTTCTGATGTGGTTAAAGAGGACTACCATCCCCTAGTCTAAAAACTCCTTAAGCCTTCCCAAATGGCCTTCCAACATCCATGTGTCTGCCACCTTTGCGTTTGGGGTATCGTGAAGTATTTTGGTTTCCATTTGGATTACTACATGGGAGTCTCCTTCTACGATTATCGGGGTCCATCGGTTTTTCTGCATCATTTCTATTCCCTGCAAAATACCTTCTATCTCTATTGCATTGTTGGTTTCACAACCGATGAAATAATACTTGAAACCAAACATGCTTCCTCTGTGGCCTCTGATGATACACCCATAACCTGCTGGGCTTGGGTTTCCCTTCGACGCGCCATCAAAATTAAGCTTGAAAAAACCCAAGAGAGGGGTGGTTCATGTCTCTACACTTGTTACAATTTTTCCTGTGCTTTGTCGTGTGTCACTAAACTACATGGGTCCTTAAAGACCCCAAGCCTTCATAATGGAGAATTCTAAGTTTGTCGCCTCCTAGTCAGACTTGTCCCAAGATTTTATCTTCACTAATTCTAGCATCTTATTTGCCATGGTATTCCACACTCTCATGAGGTTGGGGATTTTCCTTGGAAAGTACTAGAGTTTTGTTCCCTCCATATCTCCTGGAGCACAAAATTATGGAAAATATCTGATAAAGGATTCAAAATTTGGTTCTAAGAAGGGTTGTTGGAGCATTTTGTGAGCATTCAGTCTAGATTATTCTTGATTCGGTTATATCTTCTGAACTTCTTTGCACTTTGATACCATATGTTGGTGGAGAATGGACATGAATCCAAGAGATGGCTCATTGTTTCTTCTTCAAAATCACACATGAAACATCTGTAAGGGCCTACCATTCCTCCTTTTTAAATATTTTCTCCTATTAAAATACATTTTCTCATTACTAGCCAGCTAAAGATCAAAATTTTAGGCCATAGGTTTTTTTCAATAGTTTCTGCCACTTCTATTCTATTGGTTTATTACAATCCCTTGTCCATAAGTCATAGGCCTCATTCATGGTGAATGAGCCCTTTGGGTGGTACCCCCACCTCAACTTGTCTTCCCATAAGTGCATTATAATTAGCGTTTTGTTGAGAGCTTCTTCCCTTGGACTACGACGTTCCCACATTCCCTGTCTTCCCAGACCCGGAAGTCCAAATCATCCTCTTGGTTCACCCATATGTCATTGACCCTTGTAATTACTTGATTAATACATTCTCTAATGAGATGTTTAATTTCTGTGCCTAGAGGGGGATTTGGCTACCATGAATCCTCCCAGACTTGATATTTTCACCCATTCCTTACTTCCTAGAAGCTATTTTCTTGGATCAACTTCCTTCCTTACCAGGATGTTCTGCATATGTGAGACCATGGGGTTTCTTCTGAAAAATGAATGAGATTTCCTTTATCCAAATCCTCTGCATACTTAATATGCCACACCTTTTCCTAGGGTTCCTAATTGTGGGTACAACCCATCGCCACCAAAGGTTGGATCCACTCACTAAATTTTCCTATTCAAGGTCTCAAAGGATTAATCCCCCCCAATTCTTAGGGGTGCATAAAATTTCCCATCTTACCAGATCCCATTTCTATCATTCGTTAGCTCCGTTCCAGAAGAATTCTCGCTGCATATTTCTTATGTCTCTTAGAGTTTCCTTCGAAGACACACAGGTAGAAAAGAAATATGTTGGCATTGCTTGTAGGACTTATTTTACCATGAACAATCTACTCACTAAGTTGAGGGGCCTCAAGGTCCAATTAGTCAAATAATTTTTCATGTTATCCAGTGGCTCCATCCAGGATCCCTTTTTCGCTATTGAGCTCACTAAGGATATTTCTAAATATTTGGATGGAAGGGAGCTCTCATGGAAACCCAATATATGACAACTATTTCGTCTAGTGATCTAAGGAGTGTTAGATAAAAGTACCTGGGATTTTTGGTCATTGGTTTCTAGGTTTGAAGCTTTGCCAAAATTGGATAGAAATTCCTTGAGCTTTATGGATTCTTGGACTGAGGGGTAACCCATCAACATGGTGTCATCCAAAAATTGTTGGTGTGTTTGTGTATCCTCCCTTGGGTGAACTATGAGCCCTCTTAGATGATTGTTGGCCTACATTGTTGTAGTTGACCTTCCCAACCCTTCCACCATAAGAATGAAGAGGAAAAGGGATAACAGATCTCCCAGTCTTATACCCTTCATTGATTTGATGAGACTTGATGACACTCCATTTTCAATAATGGAGAAAAAATATGAGGAAACTAAATTCATTATCCACTCAATCCATTCGTCCTGAAATCCAAAGGTTGTTAGCATTCTCCTCATAAATTACCAGTTAATTTTGTCATAGGCTTTAGCTATATCAAGCTTCACCATCGTTCCCAGTATTTTCTTAGTTTTTACTAAATGTAACATTTCATAGACCAAGATAATACCATCCGTTATCTAACAGCATTCCACAAACCTTGGTTGTTCTGGAGAGATCAGGTAAGGTAGGATGGGTTTAAGTCTATTCGCAATAACCTTAGTTATGATTTTATAGATTACACTGCACATGCTTATGGGCCTAAATTGTTCTAGAGAATCGACCCCTTCACACTTTGGTATGAGATTGAGTAAGGTAGCATTGAATGCTGGCATCATATTCCTTGAAACCCTAGAATACTCTACTATATTATAGACCTCCTACTTAATGATATCCCAGAAGAGATGGAAGAAGTTTACCGTGAATCCATCCAGGCCTGAGGTATTTCCTTCTTCCATTTGGAAGACCACTTCCTCCACCTTAGAGAGGGATATATGCTTCATTAGCAGTTCATTTTGTTCTTGGGTTATGAGAGAAGGGATGTGCCTTGTTATATGATCAATGTCCCCACCTCTGTCCTTTCTTACAGGTTCAATGATTATGTACTTGAAGTGCTGGTTAAAGGTTTCTTCAATTTCCTCCCTCGTTTCCATCCTTTCCCCACTAGAATTTTTAATAGAGAAGATTTTGTTGTGTAATCTATCCTGGATAATTGATTGCTGGAATTTGTTTTTTCTTTCCCCCTCTTTGAGCCATCTAATTCTTGATTTTTGGCTCCAGAGGATTTCCTCTTTCCTTTCCCTCTCCTCAATTTTTGAGCCGAGATTGGTCTCTTCCATATGCATATTGGTTGCATAACCGTTATTCATCCCTATGGCCGGGATCTCCAACAACCGAGTTTCCAGGATTTTCTTATCGACAAATATGTTGCGAAACTCCTCCTTGTTCCATTTATTTACCCTTTATTTCATCCCATTTAACTTCTATTAGAACTTGTAAATACTCGGGCCAACTCCTACGCTTAGTTCCTCCCACCATGTCTTAACCATTTTTGTGAAATACGTATGACCTAGACAAAATTGTTCAAACCTGAATGGTTTTTTGAATTGCGATCCCAACCCACTCCACATTAATTCCACTGGCTAGTGATGCAACCCTGCTCCTGGAAGAATGGTTGCGTTGACTTCACTACCTAAGTCCATTTACAATTTTGAAACCAAGAATCTATCCACGCGAGAATCATGATGTGTCTGTCCCCTTTCCTCTTGTTGTTCCAAGTTAACTTTTCCTCCCACAAGGTGATGTCTACTAATATTAACTCTTTATTAGTGTCTTTGGAAATCTCACATTATTCTTCCAACCAACACCTACCCCCTTTCATCTCGTCCAAAAAGGTTATGATATTGAAAAACACCACTAAAACTCGGTGTCTCCCCTCAGTCTCTTCATGTTTTTTTCGAAGGGAATTGTTAAAACTCCTTTTTCCCTTGTTCTATAAGGCCTATAAAAATTTGTTACCACTCCCTCTACTAAGAAACTGATTACCTTGAACTCTGCATAGATGAAGCATTGGTTACCATGGAATCCATCTAAGTTCACTTTGTTGGGGTCCCATAAGATTCCTAGGCCCCCAGCATAACCTCTTGCGTCTATGCCTATTCCTTCACTTCATTTCCAAATTTTCTTGCTAATTTCCTGAAGCTGAGTCAAAGGGCACTTAGTTTCTTAAAGGAACACGATGGTCGGATTTGTCCTCTTTATCTTCTTGCTTAAGATATTTGTTTTCTGAGAACTATTTAAGCCCCAAATATTCCAAGATATGATGTTTATTAAAACAGATTACAACCCTAGAGATTCCTTAATGTTAGGATACTGACCTGATTCTACCAATCATCAGCTTGCTTCCGATACTCTTTGTTTGTTCTATTTTCTCCATGTCTTCTTACTTGCATCCGCATGCTTCCGCTTATTCTCCTTGTGAGATCTTGTGCTAACCCCTAGTTGATTTGTCTTCCTTTCCTTGAGAATGGATTCCTTTAATAGTGCCACTTACTTTTGTGGGTCACATCCTTTTTCAACATCTGTACAAGCTTGCTCAATTCCTCCCAGATCCAGATTTCCTATGTTCATTTCCTCTACTTCGTCCACTGTTTCTAGATCCAACACATCATGGGGTTTTTCTTTTGTAGGCTCATCCCCAATCTTGGTAGGGATCTCTATCGTGTACTGGTGGGGCTATTCCCCATGCTTTCCTTTTGGTATTGAGCATATTTTTCACCTCTTGGTTCTCCTTCTTTCTCCCTTGCTTTCGTGAGAAAACCCAAGTAAACCCCTGATCATTATTTTCTTCCTCCTTCCTAAGTGTTGGTTTTGGAGTATTCATGGGGCACTCCCGAAACAGGTGACCATATTCATGGCACCTCCAAAACCGAAATCGTATTTGTTCATAATCAAGGGTTCGCAACTAGTATTCATCTTCCCATGGCAATCTAATCACCTCTAGTAGTTCTTTGGTGATATCCATGTATACATAGATCCTTGGTCTGTTCTGATATTTTGATAAAATTTCCTAGTGTATTCCCCAAATCCCCAAAAAATTTCGGATCCCAGTATCCGCACAGAAAGGAGTACAATTTGATCCATAATAGTGCTATTTTCATGTCTTATTTAGGTAAAAATTTTCCTTCTAGGGTCTCTGGAATAAGCTTTCCTAATAAAAGAAATAGGGACCCCCATCCAGGATTTTGTTTCTATCTTCCAAGTTAAAAATATACATGGTAAAGAAACCCTTGGAACCCAATGGAGTCATAATGTCCCTTAGGTTGCCAAGAAGAGTTTATCCACCAGATTAGGGCCTTCTCTGAAGGTTGCATTCCAAAAAAATTCTCAATTAGAGAATGATCTTGCATATACTAAATTCAATCCCTGATCTTAGAAGATATGACATGCATAGACAAAATTAGGGTTTCTTTGGGCATGCACTTCCCTAGTTTTTTCTTTATCTCTCTTCCTTTTAGGTTTTGGTCTTGATCTAGTGATATTGGGATGTCCCCAATTTATAACCATGTTGAGGCTATCGCTGGGGAGGCTTTTGTGGCTCCCCGTTTTCCTACCTCCATACTTCCATTAGTCCTCCCACCTTCGCAGTTATTTGAAAGTCCTTCCCCCTTAGTTCAACTTTTCATATTTTTGGGTCACTCTTTTACTTCTTCATATTCAACCTGACCTAGCGAATTTGTTATGATACATTCCCTGAAAATTCATTGAGACTTTATGCCTCCTCTATTTTCTTGTTAAGATATTCATTTTTCTATACCACTAATTAGTTGAGGAGCATTCACCAACAACACTATATTCAATTCCCTATCCAATTAACAATATTTAGAGTCAATTCCCTATCTAATTAACAATATTTGAATTCAAGTCCCTATCAAATTCCCATATTCTAATTGTTCTCATTGACATTCTTACACTATTCTCTTTCCTTTGCTTGACAGTGAAATGATGAGATATTTTGGTCCTTAGAGCTGAACCAAGTGTTTTGAGATTTAAGGAACCATAGTTCTTCCTTTTCTCTTGCTAGATTTAGAATATTATAATATATGGATGTTCATTCATTTTGGATCTTCTTATTAGTCCCCTCCCCATGGCTAACAGGGAATCTATGAAAGGGCTTGCTTCCTTTTCAATTAGTCTTCACATAAACCAAAGCTGATCTACACACAAATCAAAACTATAACCTAAGTTCTCTTGTTTTTTCAATTTTGTTTTCACTTAAATTAATGTATTTTTTCATCGAAATGGGAATCAACCTCTCTCAAAACCAATCAAATGATTTGAGGCCTTATTTGGCCTCAAATCAAGGAAACTCGTATTAGTCCCTGCCCCTAATATATAGTTTCTTATGAAAATGGGTAATATGAAACTCATACATGAAATAATGTTAATTTTTAGTGAACATTTGTTTTGTAACATTTTACGTTATATTTATTTTTCATATAAGTTAACATTAGTTTTGTAAAATTTTATGTTATAATTATTTGAATACATTTTATGTTATAATTATTTTTCATATAATTATGTCATCATAGCTACGATGTTGGTGTTCCTGCTATGATACAATAATAGTGTTCATTCTCGACACCTGGAAGCCCTTACTTCATATCACCTGTACAACATTCAACATGAGCGGCCTGTCTTTCCTGTTGGTATGTTTGTCTTATGCTTGTCTTCCTGCTGGTATGCTTGTCTAAACATATCACCTGTACAACATTCAACGTGAGCGACCTTGCAAGTTCCTGTTGGTATATTTGTCTTCCTTATTCTTAGAGTATCCTTTGCTTGAAGGAATACAAGTAAGAGTCTCATTTGTTTGAAGGAATACAAGAAGAGTCCTTGTTGGATTTCATTCTTTCCTACTTTACCACTCACATAATCAAATTGCAAGCATGACCACAGGTAGAATAAACAATTTTCTTTTGATCTTTTTATTTAGTTTCAATATAAGATATCGATATCGAACCCTTCAACAATAATAGCTAAATTGTGAAAGCATTAAATACAAAATTTAGGTATGGGTATATTGATAGCATCTACCAGTTTGCATAAAAGATTGAATGATGTTGAACCTCTAGAAAATTGAAGCGCATACTCATTGTTGTATCATATCTGCAACAACATAGAAGAGTTTGCAAACATTCTAGTGGAAGCAGTTTTGCTTAGTTTTCCAAGTTTTTCAGGGTCGAGTTTATGCTTGCTATTTTTTGCCCATTTTGTAGATATTTTTTCTAATTTCTTGTTGATGACACTTGCAACGATGTCAAGTTTTGTAGCACATTTTCGAGATCCACCGATTTAGTAGCTGCATATTCACTTCAACACTCTAAACAATGAGCTGAAACAATCTACAATAATTATCCCATGATTCGACCCATTACTTCAGATTCATTAATAACCTCCAGTAAAGGTGGTAGAAACACATTTCGTATTTCTTTAGAGGCCTTTGTATTTGTTGCTTTGCCTCTATGAGCATTGATATCCTGTATTTGTCTAAGTATACAAAAAATAAAAAATAAATAACCATTGGATCTATTCTTAACAGAGGGAAAGGGAGTGACTTTTGTTTTAAGATCATAAAGGCATTTTACATCAGTGAACCATAAATTAACGACTAAACTTAATAATTCTAAAGATTAAATTTGTAATAGTCATTTGTTATTGAGTTACCAGTACCAATAGATCTAGTAGATATTATGGTTCCAGAAGCATTTTACCTTGAATCAGTAGCTTGGCTGTAAAAAACCTCGCTTCCCATATATGCAAAGACATCCAAAGTAGCATGGCGAGACACCTCTTCACTGTTGCAAAGAACATCGTCCATGTCAAAGAGAATGACACTGACTTTCTCGGCCCCTGACACACTTCTGGAGGCTTAACCGGTTGTTCCAAACTGGCTACAACTCCATCTCCATATTTAACAAGGCGACAGTAGAGTTTCGAACACTTTGTCTTCATTGTTTCCCATCTTGAAAAATTAGAAACCCTTAATGGATTCAAACATAATTCGCTTCTGTGAATGGTGCCATTTAGAAATGCGGCTCCAATGAGCGAATGGCGCATTGCCATGGTAGCATTGACGAGATCCCCTTTCTTCCAAAGGGTTTCTGGTTTGAGGATTGAGCTAAGCTGCTTCAGCTCTGGTGAATTGAAATCTACATACACTGGGGAGGGACTGGGTTCGCTTGGACAAGATCTGGAACTAGTTGTTGGTGGATTAAATTGAAATCTACTCGAATAGTAACTGTTGAGTAATCCAAAGACATAAATGAAATCATTTGTCGAACACTTGTTTAACACGATGATCAACTTGGCCAGAACATACTACCAGCTGTTATATATCTCTATGGCATGCAACCACTGCTTGTCAGATGAATAAATATGTAGTCTTGGGATGCATAATGAGGAGCATATGGTTGTAGGCTGCCCTAAAAAGTATCGTTTAGCCATTTGCAAGGTTTCGATAGTATGTGCGAAGGATTCAAGCGAATCAAGTTGTATACATAATTCTTTATAAATATTCCATAGCCTACGAGCGTTCCTAAGAAGCCTTATTGTTCTAATTTGATATTTATTTTTGTAAAACAATAGTTTATTTAATTTGTTACTCATTCGGCAGATTTGATAGAATTTTGATAATGTTGTTTCTTATTCTTTTTTTTTCTAGAGGACTAAATTGTAAAAATTGCTTCAGATCAATTATAAATCTGACAACTTATTTAGCCTTGGATATGGACTGTTTGCATAGCTTCTTGCACCCATGCCAACAACTAAACAACATATGAATAATCAAGTTGCAATTAAAAGGAATAACTGAGCGGTGTTGAAGTCAGTATCTAAATCACCTCCTTTCCTTTTCAGTCTATTTACAAGTTAAATATTTGCTTGTTTTTGCAAATAGAAATCTACAAGGCTACTCAGTAAGCATTATTAACTGCATTATACAAGGATACCCTGTAAATATGGTTAACTGCACTATCTATGTAGCCGAGGCCAATTTAAATGTTGCACTATCTATGTAGCCGAGGCCAATTTAAATGTTAGATAGAGATTTATTGATAATAAATTCCAATCTAAATCTAAGTGTTCGATAGAGAATAAAGGTCATAAATGTTATATAGCATTGTTAGTTAGAAATTCATTGAAAGTACAATCACCATCCCAAATAGAAATTCACCGATAGTACATGAACCATCCCAAATAGAACTCACCGATAGTACAGTCACCATCGCAATTGTACTAAGCCTTTAAGAACTAAGTAATCTCTATTTTAGTGTATAAAATATATTCATTCTATTACATGGATCATCGGGAAAATTCAATAACAATGGTGAGCAGTTTGACGATATGGATAGTAATGGCAGGGGCAGTGGCAATGGCACTGTGGCATTTTGTGCTACAAGGAAGATAGCTTAACTGGAGTCACAATGTTTCCCTAGGCTCTCTGGGATGGCCCCTTCTAAGAGAGATTATCTCATTTTACTTTCGAGAGCAGGAATTTGTTAAGGAGCGGCGTGAAATGTACGCGATATCAAGTTGTTAATTGTAGATTTTATGACCCTTACTGATTTTTAACTATATTTCTATTGATTATGGATTTCTATCAATCCTTGTTTGAAAATTATTTTCTTTGTAATGAAATTAATTTCATATTAGTGAATTTATTTGTAATGAATTTCAGATTAGTGAATTTCATATCAGCCAGTATCTAGTCCACAATTGGTGAAGGCTCGTGCAACAATCCCATTCAGATCCATGATCTGTCCAAATGCACGTATCAATTATATCCTATGTTGTTTGAAATCAAAGGCAGTTTTATCGCAGGTTGAAGACAGAAATCAAAATTGATAGAGATATGATCTTAGGAAACCTATGATCTTTCATAGTGCTCATCTTTCTAAAAGGAAAACATGAAACCTACCATCTGTGTGATATCTGTAATAGGAAACAACCAAAATAATATCCAATAATCTCTAGTGATAGCGACCTCCATTGTCATCAATCTGGAGATAGATCTCTCAGTGATCCATTCTTTGAAGGTTTCTTTTTGGGATTTTGTTGGAGATATGAATGTTCTTGCAACAACATACCAATGATCTAGTGCAACGTCCACTTAATTAACATGGTTCTTATGCCAATTGTGCTCTCTCCATGTTTTCCATATTTCTTCTGATTGATATACAATATGACAAAAGCTAAAAATCCTAATACATAACATCTAAGATAAAAACCCTAATACACCCTAATACATGACATCTAATATTAATATTGTATAGAGACATATAATACTAATATTGCATAGAAAGTCTATCTCCAAAGGGAGGGACTTGCTGCCTTTAGCAACCCCTCTTGTTTATTTCCAAACGCTCCATTTGGACTTTAAGGTTTCATGGTTTGGTTCACGATTTTTTTTCTCTTTGCCCAATTTTTTTTGAAAATTTTGGCCTAATATTTTAGAGTTTATTTGACCATTTTAACTTTTTCTCCCAAATAAAGTAGGGGAATCAAATGAATCGTTCCTAAAGAAGGAAACAATTTCCATAGCTTGAGGGTCTTGTAGCCACACGACAGAGAAGTGGAATGAAACATGCCCATAGTTTCGAGAGGAGTGAAAATAGAGGTCAATGGGCCTATTATATAAGGAAAAGGTATGATTTAAGAATGTAAAAGGTATAATACGAAAGGAAATGTGTAAGTTAAGAAGAACAAGTCCATTGTGTATTTATAAGCGATCTAATCATGCAACTATGCGCACACGTCCAAGGATCCTATTAGGCTAAGTGTATTTACATGAGGAGTGTAAATAGAGGTCAATAGGCATACGGTATGAGCTAAAAGGCCTATGATCAACTATTTTCTTGGATCAACTTCCTTCCCTACCAGGATGTTCTGCATATGTGAGACCATGGGGTTTCTTCTGAAAATTGAATGAGATTTCCTTTATCCAAATCCTCTGCATACTTGATATGCCACACCTTTTCCTAGGGTTCCTAATTGTGGGTACAACCCATCGCCACCAAAGTTTGGCTCCACTCACTAATTTTTCCTGTTCAGGGTCTCAGAGGCTTAATCCCCCCCAATTCTTAGGGGCGCATAACATTTCCCATCTTACCAGATCCCATTTCTGTCATTCATTAGCTCCGCTCCAGAAGAATTCCCGCTGCATATTTCTTATGTCTCTCAAAATTTCCTTTGAAGACACACAGGTAGAAAAGAAATATGTTTGCTTTGCTTGTAGGACTGATTTTACCAGGACCAATCTACTCGCTAAGTTGAGGGGCCTCAAGGTTCAATTAGTCAAATAGTTTTTCATTATATCCAGTGGCTCCATCCAGGATCCCTTTTTTTCTATTGAGTTCACTAAGGATATTTCTAGATATTTGAATGGAAGGGAGCTCTCACGGAAACCCAATATATGACAACTATTTCATCTAGTGATCTAAGGAGTGTTAAATAAAAGTACCTAGGATTTTTGGTCATTGGTTTCCAGGTTTGAAGCTTTGCCAAAACTGGATAGAAATTCCTTGAGCTTTATGGCTTCTTGGACTGAGGGGTAACCCATCAACATGGTGTCATCCAAAAATTGTTGGTGTGTTTGTGTTTCTTCCCTCATTTCCATCCTTTCCCCACTGGAATTTTTAATAGAGAAGATTTTGTTGTGTAATCTATCCTGGATAATTGATTGCTGGAATATTTTTTTTTCTTTCCCCCTCTTTGAGCCATCTAATTCTTGATTTTTGGCTCCAAAGGATTTCCTCTTTCCTTTCTCTCTCCTCAATTCTTGAGCAGAGATTGGTCTCTTCCATATGCATATTGGTTGCATAACCATTATTCATCCCTATGGTCGGGATCTCCAACAATTGAGTTTCCAGGATTTTCTTATCGACAAATATGTTGTGAAACTCCTCCTTGTTCCATTTATTTACCCTTTATTACATCCCATTTAACTTCTATTAGAACTTGTACATACTCGGGCCAGCTCCTACACTTAGTTCCTCCCACCATGTCTTAACCATTTCTGTGAAATACTTATGACCTAGACAAAATTGTTCAAACCTGAATGGTTTTTTGAATTACGATCCCAACCCACTCCACATTAATTCCATTGGCTAGTGATGCAACCCTGCTCCTAGAAGAATAGCTGAGTTGACTTCACTACCTAAGTCCATTATCAATTCTGAAACCAAGAATCTATCCATGCGAGAATCATGATGTGTCTGTCCACTTTCCTCTTATTGTTCCAAGTTAACTTTTCCTCCCGCGAGGTGATGTCTACTAATATTAAATATTTACTAGTGTCTCTAAAAATCTCACATTATTCTTCCAACTGACACCTACCTCCTTTCATCTTGTCCAAAGAGGCTATGATATTGAAAAACACCACTAAAACCTGGTGTCTCCCCTCAGTCTCTTCATGGTTTTTTCGAAGGGAATTATTAAAACTCATTTTTCCCTTGTTCTATAAGGCCTATAAATTTTTTTTACCACTCCCTCTACTAAGAAATTGATTACCTTGAACTCTGCATAGATGAAGCATTGGTTACCATGGAATCCATATAAGTTCACTCTGTTGGGGTCCCATAAGATTCCTAGGCCCCCAGCATAACCTCTTGCGTCTATGCCTATTCCTTTACTTCATTTCCAAATTTTCTTGCTAATTTCCTGAAGCTGAGTCGAAGGGAACTTAGTTTCTTGAAGGAACACAATGGTCGGATTTGTCCTCTTTATATTCTTGCTTAAGATATTTGTTTTTCGACAACTATTTAAGCCCCAAATATTCCAAGATATGATGTTTATTAAAATATATTACAACCCTAGAGATTCCTTAATGGTAGGATACTGACCTGATTCTACCAATCATCAGCTTGCTTTCGCTACTCTTTGTTTTTTCTATTTTCCCCATGTCTTCTTACTTGGATCTGCATGCTTCCGCTTATTCTCCTTATGAGATCTTGTGCTAACCCCTAGTTGATTTGTCTTCCTTTCCTTGAGAATGGATTCCTTTAATAGTGCCACTTACTTTTGTGGGTCACATCCTTTTTCAACATCTATACAAGCTTGCTCAATTCCTCCCAGATCCAGATTTCCTATGTTCATTTCCTCTACTTCCTCCCCTATTTCTAGATCCAACACATCATGGGGTTTGTCTTCTGTAGGCTCATCCCCAATCTTGGTAGGGATCTTCGTCGTGCACTGGTGGGGCTATTCCCCATGCTTTCCTTCTGGCTATTGAGCATATTTTTCCTTCGATAGGTCTTCAAGTGCACTAAATTTATTGGACACTGAAATATTTTTGTTCACCTCTTGGTTGTCCTTCTTTCCCCCTCCTTGCTTTCATGAGAAAACCTGAGTAAACCCCTGATCATTATTTTATTCCTCCTTCCTAAGTGTTGGTTTTGGAGTATTCATGGGGCACTCCCGAAATAGGTGACCATATTCATGGCACCTCCAACATCGAAATCGTATTTGTTCATAATCAAGGGCTTGCAACTAGAATTCATCTTCCCATGGAAATCTAATCGATTCTAGTAGTTCTTTGGTGATATCCATGTATACATAGATCCTTGGTCTGTTATGATATTTTGATAAATTTTCCTAGTGTATTCCCCAAATCCTCAATAATTTTTGGATCCCAGTATTCGCACGGAAAGGAGTACAACTTGATCCATACTAGTGCTATTTTCATGTCTTATCTAGGTAAAAATTTTCCTTCCAGGGTCTCTCGAATAAGCTTTCCTATAAAAAGAAATAGGGACCTTCATCTAGGATTTTGTTTCTATCTTCCAAGTTAAAAAAATACATGGTAAAGAAACTCTTGGAACCCAATAGAGATCATAATGTCCCTTAGGTTGCCAAGAAGAGTTTATCCACCAGATTAGGGTTTTCTCTGAAGGTTGCATTCCAAAAAAATTCTTGATTAGAGAATGATCTTGCATATACTAAATTTGATCCCTGATCTTAGGAGATCTGATATGCATAGATGAAATTAGGGTTTCTTTGGGCATGCACTTCCATAGTTTTTTCTTTATCTCTCTTCCCTTAAGGTTTTGTTCTTTATCTAGTGATATCGGGATGTCCTCGATTTATAACCATGTTGAGGCTGTCACTTGGAAGGCTTGTGTGGCTCCCCCTTTTCCTACCTCCATACTTCCATCAGTCCTCCCACCTTCGTAGTTATTTGAAATTCCTTCCCCCTTAGTTCAACTTTTCATATTTTTGGGTCACTCTTTTACTTCTTCATATTCAACCAAACCTAGGGAATTTGTTATGATACATTCCCCAAAAATTCATTGAGCCTTTATGCCTCCTCTATTTTCTTGTTAAGATATTCATTTTTCTATAGCACTAATTAGTTGAGGAGCATGCACCAACAACACTATATTCAATTCCCTATCCAATTAACAATATTTAGAGTCAATTCCCTATCTAATTAACAATATTTAGATTCAAGTCCCTATCCAATTCCCATATTCTAATTGTTCTCATTGACATTCTTACATTATTCTCTTTCCTTTGCTTGACAGTGAAATGACGAGATATTTTGGTCCCTAGAGCTAAGCCAAGTGTTTTGAGATTTAAGGAACCATAGTTCTTCCTTTTCTCTTGCTACCTTTAGAATATTATAGTATATGGGTGATTCCATGAAGATGGGTAACACTTTTTGGCCAAATTTGGCGATGAAAACCTGATTTTTTACTCATGTGCTAGATAGACGCCCTGA
>LPNX010024861.1:343207-479354 GCA_001517045.1 Pseudotsuga menziesii | reverse complement strand
ATTCTGCACACTCTTCCTCCATCTCCTTCCCATAGCATCCACCCTTCTCTTCTCTTTCCGCGTTAAAATGTCACCATCCCATCTCCCCCCTACCCCCACTCCTCACACACTTCCATATCTCCTTCTCACACTCCACCGCCTCCAAGCTCCATCTACCCCTTCTTCCTCCACACCCCCAACTCCCTTCCTCCTCCACCATTGCGCTCTCTATCACTGCGCTCTCCACACTGCAGACCTCTGTTAGCTCCCCATTCACCTTTGCGGACTCCTCCTATCCAGCACCACCATCCATCCTCCTTCTATCCACTCGCTGACTTCCTCCTACACTCACCCACGCAATCCACCTTCACGTCCTCCTGCTGCTTGTCCCACCTCCTGGTCACCAACTCCTCCGCTCTCACCTACGCCTCCAGCCACACGCCATCCTCCATCTCTGCATTTAGTTTTTTCCATATTTTGCTCCTCATTCCTCCCACATTTTCCATGTTGCCCCTGGGTTTTCCCTCTATGTGTCCACCATCCTCCTTGTCAACCCTCTACCCTCCTTCCAAACTGCCACCGAACGCCACAGTCCCTTCTTCCATCTGCGCTCCATCTTCCACTTCCATTGGCTGCCTCCTTTCCAATGTTTCCACTCTTATCCTTTGGTTTCCTCCACGTCCCTCCAACCCTCTCTAACATTCGCGGGCTCCAACCGTTGTTACTCCTCTCCGTGTCCTCAACACCTCCCCTCACACCATAGGCACCTCCCCACCACCTCCTCACAGCGCCTCAACCTTCCCTCACCATCTTCTTTACAGCGCTTCACATCCCCATTATTCTTTCTCGTGCACCAACCCCTACACGTTCTCCCTTCTCTCCTGAGCGTTCTCCATCCTCTACGCGCATTCCTCCTCCTAACCTGCAACACAAAAAAACAAACAATATATTATAACATACTTAAAAAAAAACAATCAAATATTATATTTAATATACATAATATTATATTATTTGTATATATATATATATATATATAGTTTATAAAAACAAAAGAAACAAAAGAAAACTATATATAAAATATTATAAAGTTTATAAAAAAAAAATATAATAATAATATTATTAACCAAAATAGCATGGAAATACACACCTCTACATCCAAGGTCCAAGACCATAGAGGAACTGAAAGAGAAGATCGAAAAAATGCCGAAGGACATCAAGTCCCTTGTTGCTAACCAAGAAGGCTCGAAGGAAAAGATGCAAAATAACAATACATTACTCAAAAATGATCTTGTTTTGGTAGAAAGAAGGCTCGATGACAAACTTGACATCCTGAACGAAAAACCAAAAAACATGGATGACAAAATGAGTACCATAATGCAAAACATAAACACCTTAACACAGAACATGAGCACCATGACACAGAACTAGAATACAATGATAGGAATGTTACAAAAACTAAGGTTTGGTACAAACCATATCAGTAACTCAAATATGTTGGACCAGTATGTCAACAAAAATGAGAGAAACCAAGTCGATCAAGACAATAAACAAGACAAGGAGACAAACTATCTTAGGAATGACCAAAATACCAATAATATAGTTGATAAAGATGAGCTCGACCAAGATCATAATGGGATTGAAGCCAATATCGTTGATAATAAAGATGATCCATACAATGAAGATATATGTATCCTATAGTATGCCAAGGAATCCAAGTCAGACAAATCAAATATCATAGATTCATCTTCTACCCTAACTGTTTTACCACCCTCGGGAAACCTAAATGTAACACTACCTGGTAACTTTCAGTGTGAGAAGCCTGAAGAGATGCCACTTCTCGAGATAAATCATAAATATAATAAAAGGAAAACATTACGTGATGACATCCTAAGTATCATGGAACACGCGATTTCTAAAACAATGTTTGATATGGTCAGTCACAAAAATGTTCCTCATATTCATGTCCATGGAAAACGGGACAACAATAATAAATAGAATGGAGTACAAATTCAAGTAACAAATAAAAGGAAATCGACAAACTATGGTGTAAAGAACAAACAAATACCTAATACAAGTTCTAAAACAAAATATGATAAAGAAAGTAATGACGTTTCAACACAAAACAAAAATGAAAAGATGACAACAATAATCTAAGCTTTGAGGACAAATCTTCCTTAAAGGGAGTGGCAATGTAACGAATATAAAATAAATTATTAAAATAGATTAGTTAATTATATGAAAGGGTGTAACCCTTCATGCTCAAGGCTATAAAAGGGTGAGCTTATTGTACATTTTACCCATCATCTAATATATTATTATTATTCATATTCATTACTACAATGATAGTCGGATTCGACTAATGGACAACCGGATTCAGTTGCTCCAGCAGAGAAGGGTGCCCCTTCTATTAATAATGGTTTGGTTGTTTGGCTCACCACCTGCCTTGTGTGGAAGGATTTTGATAGTGTATTGATCATCAGGAGCAGGGAGAGGGTAGGGGAAAATCACAGAGACTCAGTAAATCATTCACGAGCGGCAAGCGAGATGGATCCTCGGGGTGGTTGTGGGAAGTCTTGTGCAAGCGATGCTTCAGTTCTGTCTTGTGAGAAGGTGAATGGGGTGGCAAAGAGAGTCAGGGGGAGTGTGAATCGGGCACAGCTTCGAGCCCAAATGATGGCGAAAATTTTCAAATACCACATCCCCCTTGAGGCCCATAGAGCTACCAAGAGGATGGAAAAAGATTTATGGAAGAAAGTTAAAATGATGCCGAGTGAGGAAGTTAGGTCGGAGGTTGAAGATTTGGTGGTAGACCCAAGATCCACTGCGGGAAGGGATTCTTCCCATGATTTCCTGATAATGTTGTATTGGGTCATTATGAACATGTTCATGTATGCGGCTCACTACAACAAAAACTGGATTTAGCGTCTCTTTTTTCCTTTTTTGCATCTAGACCATCTTTCAATGTATTTTTCTTCATTTTTTGGACAAAATGGTGCAATTTCACAGGTTGGTGCTATTTTAGGCATTTTTTGCATCCTTTTTCTAAATCTGGCACAATTTGCGGCGTAATTTGCACCGGGTTTTGCATTTGGTTATGCGCTAGGTTTTGCATCAAGTTTTGCGATAGGTTTTGAGCCTAGTTTTGCACCTAATTTTGCGCCTAGTTTGTACATCTACTCTTGTTGCACCCCCTTTTACGCCCATGTTTGCCTCAATTTTTACGCCCTTGTTTTCATCCACTTTTGCATCCTTTTTTACATCCACTTTTGCATCCACTTCTGCTTCTTTTTTTGCATCCCTTCGTGCGCCAAGTTTTGCATCAAAGTTTACATCTTGTTTTGAGTCTAGTTTTGCATCTCATTTTGTTTCAGCCATTTTTGCATCCACTTTTGCATCCATTTTTTCGTCCACTTTTGCACCCACATTTTCATCCCTTTTTGCATCCCATTTTGCATCCATGTTTACTTCTTTTTTTGCATCTACTATTGCATCCACTTTTGTCGCGTCCCAATTCACACCCATTTTTGCGCTTACTTTTACACCCACTTTTGCTTCAACTTTTGCATCCACGTTTGCATCTTTTTTTTAATCCAATTTTACATCAGTTATTGCATCCCTTTATGCATCCATTTTTGCATCCACTTTTGCATCGGGTTTTGCTTTGGGTTTTACGACTACTTTTGCATCTACTTTTGTTTCATCCACTTTCGCATCCAATTTTGTATCCAATTTTACATCCATGTTTGTATCCACTTTTGCGTCACTTTTTTCATCATGTTTTGCTTCCATGATCGCATCCACTTTTGCATCACCTTTTGCATCCATTTTTGGTGCACCCCATTATGCGCCCAATTTTGTGCCTACTTTTCTTGCATCCATGTTTGCATCCTTTTTTGCATCCATTTTTTTATCCACTTTTGCATCTAGTTTTACACCCAGATGTTGAAGATGAAAATGAGGATAATAATTATGATATTGAGGATGGTTATGATGATGATGATAATGTTGTTGATAATGAGGAGAACGATGACAATGATGACGATTATTATGATGATGATGAGGAGGATAATGGAAATGACGACATTGCCAATGATTATGATGGCAATGAAATGAATGATGATGATGGTGATGATGTCAATGACAATGATGATGAATACAATGAGAATGATCATGTTGATCATCTTAAAAAATAAGTTGTTATTTGTCATGCATAAATCATGTGTGTCCTCCATGACCCTTTTCCACTAATCACATATTTTGGGTAGATGCTATTTCTTATGCCAAAGGTAATGATGAATAACTAATGAAAATGTCAATAATCATGATGATGATGGTGTCAAGGAAAATGGCAATGATGATGACATGGATGATAATTATGTCGATGATGATGACTATTGTGATAATCATGATGACAATGACAAAGATGACGATGATCATCATGATCATCATCATTTCCATCATCGCCATGATTTAAAGCATATGGGATATGTTTACCATTTAAAGCATGCATAACAAGTGGGATTATTCTAAAACACCCCACCAAAGTACAAAATTCAAACCACAAGGGAAACATAATATTGAAATTGTTCCCATTTTCTTTCTCCCAACAAAACATGCTTCATTTTAGGGAATTATGTTAAAATCCATACATTCATAGTCCATCCATACTATACTTGTAATAAATGTAAATATAATACTTAATAGAATTTATACAATAGGTAAATATCTTATAAACACCCTTATGATATATAAACTTCTTTCACCTTAATAATTGTCAAATATGTAAATATAATAATAATATATAATTAATATAAATATGTTACTATAGTTCATATGTTAAAAGATTTAATATATATAAATATATATAATTCATATGTTATATGATTTAATATAATTAAATATATACACATATTATTTACTTATACAGTATACAAATTAAAATATAGATTAAAACCTATGAAGTTTCATAGGGAGGCGAAGCAAAACATGAAGGATTTTTCAAATATAGATCTATGTACAACTACCCATTTCCCAAAGGGGCTTCTGCTAAATCAATCTATGGATTCGGGGTTATGAGTATCAATTTGGTCCATCTACCTCCCAGCTTCCAACTTCCACATTCCGTTAAAGAAATCAATGCATTTTCCTTCAATAGGATCATTGAAGATGGAGAGAATTTGGGATTGAATCAAAATACCGAACATGGAAAGAATTGGGTATTGAATCAACTCATGTGGCTTCTTTGTAATTTTATGTCAGGTAGCGTGATTTCTAAGAACAAATGCAAATATTATCCATCGTTTTTGTATTTTTCTATTTATCTGTTATGCCCTGTGTAGAATATTCTACGACCATATTTTGCTTATAGGCCAAATGCAAATGTTATGGCCTAAGGCTAAATCTTTTGACGTTGCCATTTATTAAGTTACAAAAAATATCCATGGTTAACCAAATTCATAAAAGAGGTACTATATCTTTCTCACATTCTATTATTCCCTTTATAGGGCTTTGTGGTGGCCTAAGGCCCCACACATAGTTCATGAGCCCTAAGGAAAAATGTTCTTTCCCAATAACTCTTCTCACATCAAATCATGGCCTAGAGACTAAAAGCCATACTTGGTGTGTCAAACCTCAAAATGACCGAAATATCTTACTCATTGGATAAATAATATCTATGTAGTATATAGGGCCTATGAGGTGGTCTAGGGCATCACACATGACCCATGAGCCCCTTCCCCTTAGATGTTATGTTTTGACTTGATAATATGGCCCAATCAATGATAATTATTCTTGGTGGCACAGAGCTTGAAATGACCATTTCTTGCTTGTAAGCCAAATATTTCCCACATAGAGATGACATTATAGACTAGGGCCCATGACAACACATCAGACATGATGTTATGGTGAAAACATCCATATAGCAATCGATTTCTTTGCTAATTTTCTTAAATCTATTTTGTTAAATTCTTACCTTTTTATTTTTTTCTCATTAGTTTTAAAAATAAAAGAAAATACAACTTTAAGAAGAAGAGATGAAAGCCTATGTGGTGGGGAGTGAGGGGATTAAACTCCCTATTGGTTATACATAAACATGCCAGAGAAAAAATCATATATCAATGGGAGGGTGGAGATGTTAAATCTTGAGATATAAATGGGTTGGGTCGAGATTGAGCAGACAGTCAAAATTGTTAAACTCCATTGCAATCTTCACTTGCAATCAGTGTTCCATTCTTTATTTTATCCATTGCGGCCAGCTAATTCCATCATGAGCCCATTACTCCATTTGGACGTTGATTCCATCGTGAGCCCATTCCTCCATTTGGACGTTGATTCCCTCGTGAGCCCATTCCTCCATTTGGACGTTGATTCCATCGTGAGCCCATTCCTCCATTTTCCAAGGAGCCACGAAAATATTGCCACTGTAAAACATTAATTGATAATTTAACAGGTAACCAATTGTTCGAGGCATTGACACTATTGTGGCGTCTGGTAATTAATGGTGTTATGGAAATTGTGGATGAGGAGGACTAGGAGGGTATAATTCTTATTCAGGGTATGCCAGACATGAATAATAATAATAATAATAAGGGTTATGTTTGATGTTTCCATCAGGGTTTTACGACATGGCACCGGTTAAAAGACGAGGAGGAAAAACAACTGCCTATATACAATGGAGGCTCCTGCTTCCTACAGACAATGGAGGCTCAAAGATCTTGTGCTCACCAAGGGCAAGGGATTTCCAGCATGGACCGCTAAGGTACACCAGTCTATTTTTCATCCCCATTTGTTTTCCCTTATTTGATGTATGTGATGTATGTTGTTTTTGTTATTTGCATTTTCCACATCAAATTATATACTTCTTGTGCCCTATTTTAATACCCAATTGTTGTCCAAGGGTTTGTGTGAACGCTTCCAGATTTTCATACGGTTTCATTTCCACTGCGCCAATTGCAGTGGCTATCGGAAATATTTTTTGATTGCCCAATATGTGCCGATATAGTCTTCTTAATCCTGTAATTGCAAAACCTGATTGTTGCACGGGGATTCTCTGAAACCCTGCACGAGAAATCAAACCCTATATTAGATATTAGTGTTTAAACCCAAGCGATGGATGCAAGTTTGTGTTTTTTATGTTTAAACCCAAGTGATGGATGCAAGTTTTTGTTTTTTAAGGTGGAAATTTCCTTCTGTCTAGCTCCAAGAGGATTACAAATGGCCCAAATTCGTCAAGCCCACAAGTGGCCTATTTTTACCAATACGATGGCCCTTAAAAATTTGAATCAGTAATTACAACTATTTTTCATTTGGCTCAGTCCATACTCTTATGTCATAATCACCCAGGACTTACACCTGGAATTTAACCTGATGAGTAGACTGATATTCCACTGCTGAAATACAACAAAGTAGAAATCTCAAAAGCATCTATTAACAGAAAGAAAAAATTGCAAGTGTTAGATGAGATACACAACTAAATTGAGAAACCATCAAATATCAATTGATGGCTCATCTCTGACTTCAAAATTCTGGATCATTTTCAAAAGATCTGAAAATGTATCAGTCAATTGACGTCTCGCAATCATTTCACTTCAATTTCACTTGAAAAATAGATGCATCCTACATAAATAGCAGTAATCTTGGCAATGCTGAGAACCACCTTCAAAATACCTCTCTCTGCACTAGTTCTCTAGGAAGATGAGACCATCCACAGAAGCCAATCAAAATGATCATGATTTCCTTTACAATGATGGCATATAAGGTTGCAGCCTTAATATTCTAATTAGTAATCGCGTATCTCTGGTAGTAAGCATTCTACAAGGGAAGGGTAGCTGCAAAGAAAATTGATTATAAAAATTTAGATAGATCCTGAAAAGTGCCTAGCTCTCACTGTAACTGTTCAGTTATGTATAATTTTTCCTTACCCGAACTTGTAAGACATATGTTCATGGTGTTCCAAAAAGTACATAACACATATATGACTTAAAGAAGTTGCATGATATGACCGAGCAATATCATATATACTTTCAAAATTCTCTAAGGTAAGGTCCTAAACAGAAAACACAGATCCCAGTATTGAGGCTATACAATATCATAACAAAAAGGGAAAACCGCAATGAAGTAAAAGAATACATGTGCAATAGAATATTCACAGAAACGTTTCAGGCCTTCTAAAATATATTGATCAGATGATAGCATCTCTCAAAAGGTCTTGTTCAATATCTGTTGTCATCTCTACTGGACCAGTGTATATAAATCTGACACCAGTACCCCATCAGAATCATCAAACATTCTTGGATAAAACATATTTGAGTTCTAACATGTTATAATTTATTTCATATTCAGCTTGAACTCTTTATAATAGGAATGAATCCTTCGCTATTGCCATAAGCAACACATAGAAGAAACGATAAGAATTAACACATCATTAATTCAAAATTTGAAATTAAAAGGGAATCAGAATTACCACTAATATAAAATTTGAAACTAAAAGGGCATCAAAGTAGGGTCAAACCAGGCAAAACAACATAGTCAGTTTGGACAATTTTTAAAACAATGATCCTAATGAAATATGATTTTAAAAACTATTACAGACTAAATATTACATTTAGCTTCTTAACTAAGTGTTGTATTTTTCATAGGTTTACAACTTAGAACATAAGGAAGATGTTTCTTCTCATCTTTTTCTAGTTTGAATTTTATGCCGAGAAATAGTTTTACCACTGCAGGATACCGATTATCATTATGGAATTACAAGAGTAGATATATTATGTACGAGATTCCCTCAACATAGTTGAGTCTCTAAATTGTGGATCTAGGATGAATTGAGAAATTATTACGCCCTTGATTCCTAACAAAAATTAAATGAATTAGAAATATGGGTTGCAGTTAAAACAAGAGTCGGCCAACTTATACCCAATATTGTATGTGTGCTACACAAGGCTGCATATACCTAGAATTGTAGCATCGCACACATAAGCTTGCCAACTTGTATTAAGAATATAGGTAGGGCCAGTTTCTCATAGATTCCAATCATATATATATCCCATAATTGTACGATTATTTATGGGCAATTTTTCCATAAAAAATTCGCTTAAGGCTAGTTGTCGCCTTCTGCTATAGAGGCTTCCTACATTTATTTTTCTGAATTTTCCTTTCCTTTATCATAAAATTATCCTTATATTCGGTGGGTACATTTACTTCATATCAAATCTGTATTTTAAGTCTATTGATCTTGCCTCTTATGGACTTTCTTTTCTTCCAAGACTTCCTCCCTTTCAAGACCTCCTCATGAACACTATTCCCTTCTAAAATTCCTTTTAAATTATTCCATTCTCTTGAAATTGACTCAAAATTCTCAAATTCTCCTAACCCTAGTGCAAAACTCCTTGGTACTTCAAGAAAAAAACAAAGAACTTCTTAACGGAGGGCCATAAACCACTAGGTCTGATGTAGACTAGGATGAAAGAGGAAACCTTGCCTCATTCTGAGTGAAAATTACATCTTATCACACATTTTATCATATTTCTCAACATGAGATGACTATTTATACTTGAGTTCCTAACAAATCCCCTTAAAGCATGGTTGATTCAGTCAACTTTGATCATCCAAGTTGGTTCCAAATAGTAAGATAATCCTGTAAATTTAGGCCCCTTATGCGCTAGTCAGTTAGTCGAATTCCCCTCACTCGTCTAGTTGATTGTCCAGTTATCTAGTGGACCAACCCAAATACACATTCGTCAAGTAACTAACTTACCTCCAAAATTGTGTTTAATCATAAATTCCAACACTTGTTCTAGAGTGGTGCAAATCAGGGTCCTTATGAACTCTGCAACCTATCCAAGAACACAAGTGACAATACACCACTATTCTCACTTTCTTGTTTTTGAACACAAGAATCTGCAGAAACATTCTTGCTTATAGTAATCACCCTAAACCACTATGGATGGGTTTATAAACCATCTCTTGAGCTTGATTCAGTCTGTCCTTCTCTTAACCTATTCCAACTCAAATTTGTTGGCACATGTCACTAGTTGACTCTGGCTTATTCTCATCATCAAGTTGTAAGTTAAGGTTTCAATCCATCAATATGCACTTGGATTTTCTCTCTGCAATAATACTACAACCCAACAACCTTTAGGGTTTGTCTCCCATCAATGCATATTATAGGTTCCGTGTTCCAAATTCCACTCAACATCACAATGAATAACAACAGTTCTTCACTCTTTGCCTAAAATGCTCCTCCATTCATTTGTGAAGAGGAATAATGCTAGTTCTTCAACTCAGTAATTTTGGGTTCCTTTACTCATAAATTTATTCACCATGCCTCTAAGTCATGATCATAGATGTATGGGATTTCTTCTGTGCTTTTGACTCAGTTCAATTTCTACTTCATATCATGTAATTTTCCCTTCCAACTAAACCACCTTGAGAACACCCGTTAAACTATCTGATTCCCATAGGTTCGAGCGGGTACAGATAGTTAGGGAATCAACTGAAGACTGATGCCATCTACAGAAAATCTAGGGCATCAATATTATATCACCATTGGGTCGAAGAGGGCCACCAGATCCAAAGGCCACTGGCATGCATGACATCTAAGCATTATTCAATGATGCATGCACCCAATTAATTCTCCATGAGCATGCATGCAAGTCAACTGCAAATTAGAAGTTAAAGTGACCTAATTAGGTAAAAAAATTAGGTTTTTCGCAGTTGAAAGTTATAAAAGAAAGATAAAGTGAATTGAGACTTTACTTTTGATGATTATTGATTTTGGAGCTCTTGAGTAGCAGCACAGCGTGCGGCCACAACAATTGGGGTTGGAGACAGCATCTTCAGCTAACAGGATTTCAGCAGTGAGATATCTTCCCTAGGCTCCTTCAGGATAAACCATCCAGTTTTATCACCGTGTCTATTGCATTCATCCTTATCCAGTATTCTAGTATAAGTCCGAAGGTTATTGTAGATTCATCCATATAGCTGGAGGCATTTAGTTGGGAAACCCTAGTCATTCACCAGGACTCTGGCTCACCATATTTATTTTTCATGTGGCCTGCATCCTCACTAATAGGATCACTCTACTACATTGGGTGATTATCAGTCATCAGATTGTCCATCCAGGGCAGCTAGCAGTAGTTTACAGGGTTGTGGGGGCGTGAGCAGTAGATTGGTAGACCAATCCGCTAGGGCATTTGGAGCGGTCAAAACTCTTGCATGCTCTAGCCATCCTCTCTGGCACAAGCACACCTTCCTTCTGATTTATTTCCAGCTAAAACTGACCATCCCTTCAGCAAAAACTTCACACTTGTTTGATTCATCCAACCTGGGTATTGCAACAGAAAACCGGGTCATTCCTTCATCAGCTCAGCTCATCTTGCATGCGTATTCTCTTTGGAGCATTTTCAGCTGGCTTATCAGTGGTAAGTGTTCATTCTATCCTGCAAACCCTAACCCTAATTTTAGTTATAAAATAGGTAAATTTTGCATGGCAGTTTGCATGCCCGACTATTTCATAAAATTTGCATAGAAATAGAAAATATCAGTATTTGGGATATTACATATCATGGAAAAAGTCTCTAGATTGGAACTATAGTTTGTTTGGATATAATTTGTGTCTTTGACCTCTGATGTTTCTATAGGTAATCAATTTCATCCAGGAACCCAACAGCAATGCTTCATATGCAACAGATTTTCTTTCATTGCAGTCTTTAAACAAAGACTGATGTACTCATAGCACACACATACATTGTTCCAAAACTAACTAACCCTTGAAAACTCTATATTTTACACAAAAAATAACACGATCTTCACTGATGGGTTCATTTTTCAATTACAGGTATTAAAAACATGTCACTCATTCACACGTAGTCACACAAATATTTGAATTGCTCTGAATTCTTTATCAGGTCATGTACATGCTTAATTTAAACAAACAATCAGTTTCCATGAACTCAAACATTCAACATAAATCATTAACACCATGATTGCATAAACTTGCATTTTCATTAATAAATATATCTTCTATACATGCATACTCTAAACCTTCATCTACTTGGTATGATATAATTACAGAACCAAAATTGATTGTTCATCGAACTAACTCTTTCTCCTTGCACTAGCTCTCCAAGTTGGCTCAAAGGCCAACTAACAACAACCTTCAAATGTCTTCGACTTACATATTTAAACATGGATTTAATGTTTTCAGCACAACAAACAATTTCCAAAACTCATGCTAACTAATTTATAAATATAGACTTCAACCTTTATCTCTTCAATGACTCGTTACTGACATGTTTTGGAAATCAATGAATCATTCCACAATTTTAGCTTCAGTCAAAATGATCCATCCTGACCCAATGAATCACCATTTGTTTAACATGTATTTCTATGACTCACCTATTTAGGAACTTCTAAAAATCTAATGACTTGTCTCCTCTAGAACAAGTCAACTATGGAACTTTTTAAATAATTTTCATTGTTTTTACAAAGACATTTACAATTAACCCCTCCTTGGGATAACCTGAGACCCTATGGTTTGATTAAGCTCAAGAATTATTGAGGAAGACAGATGCACCTGCATCATACTCCCACAGTAAAAAGAAACCATGACCTCGTGGTCATGTGACTTCAGTCCTCTTCTTACATGGATCCCGTACTCTATGTTGTACCTAATGCTGCTCACTAATCTTGTTGTCATATCCCTTCTCAATCGAAGAGTTCAAAATATCAATTGTTTGTCTTATCGTGTTTCTGTAGCTTCTCTTATTTATTTGCATAAGCTTCCACAAATCATCCATTACCTTGTCCAACTTTGTTTCTGACTGAAACATGTTTTTGTCATTGTTTACTTGTAGTTGAACTCCTTCATATGTAAGAGCTATCAAATTCCCAGTTTCCCTTATTCCACTAAACATCTCCCAAAATATGTTTAAAGTATGTAGATACTTCATATGATTGCTGCTCTACAACAGTCTGACTATTGTCTCCTTTAGGACCATTAATTCTATCTCCAATTATCTCAGCAATATCAGATTTCATGAGATTTCTTTTTTGCTCATCTTCCTGACATTTTCTATGAATTTGTTGGTTATTCTCGGCCTCCTCATCATCCATAATGCCCTCAAATACATATCCTTCTTCATTATTATTTTGTTGTCCCTAAATTTCCACTTTACTTCCAATAGGTAATTTACACTCTATCTCCTTGATCACAACATCATGTTCATCAATTTATCCTTCTGTTGTATCAGCTAACATATCATTAGTTTGAAAATCATAATGTGTTTTTTTCCCTACTAAGATTTGAGATACCCCTTCATTATCTGATACTTGTGAACAATCCCTTTCACTGACTTCAATCTCTTTTCCGTATTCAGGCTCCTTTAGAAAATGTTCCAGAAATTCAATCTCTCTTTGACATCTCTCAAGCACTTCATCACAAGGTTGGTCATTACCTTCGTTAACTATTTATCATTTCATAACAGCCTTCAGTAGTTGTGCTCCATCATCCCTTTGACTAATTTTAGTAGTCAATTCTGCCTTCTTCACTTCTATAACAAGCTTCCTTTTAATGTGAGACAATTATGTCCCATCCTCCTCTTTAACATTCTCTTCATGTTGACTACTTTCCTTATCAACAATCCCCAATAACTGTCTGCTATTTTCCTTTTGGCCACCTATGGAAGCCAACTTTTCCCTATTTTCATTAATAACAGGTTCCCTATCATGAGACACAATTGTCGCATCTGCTTCAATAAAATATTGATCTTGTTCTGCTTTCATGCCTACAAAGATATGTTTTCTTTACCTTTCGCAATACCTATAGACAAAACCCTTTCATTAGTTTCAAAAATATGAGACCTTTGAGTCTCTTCAGATGTCTTCCACATCTCTACTCTTTGCAATACTTGTCTCTTCAAGTTATTCGTCAAATATTTGTTTGATTCCTTTAGAGTGGTAGCTCCTTCTTCTTCACTATAATTATACTCGTACTCCATCAAAACATACCTCATCTTCAATTTCCTCTTCTTGAAATAGAAAATTCTATATTCCAAGAATCTCTTCCAAGAATAAAATTTTTTCTATCTCCTCTTCTAGAAATTCCATTTCCTCATTAAACTGTATGAGTATATCATCCCAATATTCTTCATCTTCTCTTGGAACATAATTTGAATTATGTCCTTTTTCATCTTCTTTCATCTTCATAACACCATTAGATAACTATTCATTTCCTCCAACCACACACAAATGACCTGGTTTAAAATCATAAGACTCTATAGCCCCATTTGACTCTTTCATCAGTAGATCCTCATGTTGATCTGAACTAGTCCAATAGTACATGAGACCCTCAATAAATTTTTCCTCGGCATCCCTATCTTCATCTTCATCCAGGAATGATCCTTGTTCAAGTTAACATATGCAAACTTCCATCTCATACACGAGTGTTCTGAATCCTTCCTTCAACCTAGCATACATCCTTTTTCTTAGATCCACTTGCAATGAATTCCATTTCACCTTGTTCTTCTTCATTGTCCAACCATATCTCTGGTCTTCCTCGTACTTTTGTAACACCTCCTCTAGTATACTAAGATGTGCCTTCAACTTAGCCATTTATCTCTCATATTCTTCATCACTCATTTTTTCATGCCCACTGCCTTGTCACTCCTTTCCATCTGTTTGTGACTTCTCTTTGAACCCTTAACATGACCCTTAGTAGTCATCCTTATCTCTTCCTTCTGTGGACTCTCCTTGTCCACTTGGGAGCTACAAATAGCCTCTCCCATCTCTTGTAAATTTGTAACAAGTCTACTACTTATTACTCTACCAAGTCATCTTCTTGGTATCCTCTTCTTCTTCTGGTTCTCTGTAGTAGAAACTCTTCTAGAGCACTCCTTGCTCCTCAACTTCTCAAAGTTGTCAAGATTCTGCTTCCTCAACTGCTCACCTCTTTAAGAACTTCCCCTTCTTTCTCAGCAATCTTAATTTGTTGTAGGTTCTGTCATATTTCCTTTATCTAAGATCTATGCTTGCTCTTATTTCTCCGGCATAGCTTCACTGCTGCAATGGATTCCATTAGTCATCATTTTCTGCTGCAATTTCTTTTTGTTTGCTCCAACCTTCAGATACAATTACCTTTAAAACTAGAGCTATTGTAAAACAAAAACCAACACCATTAAGACATGTTCGTGTCCTTGCCTCCCACCTTCATTGCACTTGAATGGGAAACCTCTTTGTAGTTTCTTATGCACTCTTTTGTACATGCTTCCTTCTGAACCAATTCAAAAAGTATGTTCAAGAGAACACTTTCCTTATATTCCACATAAAGAGAAATTATTCTAAGAGAACCTCAATTTTCTTTACCTTCACCAAGTTTGATGTAACAAACACTTGTTCTGATGATTGTATTTCCCCATGTACAATTTCTCCTGTCCATACCGATGTAAATCTGCTTATTAAGGGAACCAACTACCTTGCCTTGTCTTTCATGAAGGGTGTTATCCCTGTGGAACATTTTTTCCTCTCCAAAGAGGATAATCATTGATCAACCTGCTAACATTCAAAATGAACAATGATCTTGATCTGACCTCTTCATTCAAGTTAACCTTTCACTCGTGCACCAGTATCACTCTAACATTTTTTTGCAACCCTTAATGAGAATTTTAATTACTCTGATTTTTCTCGACCACCAAATATATTTGTAGGCTCTGTCACCACTAAATGGTGCAAATCAGGGTCCTTATGAAATATGCAAGCTATCCAAGAACCCAATACACCATTATTCTCACTTTCTTATTTTTGAACACAAGAATTTGCAGAAACATTCTTCCTTATAGCAATCACCCTAAACCACTATGGATGGGTTTATAAACCATCTCTTGAGCTTGATTCAGTCTACCCTTATCTTAACCCCTTCCAACTCAAATTTTTTGGCACATGTCACTAGTTGATTGTGCTCATCATCAAGCTATAAGTTAAGGTTTCAATCCATCAATATGCACTTGGATGTTCTCTCTGCAGTAATACTACAACCCAACAACCTTTAGGGTTTGTATCCCATCAACGCATATTATAGATTTTATGTCACTTTTCTATCTCTTACTCCAATAACTACAGTCCTACTTAGAACCACCAACATGGTGTTAAAAAAGAATCCAACAATTGAGTAATAAAAAGATAGCATACGAAAAAAATCCAGGTGGTGACCAAGCCTATATACATCCCTGCTCATCACCTTCTCACCATTTCCACTAGCAACCTTGGCTTCAAACATGGAAATCTGATTCAAACTAGCATCATGCCCTTTTCCAACCTAGATATATTCATGATGTGTTACATCACCACCACGCAGTGTACAGTTAAAGCCAACAAATATATCCTCACTGATGTTTATCACTCTGGAATCTTTACTCATGCCTCCACGAGCTAAAAACCACAAGCGATCAAACACATCTGGGTGGCCATAGTGCATCCTTATCTTTAAAGGTTTGCAAGTACACAGTGCCCAATCGTCACAAAACTCATCTCTTGAGAAAACATGAACCAAGCAAGGGAAGATACTAATCCTGTGAATACATTTTCACGAACTCCTAATATTGTAGGCTTTCGAAGACCATAAAATTTTGTGAAGTCTTGCAACAAATTTCGCATTTTGAGAGCCTCTTCGAAGTAATTTTCTTGATTCATATCAATTGTCTATAATGCATCACCCCTTGTGAAAATTAGAGCATGATTTTGATTCTCAGGTTTCCCTTCACCAAGTTTCACTGGATTAGGGAGCCTCACCATGTAGACCTCCACCTCCTTTTGTAGTTCTATAGAGTAATACTCTACTTCTTTCCCATTTGTGACCATATCAACATAGGAAATCCGAAGAGCTTCATAGTTCTTTATCAAATACAAGATATCCTTGGCATGATGATCTTTCCTAGCCTTTTGAGCACCATAAATCTGACAAGTGACAACCTAAGTAAATTTCATGAGAGCTTTGGCATCTTCATTGCTTTTGAGTAGATTATCTACTCCACATATTTCAATGTTCAAGAGTGATCTTGAAAGAAATCCCAATTTTGATTTTCACCTTCCATGTGTCTCAATGTTGCAGCAGCAAGTGCTTAATAGCCTCTCTGAATGGACATCTCTGATGTTGAATCAAGAAAAGCCAACATTTTGAGAGCCTTGTAATAGTACGTCATCCCCCTTACCATACGAACCAATGCCTGTCCTCTATATGAATCCCACAACCGCAGTTCCACCACTTTATCAATCCAGAGTTCTTCAGTATTTTTCAATCCCTGACCACGCATTTGCTCAATGAAATTCGACCAATCATCAAGATATACCTTCTGGAGATAGAATATGATTGAAACACCATCTTCATTCTCAGTACAGAGTTGTTCTCTGTTGTACATAACATCTTCATCATAGTAAAGATTCAAAACACCAAATGACATCATCTTCTCAACCTGCATAGCACGGGGCATGTTCATGAAGAGAGAATTGTTGAAGAAAGCAATACTACGCCTTGCCTCCAATTTTTTTGGAACATGATGCATAGAATTCCTTGTGGTTAGAATGGTCTGCAGCTGTTGTCAAAACCCCAAATTTTCACAAAAATTTAAAATTTTGAGATAACATAAAATGTTGAATCTGCGGTTTACTAACTGCTAAAGGTTAGCAGAAAAAGAAACAATCAAATGATTAGTATTACATAATCTCAAATTACGTTAACTAAGCAGTTTCCTTTTTGTAACATGAACAAGGTTTACTTGCGTATTGTTTTATTTCAGTTTTTTGATGAGTCTTCTTTATGACAAGTAGGTGGAATCTAACTTTGAATCCTGGGCTTACTTAGCATTTATGCTAATGCAGAAAGATTACCGGTTCTTACAGGTTTACAGGTATGATCGAACAAGTAAACATTTTAATTTCATAAAGTATCAAGAAGTGTTTCTATTTGCAAATAAAATGCTTAGTAGATAAGCTGATAAATTTCTAAGCAACTTCCGTGAGGTAAAGTAGTTTGCTTTCTTTAGTTTTTCTTGTAAACAAAGTTCAAATAAATGAGTTCCTTTCTTTATCAAACGTAGCGATAGTAAAGATACTTATTGAGGCTCTAAACTTGTAATCTTAGTTGCATAGTAACTTCTACTTTGATATGCATATCTTGCAATGTTATACTTATTGTACTATTGGTTATTATACATTATCATACTATTTATTTGAGTATCAAGCTGATCGATATTTACCTTCTGTAGGGAAACTTACAACCTGTAAAACTTCTTGACATTATAAGTTTGATTAGTGTAAAAACAATTGTGTCTTTTCACATGAAAATTTGTTTTCCTTTACTTCTTAAATCTAATTCAATCCATGTGGTTCTACTGATTATGGACTTGAGTAGGATTATTCCATTGCAATTCTTATTACTTCTATAATGTTTTTCTTATATTAAGTTACTATCTATAACAGCTTTTAAGGTAGATGTTTTCTATAATGATCAACCTTCTATCCTAAGCTAAGCACCAGTTATCTTTTATAATCATAAAATCATCCTACCAATAAATAATCATGGTAAATTACTAACAAAATCCAAGTTGAGAAACAACTATTGACTATTAAAGTCTAATCCAAATTGAACTATGTAAAAGAATTCAATATATATTCTTTTACCATGCTAGCAAACTTTATAGTTTATTTCCAATCGAAACGTTGGATTTATAAGGGTTATAAACATGCATAAACTATTATGTTTATAGACATACAAGTCTATAGTTAGTTCGAAGGTTCTAAACAAGTCAAACAAAGTTGAACTTGTAAAGAATTCATGATTCTACTCTTTACTATGCTATCCAACTTTAAAATTGTCACAACTTGAATTGTTGGTTTAAAAGAGTATAACCATGCATAGACCACAATGTATATAAACATAGAAATCTATAGTTGTTCGATGGTTTTAAACAATTCAACTTGGACTTTTCCATATAACAAATGGTTACTATACTTACTAGGGTCAACGTTGAAAAAATATGTTTTACCAAACGTCCATATCGTGTTATCAATATTACGATATAATGGACATATGATTAGCGATGAGATAATTTATAAATGCAAACTTCATAGTATAAGAAAGTTTGAGATTAAATCATTGTTTTAAATAATTGAAAATTATTGGAATGCAGGTGACTATAGAGTTCGACCCATGCATGGTTTTGATTTTCTTGTGGCACGTGGTCACCTTCTGGCCAAGCATTGGTCATATAAAATCCTTGTAACCCTAAACGCCTTGTCATTTCCCTCCGATGTTCATGTTGGCCTTCGGGTAGTTCTGCAAGGTCTCATGGTGGCCATGAGTATTCTCTCTGCTCTGTTTTGCTCCAACGTTTGAGTTTAACGTTGTTGTAGCCACCGTGGTTCGGTTTTATTTCCATTGCTTTGCAACTAAAGGTTTTTGCTTTGCAAAAGTTTGTTGGTTTTCGTTTGCATTTGGCTTGTGGCTTGTTTATGGCTCCATTTTTCCTTTCTTTCGTGGCCTATCATTTCTATGTGAAGCTGAGGCTTCGCTGCTATTAGTGTGCTCCTTCATTGTCATGGGGTTTGGGATTTTCAAAGCACACTGTCGTTAGTGGCAGTCCCGTCGCTAGACTGCTCGATACTCTTCTGAAGGTAAACATTTAATTTTGTATTCAGCATAGAATACTCCTCATTAGAGGAAATTTGAGGTCTAAAATGGGCCTCCTAAGGATAATGATAAAATAATAGTTAAAATAATAAACTAATAGTTATTAATTTTGGAGGAAGAATGAAAAAAACTACTTTTTTTGTTCGTATTTTTGACATATCACGTTTTTTTCAGGTATTTCTTATTTTTGGGGTAGCAGGGTCCATCAAAAGTATGCAGTGTGGGTAATCTTTGGATGCAGAATCAAATTCTGCATACAACGAGCTCTCCCACCTGAAATTTGAGTAAAAACGCAGGGAGATATGTCGAAAATACAAACAAAAAAAGTGGTTTTCTTTTATGACAAATATGTCAATTCAACCATTGTGGTTGACTCATTTTATTGAAATTCTATTGGTTCTTGAATTCCAACTCACAAAATTTATTGTTGGCTCGTTTTCTTATAAGGCCCATTTTAGACCCCAAATTTCCTCTAATGTGTTAAAATCAAGTTTATAGTAGGTTTTTATTATTAAAAGAATTTTGACACTAACACCAACACCGTGCTCTTGCAGAAACCTGTGACCACTCTTGCGAAAAGTGAAGGAATGTTGTTGGTTGTCTCCAAGGTTTCTTGGCTTCAAACAGGTAAGCCCTCGGTTCAACAAACAGGTTCTTACCCTACTTGTAATAGGGTTGTCGATGGGGAAAACCCTGAGTTGGAAGCTTGTCCAGCTTCGTCTTTAGCTATGCAATTTCTTTTTATAAGTTAATGTTGGTTTATTTCTATGTACAAACCCTCGCTTCGTCGATGGGTAGCCCCGGCCGTGAGTTGGGTGTTGTATTTAATTTTTAAAGTTCAGCCTTCTAGCTTGTTAATGTAAAACAATGGATTTTAAGACAGTTTGTCTTCGAGCTTAGACTCGTTTTTGTAGTATATTGTTTGGTGACTCTGTGTAAATACGGTTTTACCCTATTCGACTATCAATAAAGAAATTTACTGTTTATTTTGTTTTGTGATATAATGTAGTTATTTTTTTTAAAAGCCGTAACTGTAACTCCTTCATAGAGTAAATTGTAATAACTCTTTGTTGGCTCAGGAATAAGAGCTAGGGTTTCCTGAATGAAACCCTTGTTTACCTAATTCTTTTAATTTAATTAAATAGGTTCTTTTAATTTGTAAAACAAATATTGTTTTAAGTTATTATTATTACTGTGTATTTTGAGAATTCTTAAATTTATAACTATTCAATATTTGTTACAAGGACTGTAACCAGTCTGGAATAATTTAATTGTTACTGATATAAATTGATCTAAACAAATGAATTATATCTTAGTTGTTTTTATTTGAAACAATATGTTTAGATTGGGATTTCGACCCTGTAGTTTTCTTTTGCAGGTATAAACCTGTTGATAAATACAGAACAGTTCTTTACATAGATATGTATTTTATTTATATTAATCATTAACATTTCTATTGACTAAAATGATAGAAGAAAATTTACTAGAGTTATTTGAAAAGATAACATAGACTCTGTAATTTGGTTTGTCCTTTATAATTTAGATACTTTTCATATACCCTTCTTGTTTATAGTAACTGTTAGTCTTAGTTTAGTTAATATTTTAAGTATATAACTATATGAATAGTAGTTATGTCTTTATTGAACTGAATGTAAACAAGGTAGTTTAATTGTGTTTCTTCTACTGCATATGCAACTAGTTAATAAATAAACACAAAGAAAATATATATATATAACATAACACAGTTTACCCTCCTGCATATTTTAATTTTAAATAAAAAGAATAATGTACTGTGTATAAGCATAAGATCTTATCTACTAGGGTATTTTCTTAATATAATAATCCTTCTACCTGTACTGGGATATTGCTATTTATTTTCCATTATATTTACATAAATAAGCTGGTAAAACAATAAACATAGATAAACAGATTATTGTTCTTCTAATAGTAACCTATTTACTGCATTAAATTACTATGCTCTTATGAAATGCATAATACATCTATTCATTTCAGTCTCTTATCATTTCATTCATCTACTTTAAATACTCTGCCTGTGCTGGAGTATGGTCTGGTCCTTCCAAATGTGGAAAAACACAGATTAGAATTATTTTCCATCTATTTCAGATTCATTCTTTGAATAAACTAAAAGATTACTAACTCTAACATTTTACAACTAAATATTTAACATTCATTTAACAGTTAGATTTACATTTAACTATCTAACACAGTAAAACAAAAGAATGTAGAACCTGATTAGGATGGACAACAACAGTGTTAGGAGGTCATTCCTCCCTACCAACTCCTAGAGAGCGCTCAAACAACGCTTCCTCAAGACCCTCGAGCATGTTCCTGGTCTTCTTGGCTGAGAACTGGTGGAGCATGCAAACAATAGACTAGTCCAATGACTCAGTAAACACTCTGCACTCAGCAGTAAGATCCTTCAGCTGAAAAGTTGCACTAGATCACTTAGCAGTTATCCCCTCAAACTCTTTCCAATTCCCTTCCATTGAATTTCTCTGAAGTACATTCACCTGAATGATCACTTCTCTAGAATGAGCAGCCTCAGCTCTCTTCAATGGGCATTTTTATAAAGATTGCCTAGGTCTTTTGGGTCAGTTGTCATTAATTGAGCCACCTGCTCTAATTCCACTTTCTTGGGGAATCATGACCCCAAATGTAGGGAGGTTTCCACCTGCAACAGTTGAAGTGGTTTGAGGATGCTGCCACATGTCTGTTTGCTCTCCACCCAGTCTCCTCCACCAATTTGACCAATAAACACTATTTTAATAGCTCTCCTAAGTTGTTGTCTCCACCTTTATTTATTTATAATTAAAATATTCAGAATTACATTAAATATCCTTGACTCTGTTGAGTCATCAATTACAACTTAGCATAAAATTTAACATATTGTCCTCAAATAAGATAATATTGTTTTTGCAAAAATTGGGGCATGTGACAGTTGTCTTAATTGTCGATAAAAGAGGTGGTCTTCTATATTAGGTAATTCTAAAGTGTCCTCAAACAATATCTTGTTACCAGTCCTTATAGTAACCAGTCCATCTTGTCTTAATTGTGCAATACTCCGCCTTTCTTTAGGAAAATATCTTACAACAATGTCATAGATATTTTGCAATGAATCAACTACAATTTGCTGGCCCTTATCAGGTTGTTTGGTCAAAATACCATTGACCAGTGATATTAATTTCGAATGAATTTCAGGTAGTTCACTCATTCTGTATTTGACTGTAAAATTTCCCATCTGCAGTGACTCATCAATTTCCTTAAACAAGTTGACAACAATAGAGTTTTCTTCACTATCTTCCTTGACAATTTTCTTGAGAAAATATTTGATAGTGTCATATGCTTCTATCACTGCACAGTAACAGTATTCATTCTTACATATCTTTAACCATAGTTCCTTGTCACTCTCCTCCAATTTAGTAGCTTGATTTAGGGCAAGAAACAGCTCATTACACAGTAGTAAACATGGCCATCGAATGACATGTACATTCCAAGAGCTTGGTGAAACCTCCAACAGTTCAACCTCCAGGTCACTGACAATATCTGCTTCCCTAAATGTTCTCACTATTTCATTCCATCTAATGGAAAACCTAGCTGCTTCAACCCTAGTAGACTCAAGTTTTTTATATACACCAAATCCATACCTCAATTGCAAACACCTGACAGCATCCCTTACTTTAGCTTTCAAATCCGCCTTGACTTCAAATGGTAATTCTTCTGGAATTAAATGGAACTGGATTGCACTAGCAAAGAATTGGAATCACAACCTCAATTGTCTAATATCCTGTATCTCACCAATATGGGAGAATTTTCCCACCAATGCTCCAACCAAGGATGTGAAAATGGAATACCATATCTGGGTGTCCATGAAATACACTAGAATAATTTGTGCCCACATCAACCCCACAGAAATCCAGTTACTATGACTAAATAAAACATGCCACTTGTATGGAATTTTCTCAATCTTCAATATTGCCTTTGTTGGAGAGATCATGGGTTTTAATTTGAAAAAAGTAGTTGAAGGAGAACTTTGCAAGCAGCGACCCTACCCAAAACACAGCATATGAAATGTTGTGAAAGAGACCCTCTCGAAGACCACTGCCTACAAATTGTTGGGTTTGAAACCACCATGTCAAGACATGAAAAATTCTCCAATTGCTTTTCTCAGCAAAGTTTCTTACCCAAGGAAGAACTAAAAGAAGCAATGCCAAAATCTCAGGCATGATGAAAACGAGGGCAACTTTCATAGTTTACCAATCTTTTGTTCGCCTCCCTTGACCATCTCAAATCATGATTCCTTTGAGCCCACCTCTGATTATAAAACACAGCAAAGACAATGGTCCATACCAATGCTACAATGCTTTTTAGTACCATCCTTGCTCCAAATAGTAGAATCTCTTTTGACACTAAACTGTATTGCATGCCAACATCAAGCAAAGATTGCCAAAAACGAAGGCCTTCCCATGTAATGAAGAAACTAAGGACATGTGCTTGTGTGTCTTTGTGTCTAAATTATATCCAAGGAGGTCCTTACCCCTGAGATGCCACAATAATAGCATCCTGAAGGAACAGATTGTACATAATCCAAAGACGATCAAAGCTACTGAAAAATGTTCCAAAATGAAAGTTGTTCTACAAATCCCATCTTCCCCACTTGTTGTTTCTGCAATATTCTCCTAATTCTCTGGATATCCCAATCCTTAGTAACTCTGAGCCCATTTAGCTGATTGAAAAAATTTACTCCCCGTCTTCAGAGGCCATCCCAGTTCTTCAAAGCATCTGCTCTTCCAAAAGTACTCATTAATATCATCATAATTTCTCCAAGAAGAATGAGAAGCCTTCCCATCATCACTACACTTTTCTTCCTTTTTTACTATATCATACAGTGGTGTAACAAACTCGTGAAAAAAGGAATTTTCTCCAATATGTACAGGCAATGTTGTTTGTCCAGTATTATTCTCTAAGATGTTATTTATCTCTAAAGCCATATGATGGAAAATATAGCACGAACACTCTGGTAAGAATCTCAAATTGGTAGCTTCACCCCAAATCAGAAGATACAAAGATGTATGCAGCAATTCCTTCCGCACATTTCCTGTTTCTCTCTTACAGTCTTTGATCTCAATATGGGATTTCCAACCCAGATATACACACCAACTAGAGTAATTCTTTAGGATTTTCTTTCTTAGATTTCGAATAGTGATTGTGATGGCAATATGTGGTTTTTGTAGTTGCATCATCTCATGCAACTCCAAGTTGCTTCCTCCCATGATTTTATATATTAGCGACCACGTTGATATGGAGTAGGGTAGTGAGAGGTTGAAGTTAGTGTAATCAGGAGTTAGAATGACATACCTATCTAAAACATAATTGATAAAAACAAGTATGTCTAACATACCTTACCTTATGTCATTTATGATTTATAAGAAGTGCATTTCATTGCGTGGAGGATTTTGCATGTTTTTTTATGAAGATTGTGATCATCCACATATGTGGTAGGATATTATTATTGTTGTATTGGAATGTGTACTAGAGTAGGATCATGTGTGACATGCACAGAAAGACATTTTTGTAGCTTTCTGCAAGTTAATAGGCTTTAACAATTATCTCCAGTAGCTCCAAGTTAATAGGCTTTAACAATTATCTACATAAGAGAAGTTAATAGGATTTAATAGGAGCAGATACCTGCATCATCATACTTTTATAGATTTTCTCTTATGTAGAGAGTAGCTCCAACTTCTGTAATGCTCCTTGCTTATAGTTTCCCATAGTGTTATACTTCTGCAGTCATCCTCCTTTGTAGATTTTATTTGTTTTTACTCTAGTAGGAGGTCTCTACTGTATATACCTGTAGGTGTTGATTCCTGTATAAAAGTATTAACGATATTAATGAAGGAAATCTCTTGTAGGTACTAATGGTTGAGTTACAAAGGTGAATGAAAGTGATATGATGTCAATGCATGAAGAAGGATATATGTATGGAGCATAAGGTAAATGTATGAGGAATAATGTGAGAATATGGATTGGATAATGCAAATGTAAATGGAATAGTAGTAAGAGTGTGAATGTACATGAAATAAGTGAATGCATGAATGAGAGTGAACCTCCATTTGCAACTGTATCTTGTTAAATCTGTATTTTCGATGATCTTTGTACTTCTAATATGTGTACTTGAATTCCATATATTTGTCTTGAGTGGCATTAAATACTATGTTTTCTTGTATGCTTGATATGCAAGGATATTCTAGCTATGGCACTTTGGATGTACTTTCTCTGATTCTTGTCATGCTTGTTATTTAGGCATATGTGATATTTGAAGTGTATACTCTATCTCTTTATAACTTGTTATTTTTCCCATAAAACTTTAGACTCTATTTATTTTTTAGTGTTGATCTTATGTGCCCAGGAGAAACACAGGGAGGACAACAGAGTAAATTGAATTTTTATATGGGAATGCACATATATACAGGATATGTATTTAATACTAAGAAATACACTCACATCAACCCAGGAATATATTTGGCAATTTGTAATTTTTTATTGCATGTAACAGCAGTACAAATAGATGTTTAAAATAAGATTTCAAGTGTACCATCAAGTCTGAGTTTGACTGTTTGTTACAACTACCTAGTACAATGATTTATTATACAGAGCCTCAAATACAAGTGAATAAACAAAGACAAGTGTGTGAGTAGAGGAGAATAACCAAAATTGTACACATGTTGTACAGTCATGTGTTATTATTATAAATACAGTACAAAACTAAGGGGAGGAATTGCACATGTGATGTACAGTAACTACAGTCATTTGTATTATTACATATACAGTACAAAACTGTGGGTAGAATTATCAAAATTTCCCAAGTCTCCAATAAAAAAATAAAGTGGGTGAGCGATCTATTTAGTCTTAGACTAAGTCACCCAATAGAGATAAGGATAAATTTCAAATTTTAATAGAGTACAAAATATAAATGTACAGATATAATATAGGTTCACTCATATTACTAGACTAAGTCTCATCAATTCATCCCTACTTAGAGGAAATCATCCCCAATTTTCGTTGAAGATAGGGAAGTTGTTGCCTATATGTTGATTGCAGCATCCATTAACCCTGAGTAGGCAACATGCCTTTGCAGCACTCCAAGTAGGTAGTGATGTGACACTGCCTAGTTGATCTAGTGTGGACATCAAAAAGAGTATCCTCAGGAAAGGGAAGCTGAAATTCTGGAATTGTGACCTCCAGATGTGTGACTGGACACGTCCTTTAAATGAGGTGGTTCATATCACTTCCACTAGTTGACATTCACCACATCATGGATGCCTAACTGTGGTAGAAGGTCCAACTTGAAAGCATTGGCACCATTTGTTAATTTTTGCAGCAATGCTTGTCCAAATGCAACAAAACTCAATCACCAACTTGAAAATGTGCAGCAACATGATGTCAGTCATATAGTGCTTTGTATTCAGCATGTGTCTATTGAAGGATGTCATGAAAATTACTTTGGATATCAACCAAGTTCTACACAAAAAAATCTTTGTCTTAGTGCTTTTGCTGGTGGGATGTGGATGGATTTGGGAGAGCAACTAGAGCTAAGAGATTGAAAGCCAAAACAAATATCAAAAGGAAAGTGTCTTGTAGAAGGGCAGCTTTGTTGTAACTATGTTGCAAAATATGCAAGTATTGATCCCATTATTTGTTCTATTGATGGTAGAGGCAGAGAGAATGAACCAAGATTATGTTACACTATCTTAGTTTGGCCATCATTTTGCGGATTGAATGCAATAGAGAATCGATGCTGACAACCTAAAAACTTCAATGAGGATTTTCCAAATCACTAAGAAATCGGGAGTAATGATCATAAATGTTGGTCAATGGTAATCCAAAATGGCCCCAAACAGGCTAGAAGATATCCAAGCCCTACAGGGAACTGGAAAAGACTGGTACAACCCAAGCTTTATGTTGGCAGGTTTGTTTTGGCTACAATTTGAACAACTCTAGATGTAATATTCCACTTCTTTCCATATGGAAGGACAAAAGGTTATTAGGTATGCATCAATACATTATCTTGTTCTCTAAGACCCTTTTACAAACCACTTTAATAGATTGTGTAATTTTTTAGGATATTTTGTTGCCTGATCATGGTAGATTTGTGTCCTTATTAATGTGTTTGAAAAAATTAATTGGATTTTAAGCATGACTATCTTTGGATCTTATTGTATTTTATTAGAATTCAAATGATGAAATCTGTGTAAATATTGCTCCTCTTCCCGGTTCTTAAAGGGTGCTAGCTCAATGGAAGAGCGCCTTCCTTACAAGCAGGAAGTTGGTGGTTCGATTCCTCCATGCCCTAATGATATTGCAATGTATTTATAAAGGTAAAAAATGTAGTAGTGCAAAATGGATGCAATATTAAATGCAACACTAAATGCAAAACAAGATGTAAAAGCGGACGTCACACCAAACACAAAAGTGGATGCAAAAGTGGACGTTATGTTAGACACAAAAATGGATGTCACAGTAAAATCAAAATTGGGTGCAAAAAGAGACTCAACACTAGACACAATTAATGACTCAAAACTAGATGCAATACTAGGCCCAAAATTAGACTCAACAATAGATGCAAAAGTGGACTCCTAACTAGTTGTAAAATTGGACATTAAATTGAGCACAAAATATGGTGTATCGATGGACATAAAAACAGGCGTAACACCAGGTGCAAAACTGGAAGCAACACTTGACGCAAAGAAAAACTTAAAACAAGACACAATATTGGATGCAATATATGACAAAACATTGGATGTAAAAATAGACATAATATTGAATGCAATATGGGATGCAACATTGGAGACAAAACTGGATGCAATATTAGATACAAACACGGGCGCAAAACTAGGCACAACATTGGGCTCAAACATAGATGCAANACAAGATGCAAAATTAGATGAAAAAAGGGATGCAACATTATAAGTAAAATTGGATGCAAAACTAGACGCAATATTGGGCCCAAATTTGGATGCAAACCTGGATGCAACGCTAGATGTACAATTGGACACATAATTTGATGCAAAACATGGTGCAAAATTGGGTGCAAGACTTGATGAAAAAAAAGGAGAAAAATAAGACGCAACATTGGATGCAAAACTAAGCATCAAACTGGGTGCAAACAAGGATGTAACAAATGACACAAAAAAAGATGTAATACAAGATGCAAAATTGGGCGCAAATAAGGGCGTAACGAAAGATGCAAAAAATGGATGTTAAAAGTGATGGGAAAAAAGATGCAATAGACGACGTTTTACGAAATTGTACAACAGCACCAAGTTTAGCGCCGGATTGTTCACCAAAATTGGGAAAAAATTACACTAAAATCCGGCACTAAATTCGACGCTAAATCCATATTTTGTTGTAGTGCTGCTCAACTGGGAGGCTAAGAAGGAGGAGGCTGAGGCCAAGGCTGAGGGATATGTAGAGCCTGTCCAAGCATGGAAGGAGCATCATGCGGAGGGGTAGGAGGTGCTCAGAAAGCTCAATTACCAGAGTGCGGATTACAGCCTAATGCATCGAAAGGTGGACCAAATTGCAAAGAGACTGGGCATTGTTCTCTGCCACCCAGGGATGGAGAAACTTCGAGAGCATAGCCCCAGTCGGCGGCTTGGTAATCGGATCTTGGAGCAGTCTAAAGGAGTGCATCAGCAGCAAGGGGATGGGTCGGGGAAAATGCAGATCGTTTCCATCGTCGGCCTTCATCCATGATGTTTGTCTCGGGTTATGTCAAGTCTCTATAGTTTTGATTTTATGTCTCTGTTAGTAGAAATAGGTGTTGTTAGTAAGGTTAATCTTCGTGTTAGGGATATTAATTTCGGGATTGAACCCTGCTATGGCGGGGATCTCCCTCATTTTGAGAAGGAAAGCTACATATGTGAAGGACTGTATTAGATTGTAAGTGGGTCCTTCTGATGGCTCCCAGGATGGTGGAGATTTTGTACTTCTGAATTCGACAGTAATATAAGCTTTTATTTATAAAAAAAAAACTTGAATAATGGCTTGTGTAACTTCTTCCAATTTTGCAGTACTTATCAATGGATCTGCAACAACATTTTTTAAGAGTTCTAGAGGACTAAGACAATGTTTTCCTCCATCCCCATTGTTATTTCTCCTTGTGATTGAAGGGCTCAACAGATTAATCATAAAATATCGGGAGGATGGTCAGCTATCAGGTATAAAATTCTTTATTTCTCATTTACTTGTTGTAGATGATGTTATCCTATTTGTACTTGACAATATCTGTGAATGGAATATTATGCATTCTCTATTGAATGTATTTGCAATGCAACATGAATGAATATCAGCATTGAAAATTCATGCATCTATACTCATAATATTCATCTTGAACGCTTAAAGGAATTGAAGGAACTCTTTCAATTCAAGTTTGAGTAGATGGAGACTGGTTTTAAATATTTAGGTTTCTTCCTAAAACCTAACAGCTATAGAGTAAAGGATTGGCATTGGACCATAAAGAAGATTGATAAGATAATATCAAATTGGTCCTACAGATTCCTCACTCTTGGAGGCACACTAACTTTAATTAAAGCTACTCTTCAAAGTATTCATGTTTACTGGTGTTCATTGGTCAAACTTTCAGTTTCAATTATCACTTCTATAAGGAATAAGATATTTAATTTTTTGTGGTCAGGTTCGAATTTTGAAAGACAATTTCACTTAGCCCCATGGGAAATTTTATCCACCCCCACGGATCAGGGAGGTTGGGGAATTAAAAATTTGTCACTTTTTAACTCAGCACTTTGTCTCAAATCCTTTTGGAGATGTATTTTCTCCCAGAATATGTGGAGTGATGTAATGAAAACAAAGTATCTGAAGAACACTCCAGTTAGCATATGGATTAGAAACTTGGATTTTGAATATACTAGTGGATCAGTGGTCTGGAACAGCTTCCTTAAAGTATTTCACTAGCTGAAAAAAGGTATATGTTGGAATATGATAATGGATGTCCCTACTTACCAACAGAAATTACATAGCATCTTGCATGGATTGATATGAATACTATGGATGTATAGAAAAGGCCCAAATGGGCTATTCTTAAAGTAGGTTATTGGTTAAATTCTAGAGATTTGGGTCTTAGTGGTCAATGGGCAGTTAAATGGGATTCATATATTGTAATTTTGAAGTTAGTTGGTATTAAACTTAATTCTGAAAAAAAGATACTTTGGTTTGGTCTGGAAACAAGAAAAATGGTGAATTGACAGCTAAGGTGGCATATAATTTTATGATAAGGAATGGCAACAACTTGGATCCTATCTGGTGGTCTAAAGGATTGTGGAAATGGAACATTCCTACAAAATTGAAATGTTTTTGGTGGCTAACACTTAAGGACAAAATCCTTACTTGGCGAAATTTATTGAAAAGAGGATGCCAGGGCCCAAGCTTTTTTCCTTTATGTAGGAATAAAGGTGAAAATAGTTATCATCTATTTGTAGAATGTTCCTTTTGTCTAGAAGTATGGAGAATTATAAAATATTATATTGGAATCAGATCTATTTGGGGATAAGGTAGTTTAGTGAAATCTTTTCACATCTGGTTTAATAATAAAGATAAGTTTAAACTTCTACCCATGTTCATCTCTTGGTCAATTTGGAATACAAGGAATTTTGCAGTCTTTCAAGACATTCAGCCCAATGCACTTATTTGCAGTATTAAAGGCCTAAATATTTTAAAGGAGCATGAGAAACCTGTCAGCAAAAGTTTTCCAAAAAATCTTTATCCTCCAGGAGAATTTTTAACAGAAGCAGTTGGATTCTTTGATGGTGCCTCAAATCATGAACAGTGTGGTTGTGGCATTGTACTTGTTATAAACAAGGATCACTTTTTGTATATCTGTTTGGGTGTTGGCTTGGGGACAAACATTAAAACTTATCTTTTAAGCTTATATGGGATTTTGTTTATAGCTGCTCACTTGGGTGTTTCAGACATCAGTATCCTTGGAGATTCAAAGATCATTATAGATTGGTTGAACGACTCATCTAATTTGCATGTGATTTTACTCAAACAATGGATTCAAAAAATTCAAATTCTCAAAAGATCTTTTGTGGAGATTACTTTTAGACACATTTCCAGATGTTTCAATGTTACAACTGATACTCTTTCCAAAGAATCTCTTTCTCGTAATTTTGGCTTAGCTATAATTCAATAATTTATGGAAGGTGCCATGACTTTTGAATGTGAATTTGATCTGAAGGAGATAATGTATTAAGTAGATTTTGATGGTTGTAGACCTTTTTTATTAGCAGATGCAATATTATGTAACTTTTTGTAATACAGTTTAGACAAGAACTGAAGAAAGGCTTTATGATGTAATTCTAAAGAAAACTTATATGAAGGATCTATATAGAAACTTTCATGGCTGATGTAATCTTTCCTTGATTTAATATAATAAAAGGAATTTTTCTGTGAAAAAAAAATATAAAGAATTTTAGTAAAATGGAAAATATAAGGATTAATATAAAAAGCAAAAGATTATAATACAAAAATACCTTGACGTTAATAATAATTTTTGCTGCTTAGTTTAGCAATTAAATCAATAATATAAAAGTAAAATATTATAATAATAAAATCTAATTTATAGTGATTTAAATTTTTGGTTTAGTAAAATTATTGAAAAAAAAATTATTTTATTGTTTAAATACATTTTGTATTTAATTTTTTTTTTAAATTTGATTTAACCCAATTATCTAATTACTTATTTTTAAGTCATTAAAGCACACTCATTGTTGATGTAATTGTAACTTCAGAATGTATTCACTTGTATTTCTTATGTATTGTACCCCGATGTTTATTCCGGGAAGTTTCTATAATGTAAACAAGTCATGTCAAGTCATTGTGGGTAACCCTCCTATTGGTCAAGGGTTAAATTCCCCGCAGTTGTGGGGCCCTAGGGTTATTAGACTATCCTAGAGAAGTCAACCCTATGTGAGTCATTGTAAGTCGGGGCAATAGTCCCCACCATTGTGTTAAGGATAACCCTCCTTGTTGGTCGGAGGCCGACATGATGGAGTGTATTTTAAGTGAACGAAAGAATATAAATAGAGAGTGAGCCTCTCTATTTATCACAAACACACTCACTCATTGGGGTGCATGAGTGAGAGAGAAGTTGTTGGGACAAGAGAGAGACTACTGCTGTCGGGAGATCATCTTTATGTTTTCGGGTTTTACTTTTGGTGTTGATTCTATCTCTGAGGAAGTTGTGGGGTTTTCTCCTTTATGGTTTCCCCGAGGAAAATTCTTTGTGTTCATTGTCTCTTGTGTTTTATTGTTGTGCATGTTATTCTCTTAGATAAGATCCTAAGATCATAATGCTAGCTTGAATGATAAAAATCTAACATGGTATCAGAGCTAACCTGAGAAGAAGACATTGTGCAGATGAAGAAGCTAGGGCTTCTTACTTTTTGGATCTCTCTCCACAATCCATCAGCAAAAGTATTCTAGGCTGACTCTCCATTGAAGGGTGCATCTTTCTGTTGAAGCGGAATTCGATTCCGAACATTTTCAGTTTTTGGTGCGGGAAATTAGGGCTTCTTACAGAAGAGGAATTTTTGAGTGAGCTCAGCTTAGGATTTCTCTCCTCATTAAAATATAATATTAGAGACCTAGATCAATATTTTTGGTTGGGTATAACTCCAGGAAAGTCAAACCCTAGTTTGACCACGAGCTGGAAAAACCCTAAAATACTAAAAATGATAAGTTTTGGTATATTCGCTATATCTCAGGATTGGAGAAGGATCAAGAGCTGAAAATATCACAGGCCAAATATAAAATCTTGATCTACACTGTATCCAAAATTCAGACTTATATTCTCTATATGCTGGGAGATATGATCCCTCCACGTTAGGGTTCTAGCCTCTTCCAGGATTCATCCCTAAACAAGACACCTGGGGAGAATTGCTATATCTTGGGATACAAAGGTCCAAATGAAATTTATGAAGATGTTCTATAAAGGGAATGGAATTTAATTTCTATGTTCCAAGGTTTAGACCCATACAATGAAACAGTAACACGTGGCAGTCCATACAACTTCGTTGTGCTAAACAGTCCTGTAAATGGTCACCTTTGGAAAATGATCATACGTCCCAATTGGTGAAACCAATTCTGATGAAACCTATGGTTTTGGAACAAGGACATGTGAGGCTACCTCACTACAAAGTTTCAGACATAGAGGAGCATCAATTTCGGAGATACTACAGAAATGGTAACAGGCATTTCTGTAGAAGAAATTGGAAAACTAGGGCTTCCTGTTCTAGGAGCTTCCCTCCATTGTTTTCAGAAAAGGAGTACATTGGACAGCTAAACTTGAAGAGATCTATCTTTCTATCCAATCAAATCTTAAATATTCCAATTTTTTAAAATTATGGTTTCTCTGACAAACCCTAGATCGGCCAGCTCTAGAACCAGGACAGACACCTCAAATCGGTAAGATCTTGATGATAAGCTTGGTGAAGTTGACAACTTCCAAGCATGGAAATATTTGATCTCTCTGAATAAAATGAATTGGACACCTACATGAGTAGAGAGGTTCCAATTCTAGAGGGAGATGAGGCTAAAAATCCTTACACCAGAAGAACTTGGTCAAGGCTAAGAAGATCATTGTTGATTCAATCACGGATCACATTGTACCACAAGTGTCTTCCCTAAAGACACCAAAGATGCTTGATTCCTTGACCAAGATATTTGGAGGGAAGAACATAAATCAGAATATGATTTTGAGAAAACAGTTGAAGAATTTGAAGATCCATAATGCAGAGACCATATAGTCATACTTTACGAGGGTCTCTCAAATCAGAGAACAACTTAAAACAGTAGAAGAAGAAGTGGAGAATGCAGAAGTGGTGATAACCACCTTGAATGGCCTCCCAGAATCATGGGATTTATTCATTCAAATAATGTGTGCTAGAAGGTAGTTATTACTTTCAGCAGACTCTGGGAATATCACACACAAGAATAAGCTCAACTAATAATGAGAGAAAAGAAGATGGGAGCAACTGAAGATCAAGATCTCACCATCCAAAGAAGATCCCTCAAGCGATGAGGAATATGAAGAACTCAATTCTTGAAGAACCTCTTATCCACCTCAGAATTTGGATAAGAAACGATGCTATTATGAATGAAGAAGACGATGAAGCTGAAGGCTCAAGAAGAAGTCTACCCACGAAAAAAATAAAGATAAGTATTCAATTGTCATTTAATGATATTGTTTTGTTATGCATTTGTTTATATTCAGTTAATGTATTATGCATGATAGAATGTTTGCGTTAATGATAGTATAGTACTAATATGCATGTGATGGGTAAGTAGCTCATGGTGCTATACAACTCTCCATTGCTACTTATCTAGAATGAAACCTCTTTGCTGACATATTGGATTAGTGCGCAATCTCAATGTTGTCCTGGTAGAGATGGAAGGCATCTAGAAAAGTTTCCGTGAGATATGGATGAATGTTGTATTGGCTAACGTAGTTGCATGATCATATATATATGCATAAGAATTTTCCAGTATGAATATTCCTTATGAAATGTTTCTAACCATACAAATGCATTTGACTTGTAGGAAAGATCGCATATATAATTGCCTACAAGAAAAGAAGGATGAGACTTGTTCCAAATAACAAGTGACGACAGTTCAAGATGAAGAATAACATGACGAGTGCAGTGACATCATTGATGCAGAACCTTCCAGATATGAAGAAGTAACTAAGAAGAAAGGGAAGACTAGTTCAAGAAGAATGATGTCTAGGATGCAGTATCGATACATGAAGGGAAGTTCGTAGTTCCATCATGCAGTAGATGGAAAGATCGTGGGATACAAGCAAGATTCATAGCATGAGGCTTCTCCCGGAAAGAAGGCATAGTCTATGAAGAGACATTTGCAGCTAGTGGGAGTTGAGACACGTGACAAGAAGAATCATGTGTGCAAATGAAAGAAGGCCTTGTATGATCTCAGAAGACCCCATGGGATAACACATACATGAGGAGCTTGATGAAGATCTGAACCTTTGCTACAAGGTTGGTAAAGGATGAAAACCTCACATATGGGTGCAAGAAGAACACTTTCAAAGATAGAGGATCTTGGGTGACCCTAGATGGATACATAGAATATTAGAGCAGAGGAAGCTACTTGTCACTCCAGTACAGAATGTCTCAGTGCATAGAGTATGGAAGACAAAGGGAGTATGATGCTTCAGAGGGAGTGACTACAGAAGATTCTGAAGTTCGACATGGTACGATAGGATGGATAGATCACTAATGACTCTAGGATTTACTGAGACTAAAGTGGATTCCAACCTTTGTTTCAAGGTTGAAGGCGAAAGACCAGTGATGCTCATGTTATGTGTCGATGCACTATTTTCTAGGCATGGAGGTGTGGCAAAATGTGGATGGAATCTTCCTCGGATAAGGGAAGTATGCAGTAGAGATCCTGAAGAGGTTCAGGATGATGGACTGCAAGGCCATGACCACACCTATGGCATCGAACATGAAGCTATTGAGTGATGCTTCATCAGAAACGGTTGATGCTATGATGTATCGTCAGATGATTGGGTCCTTGATGTACCTAACAAACACAAGACCGGATATTTGCTTTGCTATGAACACCTTGAGCCAGTTCTTGACAGATCCGAGACATGTTCACTTGACTGCTGCAAAGCATATTCTAAGATACCTGGCAGGTACAGTTGATTATGGGCTCAAATATGAGGTGAGTTAGAAGATTAACCTGGAGGGTTATGTTGACTCAGATTGGGCAGGAAGTGCCATCGATAGGAAGAGCACTTCGGTATGTTGCTTCAGTATGGGATCAAGTGTGATCTTTTGATTTAGAAGGAAGCAGTCCTGTGTGGCACTGAGTATAGCTGAAGTAGAGTATGTCGCATCTTGTTCAGCTAGTATGGGTAAGGAAGCTACTGTCTCATTTATTTGATCTCTAGTTGGATGCTACTTGTATACATTGTGACAACCAGAGTTGTGTGAAGTTGTCGGAGAACCTGGTGTTCCATGACAAGTCGAAGCATATCGAGATCAAGTATGACTATATCAGGGATATGGTACAGAGGGGAGAAGTGAAGCTCCAGTATGTTGCGACGGATGAACAGATAGTTGATGTGTTGACAAATCCATTAGCTAGAGTGAAGTTTGAGTACTTCAGGGAGAAGCTTGGTTTTCTCCAGATTGAGGTTCCCTCCAAAGGGAAGTGATGAGTCTGTGAGCCATTCTGACATGGTGAGAGGATTGGTTCCTTCCATGGTCAAATTTAAGGGCTGAGCCATTCTGTCATGATGAGAGGATTGGTTCCTCACATGTCAGATATGAGTGTTGAGTCATTCTGATGTGACTGTAGGATTGGTTCCTACATGATCAGATATAAGCGCTGAATGCCATTCTTGGGATGGAGGCACCTGGTCAGTTACCTGAAAATCTTAGTCTAGGACTGAGGGCCATTCTGATGTGACTGTAGGATTGGTTCCTACATGATTATATGTGAGTGCAGATCCTTTGTGACATTGGTTGTCAGATGTAAGTGCAAAGCCCTTTTGGCATGGAGGATTGGTTCCTCGCATGGTTAAATATAAGTGTTGATCCTTTCTGTCATTGGTTGTCAGATATGAGTGCTGAGCCTTTCTAACGTTGGTTGTCAGATGTAAGTGCAGAGCCTTTAGGCATGGAGGATTGGTTCCTCACATGGTAAAATGTAAGTGCTGAGCCTTTCTGACATTGGTTGTTAGATGTGAGTGCTAAGCCTTTCTGACAGGGTTGTGGGATGTGTTCCCACATGGTCAGATGTGAGTGTTGGGCGTGCTTTTCTGATATGATTATAGGATTGGTTCCTACATGATCATATATAAGTGTTGGGCGGGCCATTCTGACTTAGGGTCAAATATAAGTGCTAGAAAATACCTACATGGAGGCTAGACCTACAACCGTCATTAAAAAGGGATGTCTCTGTAGAACTTCCTATGACGAGAAGAATCATGAGATAGCACCCGTGAATATGATCCAATAGTGATGATCCATATCGAGTGATGATCCAGATCCAGTGATGATCCAGATCCAGTGATGATGATCTAGATCCAGTGATGATCCAGATCCAGTGATGATGATCCAGATCAAGTGATGATCTAGATCCAGTGATGATGATCCATATCGAGTGATGGTCTAGATACAAATGAATATGACTTGAAGATGAAGACGATGAGAAATGAATGATGATCCAGATGATACATAGAAGAAGACTTGTGCTGATAAATTGTGTCAAGAGAATACCTTCCTAGTTAAGAGGGAGTGTTGATGTAATTGTAACTTCAAAATGTATTCACTTGTATTTCTTATGTATTGTACCCCTATGTTTATTCTGAGAAGTTTATATAATGTAAACAAGTCATGTCAAGTCATTGTGGGTAACCCTCCTATTGGTCAAGGGTTAAATTCCCCGCAGTTGTGGGGCCCTAGGGTTATTAGACTATCCTAGAGAATTCGACCCTATGTGATTCACTGTAAGTCGAGGTAATAGTCCCCACCGTTGTGTTAAGGATAACCCTCCTTGTTGGTCGGAGGAGGAAAATTCCCCACAAGTTGTGGGGCACTGGGGTTATTAGACTCTCCTAGAGATGTCGGCTCTAGTAAGTAATTGTTAAGTGAGGCCGACATGATGGAGTGGATTTTAAGTGAACGAAAGAATATAAATAGAGAGTGAGCTTCTCTATTTATCACACACACACTCACTCATTGGGACGCATGAGTGAGAGAGAAGTTGCTGGGACAAGAGAGAGACTACTACTGTTAGGAGATCATCTTTATGTTTTCGGGTTTTACTTTTGGTGTTGATTCTATCTCTGAGGAAGTTGTGGGGTTTTCTCCTTTATGGTTTCCCCGAGGAAAATTCTTTGTGTTCATTTTCTCTTGTGTTTTATTGATGTGCATGTTATTCTCTCAGATAAGATCCTAAAATCATAATGCTAGATTGAATGATAAAAACTAACACTCACATCAAACATTCTAAATATTTAGTCTATTTAGCCATTCTAAAATGTAATCATTCTCATTTTTTTGTATTTAAACTTTCTCTGTCGTCGTTGTATCTACACATGCACTACATGTTACCAATTATAATGTTGCATGTGCTCATACTCTTCAATGAATACATGTATGTCTTTCATGGATTACATTAAGGAAATTTTTTTTTTAAGCTATGAATTATCTCCCTTTACAATGATGTTGGGAATGTTAAGAAAAATGAAACAAAACTAGAATCTCTAAAAAGAAATATACATAGAAAATGAGACTGGCACTACCTGTTACCAATTCCAATGCTTCATGCACTCATGCTCCTCCATGAACACCTTGCGTGCTTTCCATGGATTACATTAAGGAATTTTTCTCTCTTTTTTATTTTTATAAGCTGCGAATTTTCTATCTCTACAATGATACTAGGAATGTTAAGAAAAAGAAAAAAATCTAGACTCTCTCAGTGGATATATACATAGAAAATGAGATTGGGAATGTTAAAAGACATAAAACTGAGCTAGACTCTCTAAATTATCTAAAAGGAGGACACTTAGGACGATTTCAAAAATCATTTTACTCACATATCAGTGGCTACAACACCACCATTTCTACCATTATTCACCTTGGTGTCATCATTTTCACCTCTTTCATTGTTGCGGTGTAATTCACTAACGAGCCCATTGATTCTTTTTAAATGGCATCGGCAATCCATTTAGTTGTAGTTGAGAGACCTCACCAAATAGTTGTACATGTCTGACTAGTGGATGCATAACTATAAATAACATATTATGGGAGTCCATAGAATTGTGTTTTAACGCAACTCACATCCATCCTACTCCTACATGTCACCGTTGTGCACCAATATCTCCACCCATCGGATTTGAGTGTCATATCGCAGGTAACACAAGAGTACGGTTTACCCTTATTATGATCCAGAAATTTCAAAGGATGATTTGTGTTCCATGTGAAGTTAAGTTATTTAGGGATACTCAGATAGAAGGGATGAAACCTTATATCATGTTTTTTAGATTCAAATACATAACCTCCCAATACTTTGTCACATACATGATAGTAATGTCATAAGGTTGTTTTGGGATGAAACATCAGGAAGCATCTAGAATGAAATGGATATTTATAACTATTAGGAAGTTTGATGCATATCATGTGCAAAGTGAAACAGTCTCAAGATGTAGATTCTATATCCTTGCATTTGCAATTAATCTAGTTTTTTTTCTTTGCATCTGCTGCATGTGTAGACAGGTGGGGTGTTACAAAGGTAGAGTGCATGCTCATGGTGAATGGACAACAATTTTATGGGATCTCTCTCTACACGTCCCTCTTCTTCATGATCTCTCTCACCTAGAATTCATGATATTGTTAGTAATTATATTATCTTCCTGATATCTGTAACGTACCCTCACGTTATCAACATTCAAATGACTGGTGGAAAAATTGAAACTTTTTTTAAATAAAATTATAGAGAAACCTAAACAGTTCTCTACTAAAGAGGCATATCAAAATATGAGCTAAAAAGCTTAATAATTGATTAAATTTGATTAAACAGTCATTAAATATTGATAATAAACAATTCCAACAATTTAATACGTCTTCCCGACTTAACATGTCGAATTTGACTTGTCGACATCAACAATCGAAATTCAGCACCAAAAAATAGAAAAGTAATAAATCATTTTTCGACTTACCAACCCCGATGTCAAGATGTCAAAAGTCGAAATTCAACAAAGGTCAAACAAAACATAACAAAGACCCTTCTGAATTTATGATCCCGATGTCAACACATCAAAATTTGTAAGTCAGCAACAACCGAACAAACACCAATAAATACCCTGCTGAATTTTCGATCTTGACATCGACACATCAGAAGTTAAAAATCGACAACGACTGTACAAAAAAAAGAAAAAACCCTCCAGGATTTCCAATGCTGAAGTCATCACATCGAAATTCAGAAGCCAACAATGACTTTTAAAACATTACCAAACACCCTTCAGACTTTCTTATCTTTACATTGGCACATTAGCATTCGAAATTCGGCAATAGTTTTGTATAACATTAACACACACCCTTCCAACTTTTTGATCTCCACATCGACACATCTAAAGTTGGAAATCGGTAATAACTTTGTAAAACATTAATAAACACCCTTCTGACTTTTCGGTCCATACATCAGGACATCAAAAGTTGGAAGTCGGCAATGACTTTGTAAATTATTAACAAACACCCTTCCAACTTTCTCATCCTGACGTCGACACATCAAAATTCAGAAGTCAGCAATGACTTTGTAAAACATTAATAAACACCCTTCTGACTATTTGATCCCGACATCGACACATCAGAAGTATAAATTCAATAATGACTTTGTAAAACATTAACAAATACCCTTCTAGATTTTCGACACCGACATCAACACATTGAAAGTCGGAAGACAACAATGACTTTGTAAAACATTAACAAACATTGTTTTGAATTTTCAATCCTGACCTTGGCACATCAAAATTTAGAATTTGGTAATGAATTGACACAACCAAAATATTTAAACTACCAATCCCAACATCGGCACAGAAGTCACAACTTAGACTTTTTTTATTTCAGAATTAAGCACTTAATCATTTTCAGTAAAACAACTAAGGAAAAATCTGGGTCTGAACTTGATAGTATTTATACCTTAAATCGGCATAGAAATGTAAACCAAATAAGCACAATCACAAGCTATAATTAATCATTTCGCTACTTATAACAACTAGGAAGTTGTAGCAGTTTCTTCCCATCAAGTTTCTCCTTTCTATGAAGGACTGAACCCATCTTTAAACTCGTTAACACAACAGTTTCCGAATCAATATAAATGACAAGGCTCAACCAATCAGTTTAAGTAATGTTATTAATAACCTTCTCTTGGAAGAATTTATCATTCAAGGAAAACAAGGACCACTCAATAAATACAAAGATATTCACTTGTTTTCTTTTTATAAAATTTATCATGCAAAAGAACACCCAAAGCAATGATCTTATTCAACTTCTCAAACACAAATCATTCAAAACTAAGATCATGGTAAATATGTGAAATTCAAACCATAGCCTTCAATGGTTGTGCAAGCCCCATAAATACATAAGACACTTTGCCTTTTTTCTTTTTATCAATTTAACAGGACTGGACAAGCAATGGCATGCTACATGCTTCAAGTTTGATAACAATGTCAACAACAACCTATCAACTCCCAAACATACCAGTTACTTTACGATTGACACAACAGCTTCTAATTAAAGCATTTAACTAACCAATGACTCAAATAATTTCTCAAACATAAAAACAATCAAGATTAACATACAAATAGGTTCATGGTTCAATTAACCATTTAGAAACAACAAAATGTTATAAAATTGCATATCAATTTTAACCCATTAACTCATTTCAACAATAATTCTATAAACATATAGAATTCAACAAAAGCATTGCAATTGATTCAAATCAATTCCAAACATGGAAGATTAAATAGGAAACCATACTCATAATTCCAAACATGAATTAACATAGAAATTTAACAATATATATATACAAGATTTACCAATAGTGGCACTTATTTAAAAATGAGTGAATTGGGCAACCAACTGCATGTGAGGCATGATCCACCCACTCATAGAAAATTATTATCATTTGTCTCTCAATAGAATTCCACCCATGAGCTGAGACCCAGGCATTCACTAGTTATTTATCTCTCCAACTCACGCTTTCTCTCAATGGTTTAACACATGACAACAAGGATCATCGGTTTTCAACCAATTCCATGCCAAACAGTGCAATCCACCTTCCAAACTTCATTCTCTTGACACAATAGTGTGACAAAACACTTCTCATCTACTAAAATTTCCACTAAGGCGGTTTAATACACCATTTACCATTTGATTGGATCATCCAAAGGCAAAAATGAGCACAATTCAATGCGTAATAATGATCAAGTACGTCCATAGTTCAAGAAATTGGTTTAGTGAGTTGAATTCAACAACGGGTTTCACTTAGATACACCAATTCCCTTGGATTGGTTCTATCCTTCCTATAACAAACCCACTTCCCCTTCCACAAAATGGGTTGATCACTTTTCTTTACATGTGATTATAGGGCATGTGGTCTCTCTCCCCCAACCATGCCTTTCCTTGCATTACCTTTTTAACTTGCCCTCTTATTAAAACTTAAACCCCATCTCAACTTTAAACAAGTAAGTAAGATCATCAATCTAGATTAAGGTTAAAACATGGTTTAAGGATAAGATTGTGATAGAGTTTCCCAACAAGTACATTTCCAAACCCCCTTTCCACCTCTGTTGGATATATGGGTCCCCAACCTCTTCAACGTTCTACTTCCCTGCAGCCATTTGTGTACTTTTATGTTAATAATATAAAATACAAAGTTTTTAAGCCTCATGGGCATTCATTTTCAATTTTTACAATTATATGTAATCAGAGTAGGGGTCCAGGCCAAGGGTATTACATTCCCTTTCCCCTTAAGGTCTACATGGTCCTCAATGTTTCATAACAAAACTTTCAAATTTAAATACATTTATATATATAGTCTTCAAAATAGATGGAGTACTCTTCCTGCATCTTGTCTTCAAGTTCCCAATTTGCTTCCTGAGGATCGTAGTGGGTCCATTGGACCTTTACCTAACCTATGGCTCTATTTTTGAGAATCTTGATTAATATGTCCAATATGAATATTGGTTAAACTTGCATTTCCCCTTTGGGCTCCTCTTGTTTCACAGACCAATCAAGAATATGATTAAAATCATAAATATAATTTTTCAATAATGAAACGTGGAAGACCTTGTGAACTTTCACTGTAGGAGGTATGGCTAATTCAGAAGCCACTAGTACAATTATGCTCAGGACCTCAAGTGGTCCACATAATCTAGCATCTAGTTTCTTGCAATTACCCAAACGCAAAAAACGTTTATGCCCTTTACCTTTAGGAACACTTTGTCCCCAACCTGTAACTCCTTATGCATTCTTTCTTTATATGCATAGCTCTTTTGTCGGTCTTGATAAACTTTCAAATTCTACTTGATCCTAGTTACATGGTGTTCCATATCTTTAAGCATTTATCGTCCAATTATGACCCTATCAATAGGCTTGTCCCTATTTACTGAAACATTACACTTTTTCCATTAAGTTCTTCAAATGGACTCATCTTTAATGATGCCTGGTAACTATTATTGTAAGTAAATTCCACTAAGTGCAAATAGTCTTCCCATTTACTAGGCTTGTCCATTACATACATCTTGAGCATGTCCTCAATGACTTGGTTTACTCGCTCAGTATGTCCATCTGTCCGTGGATGATAAGTTGTACTGAGGTTAAGTTTGGTTCCAAATTCTTGGAACCATCCCTTCCAAAAGTTTGAAGTGAACTTTGGATCTCTATCAGAAACAATTGCCTTTTGGATTCCATGCAACCTGGAAATTTCCTTCATGTAGATCTATGCAATATTAGCTACTTTAAATGTTGGTTGAGAAAGTATAAAGTGAGATGACTTTGTCAACTTTTCAACTACTACCATGATTGAGTCATGATGCTTTGATGTTCTTGGAAATTTTGTGATAAAATCAATGGTCACTTTATCCCACTTCCAGTTCGGTACAAGCAATGGATGGAGTAGTTTAGCAGGATGTTTGTGTTATGTTTTTACTCTCTACCAGTCCAAGCATTGAGAAATATACCTGGCCACTTATATCTTCATGTATGGATAGTGGTATTCTTTCTTAAATGTTGTCAATGTCGTTTGATAACTAGGATGACTTGCACAAGGAATATTATTCATTTCTTGCAATATGATTTTATTCAAGTCCTAAAACCTCGTATGCAACTTTTTATATTAAATTGAAGAATTCAATCTTCAGCCAATGCATAATTGGAAAACTTTAATGGCCCATTTCCTTACTGCAACCCTGCTACAACCTGTAGATTATGACTATCTACTTTCAACACCTCTTGCAACCTAATTTTCAAATAAGAATTCCAATCACTGATGGCTTACACATGAATTATCTGACTTCTTCCGTTGAGTGCATCAACCACTCCGTTTTCTTTGTCTTTTATGTACTTGATTTTGAAATTGAATTCACTCATAAATTCAATCCATCTAGCTTGTCTGGCATTCAGATGTTGTTGTTCAAATAAATATTTTAAGTTGTGATGATTTGTATTTAACTCAAACTTGTTCCCCATGAGATAATTCCTCCACATTCAAAGTGAATGAACTATGGCATCTAACTCCAAATCATGTGTAGAAAAGTTATTCTCATGCTCCTACAACTTCAGTAATTCGTAACAAATCACATGCCATATTGCATCAAAACTCCATCAAGTCCTTCCAGTGATGCATTGATACAAACCACATACTCCTTGTTTGGATATAGAATTTTCAGTAATGGAGCACAAGTGATTAAGTCCTTTAGAATTCAGAATCTATCTTCACACTTTTGATTCCAGTTAAAATTCACACCTTTCTTTTGTAAAGATGTAATCATATTTGCAATCCGAGAGAAAGATTCTATGAACCTTCTAAGGTAACCTTCCAAACCCTTAAACGATATAACTTCATACAAATTTCTAGGAGTAGGCCATTCTTGAATAGATTTTATCTTAGTAGGATCCACTGCTACATCCTCTTTAGAGATGATGTGACCCAAATACAAAAACTATTTTAGATAGAAAGATAACTTGCTAAGCTTAGCATACAACTGATTCTCTCTCAGGATCTGTATAGTAATCTTGATTCTTCATATTTGGAATACACCCAAAATGTCATCCAGGATTAATATAATAAACTTGTCCACGAATTATTTAAACACACCATTCATTATACACATCAATGTGGTTGGGGCATTTATTAGTCCGAAGGACACGGCTGTATACTCATAATGCCCATACCTGGTTCTTAATGTTTTTTTTATGACGTCCTCATCTTTAATCTGTACTTAGTGATACCAAAATATCAAATCAATATTGGAAAATACTATTTGCCCTCTCAACTGATCGAAAAGGTCATTGATCCTCGGTAATGGATACCTATTTTTTATCGTAGCTTTATTCAGTTGTCTCAAACCAAGCACAATATAAGTCTACCATCCTTCTTTTGTAAAAACATAATAGGTGCTCCCCATCATAACACACTAGGTCATATATAACCCTTCTTTAGCAATTCTTCCAGTTGCAGTTGCAACTCCTTTAACTTCGGGGTACTCATTATATAAGGAGATTTTGACATTGGCATAGCTCCAAGCATCAAATTGGTTAAGAAATCGATGGCTAGCTTAGGAGGTAATGTTGGCTTATCTTGAAACTCTTGCAGCACTGGAATTCATTCCATGCATGGCTCCAAATCGGTTGGTATCTCCTCAGAATTGATCGCATACAACTGGCATCCCTTTCCGATATACTTCTTCATCTGAACGATAGATATGTGCATTATTGAAATCAGCATTAGGATACCTTTGATTTCGACTTTATTTCCATCCTCATCCAAGCACCTGACAATTTTATTACGGTAGCCAAGAATTGCATGATGTGATTCCAACTAGTTCATTCCAATCAAGATGTTATATGAACCTAGAGGAATAACATCCAAATCATATTTGGTTTGTAACCTATTAATTTGAAAACCACAGTCTTTTACCACTAAAGTAATCTTCCTTATCAACCCTGTAGCTAACTGTACCATTGTGTTATTAGGTAATTTACTGCTCTCTAAATTGCATTTCTCAACCAGATTAATATTTACATAGATATAAAAAGCTCCATAATCGTTCATAATTGAAATGGGGAAATTATTTACTTTACCTTCAATTTCAATCATTGATGTATGGTGCTTTTCCTGATGATTGTCCAAGGCTAAATAAATACGAGGGACACTTTTAGCAACATCTCCCATTGTAGAATCTTCTTGTACATTGTACATATTAGCATCCATGTTTTTCCTCTCAAGATATCTATTGAGGTAGTGGTCACCCCCACACTTCCAACATTTAACTTGCAACATCTTATTTAGTCCGATGGGTTCAGTCACCTTTGATCCATATCAAAGTGAGTTGTATGAAAGAAATATACTAAACTTGTTTATTATCCATGGACTTAAATCCCTTTTTCCTCTGATCATGATTATCCTTCAGTTTACCCTTCCTTTCTTATGCAAATCCTACCTACTCTTACCTTTCTCATACATGAATTTAGCCTTATGTATGCGTTCCTTCAAGGTATGAGGCTCATCATAAGTAATTCGGTCCCTGTAGAACACTAGTAAACCACCGATGAACCACTGAATCTTAACATTTTCATCTTGGATAAAGTATGCATTAACATAACAGTTCCAAAAATCTTTTGTCATATTCCTCCATTGTCATATTTCCCAGTTTGATTTCAAAGAACACTTTCATTTTCTTATCATAATATTATTGTGAAAAGTATTCACATTTGAAATAACTTTGAAATCTCCTCCATGAGATTTTCCTCTAATCTAGGTTTTCAACATATTTCAAATGCTTCCACTACCTATAAGCTTATCCTTGAAGATTAAAAATAGCGATACAGGCTTCATGATGGTCAGAATAGTCATGGAGTTGTAGATATTTCTTCATTTCTAGAAGACAAATTCTACAATCTCTCTATATTTTTCTCCATCAAAGGTGGGATTTTTAATATTTTTGAGTTCACCCTATAATATGTATTCCCATGATGCTTTCTCTTATGATTCCTTGTGGGATAAAGGTCATATTGTATTTTTGGTTCCTTATTCCCATGATGAGATTCTATTGAATGGTATCAAGAATGCAACCCCCTTCTGCTTACATATTTATTCCTAGAATCCTGGTATTTATCAGTGATTCCTTTGTTCATTGATTCATCTCCTTCCTTTCTTACAACAGAAGAGACTTATTCCATCTGATCTTGTATTTGAACCAGACTATGCATCACCTAATGATTTATTTGGTTTTGTTCATCCAAAATCTATACAATCTTTCCACTTCATATGTGTATATCCCTCAAAGTTAATAACACCTCCATGGTTCCCATTCCGAGCTGATTCCCATTGGACTCTATTCTATGTATACCCATGACAATTTCTTCAGCAAAATTGGACATTTCTGGCTATTCTTCCATCCTTTCTAGTAATGCTTTCCTACTAGTCTCGCAGTTAGCAAATACAAAGGTATAAAACTGAGTTGTCACTAGAAATCTCAAGTTTAGCCATGATTGTTAGTTCACATCAATTATTCATATGCATAATCATGATTCATATTATCCATATTCACTCAAACATTTCATACAAGAAACATTAAAATGTCAAATAAACTCAGGATTTTGCACTCTTTGAAAAAATTAACACAAATCCCACAGGATAAGTGTCAAAACCTTAGCTCTGATGCCACTCTATAATGTATCTGCATGCTACCCACACTCAAATGACTGATGGAAAAATTTGAAACTTTTTAAAAACAAAATTAAAGATAACCCCAAATAGTTCTCTATTGTGGAATCATAGCATAACATGAGCTAAAAATCTTAATAATCAATTAAAGTTTATTAAATAGTCATTAAATACTAATAATAAACTATTCTGATGGTTTAATCCACCTTCCCGACTTAACCTGTCGATTCTGACATTGCTGACATCGTCAATTGAAAGTCAACACCGCTACAAAAATAATAATAAAACCCCTTTCTACTTACCAACCCCGATGTCGGGATGTTGAAAGTCGAAAGTTGGCAATGAACCAACAAACCATGACAAAGACCCTTCTAAATTTCTGAACCCAACTTCGACACATCAAAAGTCAAAAGTCGGCAATGACCAAACAAACAACAAAAAAGACCCTTCCGAATTTCTGATCTCGACGTTGGCACATCTGAAGTCAAAAGTCAGCAACGAATGAACAAACAACAACAAAAAGGCTTCCAACTTTTCGATCCCGATGTCGTCACATCGAAAGTCGAAAGTTGGAAATGACTTGTAAAACATTAAAAAACACCCTTCTGGTTTTCTTATCCTAATGTCGGCACATCGAAAGGTAGAAGTAGGAAATAACTTTGTAAAAAATTAACAAAAACCCTTTCGACTTTTCAATCCTGACATCGGACATCAGAAGTCGAAAATTAGAAATGAAATTATAAAAAATTGACAAACATCCTTTCGACTTTCCAATCCCAACATCTACACATCAGAAGTTGAAAGTCGACAATGACTTTGTAAAACATTAACAAACACCCTTTCGACTTTTCGATCCTGACATTGACAATAACTTGACACAACCAAAATATTTAAACTACCGATCCGAAGGTTGGCACGTCAACATCGGCACAGAATTCATGACTCGGACTTCTTCGATTTCAAAATTAAACAGTTAGTTATTTTAGTAAAACGGCTAAGGAAATATTTGGGTATGAACTTAACTATTTTTCTACAATAACTTGTTAGAGAAATGTAAACCAAATAAATGCAATCATAAGCTATAATTAATCATTTTGTTACTTGTAACAGTTCGGAAACTATAACAGCTCCTTTCCATCAAGTTTCTCCTTTCTATCAAGGACTAAAATCATCTATCTTTAAACCCATTAACACAACGGTTTGAGAATAAATATAGAGGACAAGGTTCACCATTCAATTTAAGTAATCCTATTAATAACCTTCCCTTGGCAAAAAATATTAGTCAAGGAAAAAAAGAACCATTCAATAAATACATAGATACTCCCTTGTTTCCTTTTTATAAAATTTATCATGCCAAAAAACACCTAAAGCAATGATCTTATTCAACTTCTCAAACATTATGTAAAATTCAAACCATAGGCTTCAATAGTTGTGTAATATCTAGAAAGGCATAAGGCACTCTGTCTTTTTATATATATACCAATTTAATAGGACTGGACAAGCAATGACATGCTACATCCATAAAGTCCAATAACAATGTCAACAACAACCTATCAACTCCCAAATGGAGTAGTTACTTGATCATTGACACAACAACTTCTAATTGAAACATTTAATTAACCAATTACTCAAATAATCTCTCAAACATAAAAACAAACAAGATCAACATACAAATAGGTTCATGGTTCAATTAACCATTCAAAAAAAACAAAATCTTATGAAATTGCATATAATTTTAACCCATCAACTCATTGCAACAATATTTCTATAAACATTTAGAATTCAACAGAAATATTGCAATTGCTTCAAATCAATTCCAAACATGGAATATTAAATATGAAACCATCCTCATGATTCCAAACATGAATTAACATAGCAATTTATCAATATATATATATATATATACAAAATTTGCCAACAGTGGTACTTATCTAAAAATGAGTGAAATGGGAAACTAACTATGTGTGAGGCACGCTCCACCCAACTGTAGGAAATTCTACTCATTTATGTCTTAACAAAATGCCACCCTCGATTTGATACCCATGCATTCACCAATTAGGTATCTCTCTATCTCACAGTTTCTCCCAATGGCTTAACACATGATATCAAGGATCATTGGTTTCAACCAATTCCTTTCCAAATAGTGCAATCCACCTTCCAAGCTTCATTCTCTCGGAACAACAGTGTGACATAATACTGCTCAAGTGCTCATAGTTCCACTAATGAAGTTTCATACACGATTTACCATTTGATTGGATCATCCAAGGAAAAAGTGGTTACAATTCAATGGGAAATAATTATCAAGTATGTCCACAGTTTTGGAAATTGATTCACTGAGTTGAATTCAACAACTAGTTTCACTGATACACACCACTTCCCTTATACTGGTTCTATCCTTCCTGTCACGACCCATTCCCCTTCCACAAAACGGGTTGATCACTTTTATATGCATGTGATTTACAGAGAACATGGTCTCTCTCCCCCAACCATGCCTTTCCTTGCATTACCTTTTTAATTAACCCTCTTAATCACACTTAAGCCCCATCTTAACTTTAAACAAGTAATTAATCCAATCAAAATGGATTAATCTTAACACATGATTTAAGGATAAGGTTATGACAAGTTTCCCAACTAGGACATTTCTAAACCCCCTTTCCATCTCTGGTGAATATATGGGTCCCCAATCTCTTTAGAGTTATGCCTCCTCACAGTCAGTTGTGAATTTTTATATTAATAATAGCATAATACAAAGGTTTTCAACCTCATGGGAATTCAATGTCAATATTTACATTAGACCCAATCATACTAGGGGCCCATGCCAGGGGTATTACAATATTCCTTAATTTGATTTCAATTGTCGTTCCCCACTCCTTCATGATGTTGCCCCTTTGTTGGATTTATTTTCATCTCTTCCATGGAGGAAGTGAAAGAAATTTTTGAAAGCAAAGGAATGTGTAGAGATCACTGAATACGATGCCAATTGTCGGTATTTTTCTCTTCTTCTCTCTTTCATTCAACACTTATAGGTATAAATTGAACTTGGTCACCTCACACCTCTATCTTTGAACCCTATCGTCTCCCACCTATGTCTTTACATCTTTCTTTAACCTGTAAATAAAGAGAGCAAAATATAAATCACTGGCGACAAATCCATGATTTATTTTCATCTCTTCCATGGAGGAAGTGAAAGAACTTTTTGAAAGCAAAGGAACGTGTAGAGACCACTGAATACGATGCCATTTTTTGGTCTTTTTCTCTTCTTCTCTCTTTCATTCAACACTTACAGGTATAAATTGAACTTGGTCGCCTCACACCTCTATCTTTGAACCCTGTCGCCTCCCACCTATGTCTTTACATATTTCTTTAACCTGTAAAGAAAGAGAGCAAAATATAAACCATTGGCGACAAATCCATGCAATCATTAACTAAACTAACAAAAAAACTACCTAGAAGATCATCCTTGAAGATGTGTGCATTTGAATTTTCCTTCCAGTCAAGGTCTCCCACCTATATATTTCTCTCCTCTTTCTTTAACATGCGAAAGCTAGTAAGGAAATTGAATTCATCCCTAGAGCTAGATAGCTTCAAAAGAATTCAATAGTCCCTGCAGAAGCTAGTAAGGAACGCCAAATAATTTGCTAGATAACGTCAAAATAATTCATCAGCCCCTACAAAATTTAGTAAGGAATGCCAAGTCCCTAGAGAATACCTAGATAACAAAATGATGATGGCACTATATAACAAAGTGTAAATCCTTGGAAATATATAACAAAATTTAAATCCCTAGAAATCATTAATGAAAGGAATAGAAAAATTACCTAGACGATAGATAACAAAATGTGAATCCCTAGAAATCATCAATGAAAGGAACAAAAAAATTACTTAGAAGATCAGCCTTTAAGTGCATTGGAAGTTTCCTTACAGTCGATCTAAGTCAATGTTTGCATTCACCACTTATTTGTAGATATATATTGCCTCCGACCTCTATATTTACATCCTCCTCCATTAACCTATGAAGAACAATGTAAGTCCCTTGGGATAAATAAAAGGCAATGCGATCAATAATGAAAGGTGTTGGAGACATTTACCACCATACACACTCATTTTGGTCAAAGTGGCCTAGTTAAACCACTATCCTAAGTATTATTGAAATTAATTGACATCAGTGAAGCATTAAATGACATCATCTAGTCACACCCACACCTACCTTCAGTCAAGGAGGCTAACTTAGCCTTCTCCTACATTAGGGGAAGCTAACTGGAGCACTCCGGGGGTGATCTGAGTGATATTAATGCACCTAATTGCTAACTTACTGTTACAATCAGTTAAATAGGGAATTGAAGGCACCTCCTTTCATTTAATTGATTATTTAATGAATAATTAATGAACTGGAGTCAACAGGGGCACCTCCACCAACTTCTGATGTTCAGTTCAACTTCAGTTAACCTCATCGGGGTTCATTGGAGTCATTGAAGCACTAGCACTTTATGGTTGGCTTGCTATGACATGTATCTGATCTCTTTCAGTTGAGACTCAGTCATTTATTGCACTCTGACTTCAGTTAGGGCTCAGTTGAGTCAATTAGGGTTTTAATCAGTGGTTAACTGGAGTGTCGACTATGGCTTACATTCAGTTGAGCTAGACTCACTCATTCAATTTTAATGACCTCCTTGAGGATTCAAATTGCTCATTCATTCATGCTTGTAGCATGGCATTGTATTGTATTATCATTCTTTCATCTGATTATACAGAGCGGCTACTCATTCTGTAGACCGATTACACCATTTCATGAGTTATTTGTTGATTAATCCTGTATGAGACTGATACTTAGTCCCTAGATCATGTTCAACATTAATATGGTATCAGATCTCACGGCGAGACGAAGCTGTATCTCTCAAAAACAAGATTTTCGACAGATTTCTGCATGAAAATTGAGCAATAGCTCAAAAATCCTGCACCAGAAGCCAAGGCTTACCACTTAATACCCCAAGTAAAGAACTTGTTGATCAAGCTTGCTTGATTGACTATGTTGGGTGTGATGAAAGCCTAAAATGTGCAGGCTGTCTGACCTTACATTGCCCTTTCTGTTTTGATTTTAAGGTTTTCTACAGGTGAAGCATTCGCTCCAGCAGATCCAGATGGCCTCCTCAGTGGATCTTTTGAATCCATACAATTTCCACTCATGGAAAGGTGATATGGAGATTCAGCTGCACTCCAGAGGACTCTTTAGAGTCACCATGGAAATTGAAGATGAGCCCGGTTCAGCCATAGAAAAATCAAGATTCTTGAATAAGAAGGATGAAGCCTTCGATTTCTTGTGCCTCTCTATTTCTCGGGATCTTCTTTTCCATATTGCGGGATTGAAGACTCCAAAAGAAATATGGGACAAATTGGAAACTCTATATGGAAAGTATGATGACTTGAGGGTTTACCAGCTCGAAAATGAATTAATGTCTCTCCAGCCCTCCAATTTCAAGACTCTGAATGACTTTTTCACAAAGTTCAAGCATAATGTTTTACTCTTGAAGCAATGCAAAGTGGAGAATGAGGATGATCAGCTCATCTTTGCCATACTCTCCAAGCTTGGGGCTGATTATTCATTTTTTGTTTCTACATTCCGTGCGGGAAAGCTCACAACCCCTAGATGGAAGATGCCTACACTCAATGCCTTCATTGAGTCCCTAACAAGTGAACATGACAAGCTTGTCCAGATGGGGATCATCAAATCTTCCCGTGATCAAGCCCTCCATGTCTCATGGCCCAAATATCTGAAGGGTAAAATAAAGCAGTAGAAGAACCCAAAAACTAAATTTGATGCTCCTAAGCCTAGAGTTGAAAATCAACAGCATGATGAGTCTTCCAGCGCAAGGAAGAACAAAGGAAAAGGGTACCATGGCAAGGAAAAATTCAAGTGTTCTTATTGCGGGAAGGGCTTCCACCCTGAACATGCCTGCATGAAGAAGAATCTTGGTGAAGCAACCTCTCTCCTTGAGAGAAATCACTTCAATCTTCTGGAGAGATTTCGGAGGAGAGATCAGCAAGATCGAGAACCACGGCATGAAAAATGTCATGCCCTCATGGCAAGCACTTCGAAGTCCAAAGCGCTCTTGATTGATTCTAGAGATTTGAACCACATGATGTCTGAAAGAGACTCCTTTTCATCCTTGGAGACAGGTAAATCCATCCCCATCCACATGGGAGATGACTCCACCATCATTTCAGAAGGACAAGGTACTATTGATCTTGAAAATGGATTTTTTTCAAATGTTTTGTATGTACTGTCTCTGGCATCAAATATTCTTAGTGTCTATCAGATGACACATACAGGAGTGCCTAAGAGACTTTATTTCATCCCAAATGATGTTGAGATAACAGAAATTGCATCCGGGAAACTCATTGTTAAAGGCCTTGCAAACCATCATGCAAAAGCCTATGAGTTCTCTCACTTTGTTGCGGATGCAAAGCCCACCGCTCTGCTAAGTCATGGAAATGAGGTTGGTATGCTGTGGCATGAGAGGTTTGGCCATCTTAATGTCAAATATTTGCATAAATTACAGAAAAACTCCATGGTTGAAGGCCTCCCGGTCATTAAGGCAACCATGGGAATTTGCAAGGGCTGTGTGATTGGAAAACACCCTGAGCACAAGTTCGATCGGGGGAAGGAAAACCGAGCTACATGCATATTGGGGCTGATACATTCTGATATCAGCGGTCTGATGCCTATCACATCCATGAATGGATCAAGGTATCTTCTTACTTTTATTGATGATTTTTCAAGGTACACATGGGTCTTCTTTCTCAAAAAGAAGTCTGAAGTATGTGAAAAAATTTCTAAATTGAAGTCCTTGATCGAAAATGCCTCTGGGCTTAAGATCAAGATCTTGAGATCTAATAATGGAGGGGAGTATGTCAGTAATGAGTTGCTGCACATATGCTCCCAAATTGGTATTCAGGTCCAACATTCAATTCCCTACACTCCCCAGCAAAACGGAGTAGCGGAAAGGAAGAATCGGTCTCTCAAGGAGATGACCACCTGTATGTTGGAATCCAAGAAGCTTGCTACAAATTTGTGGACTGAGGCCATGCATGCTACAGGTTACATTCAGAACAGGGTGCCACACTCATCCATGAAAGGGAAGACCCCTTTCGAAGCATACTTTGGACACAAGCCAGATGTATTGAACCTGCGGGTGTTTGGGTCCACTGCCTGGGCCCAGATTTCGCTTGATAAAAGAAGGGCTTTGCAACCGCAAAGCATAGAATTTCTGTTTATTGGGTATCCTGATGAATCTAAAGGTTTCAAGGTGCTAGATATCAATACCAAACAGATCATCATCGAGATAAGTGTCAAGTTCGATGAGCCTCTTCAGGAGGTGGAACTGGTGAAGGAGAAAACTACTGAATTTCCTTCCAACTCTACTGAATATTTAGATGATGAAATTGGGGGTGATGACCCTGATTTGGATCCTATGATTTCTGATATCAGTGTGTAGAAATCATCATATGATAAATCAGAACCTGAATTGCAAAATCATCTTCCTACATGGGCCCGACAGACACTCTCCTCTGCATGAGACAACATTGGAAATCCGGATGATCCAAGGAGAACCCGGTCTGATTTCCAAAGAGCAGGCATTGTGCTCTCTTGTCCTGATAATTTTCTGTCTGAAACTTGCTATTTGATGATTAGCTCAGATCCAAAATCCTACTATCATGCTTGGAAGGATCCGAGATGGCAAGTTGCCATGGATGAAGAGATGAATTCTCTTCAGAAAAACACTACTTGGGAGCTAGTTTCTCTTCCTCCGTGAAGGAAATCAGTTCAATGCAAGTGGATGTTTTGGACCAAGGTTGCTACTGATGGAAGAACCTACAAATATAAGGCAAGTTTGGTGGCAAAAGGCTTCTCTCAAGTCCAAGGTGTGGACTACCATGAGACCTTTGCACCGGTTGCAAAAATGGACTCCATTCGCCTAGTTTTGGCAATTTCAGCATCTAAGCACTGGGAAGTGCATCATATGGATGTTAAGTCAGCCTTTCTGCATGGAGATATTCATGAGGAGATATACATGAAGCAGCGTGAGGGCTACATCACTGATCCATATTTGGTTTGCAAGCTAAAGAAGTCACTATACGGGTTAAAACAAGCCCCAAGAGAGTGGTATTCCAAGATGGATGCCTTCCTTCTCTCGCAAAACTTTCAAAGGTGTAGATCAGATCCAAATGTGTATTTACAGCAGTTTGATGGTCATCTAATTATCATTGTTTTATATTTTGATGACTTATTTATCACAGGTAGCACATTTGCCTCCATTTCAGCTATCAAAACTGCTCTCCACAATGCCGTTGAAATGGGTGATTTGGGGATTCTAAAACAATTTTTGGGGCTCGAAATTGAGAAAAATTGTGATGGGATTATGGTCACTCAATCCAAATACATTTCAGACCTGTTATTCAAGTTTAAAATCGTTGATTGTAGGCCAGCACCATGGGCCTTTCCTTTCAGAGATCAGTCTTGAAGAAGGAAAAAGCACAACTCCCATGGACTGCACTATCTATCGACAGCTGATTGGTAGCTTGTTGTACTTGACATATTCTCGGCCTGATATCTGTTATGCCATGAATGATGTATCAAGATATATGTAATAGCCTCATGATCTTCATTGGAAGGAATCCAAGAGGATCCTCTAGTATATTCAGGGAACCAGGACCTATGGCATTCACTATGCTGCAGACTCTGAGCTAGAGCTGGTTGGATACACAGATTCCGATTGGGTGGGTGATTCTATTGATCGAAAGTCTACTTCTGGATATGTATTCATGTTTGGCGGTGGCCCCATTTGCTGGTCAAGCAAAAAGCAGGCTGCCATAGCACTATCTTCAGCAGAGGCCGAGTATTGAGGAGCGGTGAATGCTTGCATACAATCAGTTTGGTTGCAAGGCATTCTTTCAGAGTTTGATCTTGGTAGTACTTTGTCCACTATCGTATTTTGTGACAATCAAAGTGCTATTAATATATCCACAGATCCAGTTACCAAGCAGAAGACCAAGCATGTAGAGATCCACATGCACTACATCAGGGAGCTAGTGCATGACAGGACCATCATTCTGCAATACTGCCCGACTGATGAGCAGATTGTAGACATCTTCACCAAGAGTTTTTTAGAAAAGAAGATCACTTACCTCCATTCACTGTTGGGGGTGAGTTCATCAGGGTGATTCAGACTACTTTCAGTGTTCAGCTTGAGGGGGGTTTTTCCCACTAGGTTTTCCCTCTTTTCCTCACTTAGTTTGTTTTGAGCATTGTTTCAGTTTTAGCATTGTACAGGGTGACCTATGGCCTTAGTTGTCGAGGCCCTAGCATTTTCATGCATTTTGTTTTCTAACTCCTCCTGAGTATAGCTTAAGGGGGGGTGTTGGAGACATTTACCACCATACACACTCATTTTGGTCAAATTGGCCTTGTTAAACCACTATCCTAAGTATTATTGACATTAATTGACATTAGTGGAGCATTAAATGACATCATCCAGTCACACCCATGCCTACCTTCAGTCAAGGAGGCTAACTTAGCCTTCTCCTACATTCGGGGAGGCTAACTGGAGCACTCTAGGGGTGATCTGAGTGATATTAATGCACCTAATTGCTAACTAATGGTTACAATTAGTTAAACAGGGCAGTGAAGGCGCCTCCTTTCATTTAATTGATTATTTAATGATTAATTAATGAACTGGAGTCAACAGGGGCGCCTCCACCAACTTCTGATGTTTAGTTCAACTTCAATTAACCTCATCGGGGTTCATTGGAGTCATTGAGGCATTAGCACTAGATGGTTGGCTTGCTATGACATGTATATGATCTCTTTCAGTTGAGACTCAGTCATTTATTGCACTCCGACTTCAGTTAGGGCTCAGTTGAGTCAATTAGGGTTTTGATCAGTGGTTAACTGGAGTGTCGACTATGGCTTACATTTAGTTAAGCTAGACTCACTCATTCAATTCGAATGACCTTCTTGAGGATTCGAATTGCTCATTCATTCATGCTTGTAGCATGACATTGTATTGTATTATCATTCTTTCATCTGATTATACAGAGCGGATACTCATTCTGTAGACCAATTACACCATTTCATGAGTTATTTGTTGATTAATCCTTGATGAGACTGATGTTTAGTCTCTAGATCAATGTGCAATATTAATAAAAGGAACATAAACCTAGAAACCCTATATGTAATATCTTCCTAATTCAAGGAACATAAACCCCTAGTTGTAAGATCCGCCTAATTCAAGGAACATAAACCCTCTTGTAGACATGATGAATATCTGGAAGATGAACCTTGAATATGTGTGTATTGGAAGTTTCCTTCCAATTGAGTTGGGTGTTGGAAATAGATACAACATCATCCCATGAAGAATGCCCAATATCCCTCGAAGAATGGAGAATTCCCATAAATCCTGTGAAAAGAGATTGACAACATTGGATCCCATAAATCCTATCAAAAGAGATTGACAACACTCAATCATCCTCCAAAGAAGCGTGGAACGAGAGACATCCTTACAACTTGCTTGCAACAGATTGACTCAGGACAAATGCAAATATTTGCTCTTCTAAGACGTGAATGAGTTCTTGCTATGATGAATGGAGGGAAGCCCTGGGGATCATTTAATGCTTAGAAGGGTAGAATGTTCTAGAATGAAAAGGAGTTTCTTAAACCTTCAACTGGTTCTTTCGCATAGGAACTTACTTACAATGAATCGGCTTGGTACAAATGCAAATGCTCACTCTTCTAAGACTTGTATGAGTTGTTGCTACAATTAATGGAGGGATACCCTGAGGAGCATTCAATGCTTAGAAGGATATAATTTTCTATAATTAAAATGAGTTTCTCAAACCTTTAGTGGGTTTTATTGCACAAGAACTTGCTTACAACATATTGTCTCGGGACAATGAAAATGCTCGCTCTTCTAAGACTTGTATGAATTCTTGTTGCATTGAATGGAGGGATACCATGGGGAGCATTTAACACTTAGAATGATAGAATGTTCTTGAATGGAAAGGAGTTTCTTAAACCTTCAATTGGTTATATCACATAGGAACTCTCTTACAATGGATTGACTCTGGACAAATGCAAATGCTTACTCTTCTAATACTTATATGAGTTCTTGTTGCAATGAATGGAGGGATACCTCGGGGAGCATTTAATGCTTAGAAGGCTAGAATGTTCTAGAATGAAAAGGAGCTTCTTAAATCTCCAGTTGGTTCTATTGAATAGAAACTTTCCTACAACAAAACGACTCGGGACAAATGCAAATGCTCACTCTTCTAAGACTTGTATGCGTTCTTGTTACAATGAATGGAGGGATACCCCAGGGAGCATTTAATGCTTAGAAGGCTTAAATGTTCTAGAATAAAAATACATTTCTTAAACCTTCAGTTGGTTCTATCGCATATAAAATTGCTTACAACAGATTGACTCGGGACGAATGCAAATGCTCACTCTTCTAAGACTTATATGAGTTTTGTTGCAATGAATGAAGGGATACCATGTGGAGCATTTGCTGCTTAAAAGGCTAGAATGTTCTAGAATTAAAAGGAGTTTCTTAAACCTTCAACTAGTTCTATTGCACAAGAACTTGCTTACAATTGATCAAATCTAGACAAATGCAAATGCATGGCCTTCTAAGACTTGTATGAGTTCTTGCTACAATGAATGGAGGACACCCTAGGGAGCATTTAACACTTAGAAGGCTAGAATGTTCTGGAATGAAAAGGAGTTTCTTAAACCTTCAGTTGGTTCTATCACACATTTACTAGAGTTTTTTCAACCTTCAGCTAGTTCTATTGCACACAAATACTAATATATATTTATTTTTTAAAAATAAAAATAAAAATTCTTTCTATTTTATATTTTTTTATATACATTTTAGTTTTAACTTTTTTTTAAAACTTTATATCCATTTATAGACTATAATACTTTTTCTTAAAAAGTCCATACATTTTTAAAAAGTCTGTATCCATTTGTATATTATATAAAATATTTTTAATTTTTTATATCCATTTATATTTTATATAAAATTTAAATTATGATACTTGTATTTATGTATTCTATATTTGTTGTGAGTAATAGAATGATGATTTTTTTATTAAAATTAGATTGGTTGTGAGTAATAAAATGATGATTTATTTATTAAAATTACATATGTATCAAGGACATAATTTATTAAACATAATTTATTAAAAATATAAAAAAAAATTATAAAATTATAAAAAATTTATAGATAAATAAATAATTATGTATATTGTATTAAGGATATAATCTATTAAAGATATATAGAAAATTAATATAAAACTATAAAAATAATTAATACAAATTTATATATAATAAAGTATAACGTATTTAGTAAAGTTACAAGCATAATAATTAAAGATATAATATTTCAAAGATATATAAAAAATTAATTATAAAATTATGTAAGTGGGAAAGAAAAATTTAAATTATGTAAAAATTTAAATATTTGATCAATAAAAAATTCAATTCTAAATATGTAATATTTAATCATATTTAACTCCAATTTTTTTTATAAAAACACAAGAAACACTAAAACTTTTCTAAAATTAGTCAATATCAACCCAGAATATTTCATAGTTTACCAGAAATAGTTTTCTGTCCACTTTTCATGAATGTGTTTTTAGGAAACAATATTTGTACCCTTTCGAAGAACTTCTCGCTTATATATAGTATTGGACTCGTTTATTGGACTCGTTTCGATCTTTGGATTGAGGGTGTCGATCCTGATCTTGCAAGGTTTCTGGTGCGGTCGGAATCCGATAGCATAGAGCTGCGTGGATTGAGGGTGTCGATCCTGAGTCATCTTGCTCAAGGCCGATCTGCGCGGAGTTATCTTTTGGGACAAAAAAGACATAATTGCAATATTTGGATGTCTTATTGAATAGAAGTGACCTATTTCTGGTCAATTTTTATGACAGCATTTTTGCTGATGATATATGGACCTGTGAAGTTCAACTTCATAGTTTTCATGAACATGGATTTCATGCTTTTTTAAGGTAGTTTTACTGTTTGTATTGACAACTTATAGTTGGTTCAGATTCTGGATATTAAAGGTATATTGTGCTCTTTCATGAGACAATTATCTGTTTTTGTAATGTCAACTTTTTAGTTGGCTTTTTTGGTATAATGGACTTTAGGGCCATCTGCAAAATGTGAATAAAATATTTACGATTTTTTTTCTTTGAAAAAAAAAATAATAAAATAGCATCACCCCATGAGACTATATGGTCATTATGATAAAAGTTTAATACTAAGTTAGAGTCTAGCTTTTCGACGTTTTTCTCATGTTTGTTTTTGAAATAAGAAATGGCATAGATTGTTCACCGTCAAACATGCAACCTTCTTGTTGCATCTTGCTCCCTTGAAAATGTTTCTTTTTATTCTAATCTTATGTCATCCACTCATCTTTTCAGCTTTTCTCCATCAACGTCCGGCCTGAACATGAATATTGGAAGTATATATTCCATTAAAAATAAAAATAAAAACATCCCTAAGCTGATTAAGAATTATTTAGGAGTCATTTTGAGATGTAACTACATAAATATTGATACTTTTATTTTTGTTTCTTTTTCTTCATAAATTTCTAAAAAAATACAATTTTAGATGTAACTACATAAATATTGATATTTTTATTTTTGTTTATTTTTTTTCATAATTTTTTTAAAAAATACTTCTAATTCATCATTTAAAATAAAAGAGCTAAAGGATATAGAAGGGTGAAGATTGTGAGTTCCTTAGTATACCCAATTTTGATATAAACACTAGTTAATAACACAAAAGGCATTATTCAGATGTGAAAATAGTCGAAACTATGCTTTTAGAAACAATCAAGAAGGATAGACCCATCTCTCCTTCTCATATAAACAACCTCATAAAATAAAGGTTTCAAAACCACATATTTTTGGACACAACATCTCATTTTAAGAAATCAAATATTTTACACAGTCTAGGGACAAGCACTCATAATATCTAGCATTGTGGAGCATCTCGGCTCTAGCATTGTGGTACTGGAATAACCATCTGAATCAACTGCAATCATAGGTTTATTTCATGGAAGGGTTGTGATGAGGGTATTAATACTAGAGCAGACATGATTGGCACTTTGGGAAGCACTAGTTTTGCCCATCATAAAGGAATAGTGTCACTCTTGGTGGCAAGTGACTCCAGGGTGGTCATAGATTGGGCCTCCAAGAAATCAGATACACAAGTGGCAAATCTGGTTCAATGGATGTGTTGAGGCCTGGAAATTCACAGGTAGCAATAGTAAGGGATTCTCCCCAATCAACGTTCCCAACTAGCCCGTTGACTGTTTGGTATGGGGAATCCGTCCGGTTTGCGATCCGGCTACCGTAGGTCAAGTAACAAAACAAAGGGCTTTACCGGTTGTGGCCCGGTCCACCGAGTTTTTGTATTTTGACTTAAGAAATGAAATGCAAGTGCCTAACTAAATGCAGGGTGATAAAGATGCCAGTAACATTCACAATGTGATGCGCAGGTTCTTACCTCTCGTCTTATGGCTCACAAGCATCCAAATCGCATACAACAAAAGAAAATTGACTACCTAAATTATCCCTAGGGAGCAGGATTATCATTCATTGGTGAGTAATACATTTTGTACATGCATTATGAAGAATCACAGATAGCTGGTACTTCTTTCAAGACACATGAACATTTGCAGATATTTAAATAACCAGATAGCCGATTATTTTATAAACAACATTTATTACTCGCAGTGGAAAATATCCCAAAAGATACTGAAGAACATTCAACGAGAACATAGGTTCAGGAAATTAAATACTCTTACAGTAAATGAAACACAGCTGAAAACGAAATAGTTCCTCTTCAACATTATTCATTGAATTGTACTGATACATTCCACTTTTCACTCTCTCCAACAGGAAAAATTGCAGTTTCCTTTGGAAAAACGAAGTAGTTCCTCTTACAAGCAAAACATCTACAAAATTCTCCCGGGAAAAAGCCCCTTTCAATCCTATCTTTGACCTATTTATACTACCCAACAGGTCTTTTGGGTTGCTCCCCCAAAAACGTCTGACCTTTCAGTCCCCAACGCTTCATATCCTTTTGTTCTGTCTTTTCTTGCATATTCATGATTGGTTAAGTAACTGTTGTATCCTTTGGACTCGCGCTTTCATTGTCTTCGAACTAGTTTTGGTCATACCACCATCAACGGTCTGCCTCCCTTCTTGCCGTGGCATTTTTCATCATTTTCCAGGATTTCACCTGCACACAACAACGAGAGCCAATCATTGAAAACATAACTGCACAAATAATGCGAAATGAAATTACCAATCCACGGAAAATGACTGGTCGTATCTCTATAATCGACAAAATGCTGGATTAAGTCTTTTTGGGCGGGAAGATCTGAAACAGCCCTCGGAAGGCTTTGATATCGGACAGGAGAAGGTTCTCCTATCTGCAACGACGGAAAGAAAACAGCTAACGGTGCGAAGACGCGGGCTAGAAAGACTTTACATCGGACGTCGGAAGGGTTTGTATAACATACGCTAAACCACTATCCTAGCCGCAACGGCGGAAGGGGGAAGACTTCAGGCATGCGATGGAAAGGGCTGGAAAACTTTAAGTCGGAAGTCGGAAGGCTTAGACGTCGGAAGCGAAATAGATCTCCTGGCCGCAACGGCGGATGAAGAAAAGATATAGTCACGCGATGGGCATCGGGGAGCGGATCGTTTCACACTTTGGAAGCTAACCTGATTTGAGAGCCGCGACGGCGGACGAGACAAAGATTACAGCCCCCGATTCAATATAAAAGACGCCCGAAAAACTAAGTAATGGAACACTCAAACATCGATGGTCCAGCTGATTCACCTCTGAGACAATGGGCAACCGATCAGACGGGTTTCTGGCTAGCCGGCCACATTCGATTCCGCGACCAATAACAAAATCTAAAAACATGCATCCTCTGGAAATGGGCCACAAAATAATCATTAGAATCAAACAAAGCTAAAGCAAGACCAAACCTTCATGGATCAAACGAAAACAGAGCAGCTTTAAACGGAAAGGAGGGGCCCCAAAATTTAAGAAAATTGGGGAGAAATGGTTGCAGTGCAACAACTGGCGATTTCCTGGTGAACCGAGATCTCTGAGCGATCAACCTTTGAGTGGTAGACTGTTTGACAACAAAACATCATATTGAATTCTTCCAGCAATATGGATTTCTTAAATGACAGCAGTGTGTACCCTTAATCATTGATGACAATCCAATTAGGGAGAATGGAAACCAAAATCTTCAAGTCCGGATAACTATGCTGAGGCTGGAGGATGAATTTCATTATTACCTTTGTCTTCAGGTGGCTAAAAGCTTTGGACACCACAGGATTGGAGCATATGGTAAACAGAAATATCTGTTTGTTCCCCATTCCCATGCCATTTTCGCACTTTTCTTGTGATCTCGGACTTTTGTCCTATTTCATATGAGTTTATTTACATGCCTTTCTTACTGAATTTTGATTCAGGATCCTCTATCCCATAGTGTCCTTTTGTGTGAGTGGTGTACTTCAAGTTCAAACCCACGGACGGAGAGGATCTTTCAGTAATTAAGTATTTGTAATTCAGCGTCTGCTTTGATTTATGATGCTTTCATAGGAGTTTTTTGACTCTTCATTTGCCTTTTGGCATTCCTTTCCTGGCATGGGATCATTTATATTTAATACACTGTTCACCTTGCTCCTTTCCATGGGTCCTTGGCTGTTGCTCCTTAGAACATTTTAAATGTGACGTGGATGGAGCCTCGACATAGTACCCCAGACTCCTCGAATCTGGTTTATTTCACAGGGGTTAAGCAGGACTTCAATGCACACAGAGTTCTTTGAGAAAACCGCTATACTGGAAGAAGTTCTTTCATATAAATTAGCAACACACAGTCTGACACCAAACGTTTATCAAACCCAAAAATTTCGGATGTATTCCATGCAACCGCAGGTTTGCTCCCTTTATTGAAAATCAACAAACTCAAATTTAAACCAAATAAAAGCATGACTCGAAAACAACCAAACAGCTTATATATATACAAAACAGAAAAACTCAAAGAAAACTCAAGAAAAGTAAGGCTTGAGAACCAAACCATTAACTGGCAAGTTCTCCTCCCATCCCTGTAAATCTTGTAGCTTATAAGTAGCGGGGCCAAGTTTTGTTGTGATTTGAAACGGGCCTACCCACAACTGCTGGAACTTGGTATGCTTTCCTTTCTCATCATGGGGATGGTCCCATTTGAGGACTAAGTCTCCTACTTCAAAGTCTTTTGTCCCAGCTTTATGTTTGTCAAACCATCTTTTTACTACCTCCTGCTGCTGTTTAAAACGCTCCCTAGCCTTGGATCTGGCCTCTTCTGCTTTCAGGAGATTGTATATTCTTATTTGTAAAACTTCATCATCCGACCCCCTAGACTCTTGAGCTAGAATGGAAGATGGTAGCATGATATTGGGAGGGAGGATGGCCTCTTTACCATAGACAAGGGTATAGGGTGACACTCCTATAGTAGACTTGGGGGTAACTCTGTCAGCCCACAGGGCGTTGGGTAAGGTTGAGTGCCAACTCCTCTGGTTTTCTATTACAGTCTTCTTCAGAATTCTAATCAGGTTTTTATTAGAGGATTCGGCCAGGCCATTTCCTTGTGGATAATAGTTAGCGGAATAATGCAATTTTATTCCTTTATCATGAGCAAATGCAGTCAATTTGATCGATGAAAAGTATTTAGCGTTATCAAAAACTAACGAAACTGGAACTCCAAACCTGGTCATGATATGATCTTGTAGGAAGCTAATGACTTCGTCTTCGTTTATCTTGCGCAGTGGGATAGCTTCGACCCAGCAAGTGAAATAATTAGTTGCAGTAAGAATGTACTTGTGCAGCAGGGAAGATTTCGGTTTTATCTCACCAATAATGTCTAGCCCCCATTGCTCAAATGGTTCCGAGATCATCACAGGCTTTAGGGGTGTTTCTCCTTTAGGCTGTCTTCTACCACACCTTTGGCAAATATCACACTTTCTGACGTGTGCGTGTGCATCCTTGAAGAGTGTAGGCCAGTAATAGCCAGCTCTGAGGATCTTGTGGGCTGTAGTGTCCCCTGAATAATGTCCACCAGCCGGACCGTCATGTAATTCTACCATTAATTTCTTTGCGTCTTCCTTTTCTAAACATCCGAGGAGAACCCCATCATAATTCTTTCTGAATAATACTCCTTCAACAAGTTGATAGGAGGCCAATTTAAGACGCAAAGCTCTTCTTTGTTTGGAATTCCAATGTTCTGGGAGCAGCCCTGACTGTAAGTAATGTACAAGGTCTCTATACCAAGACTCTAGAGTTGTAAACAAAGGGCATACATCCATTACATGTAATTCGGCATCATCCTCCCAGGATTGTTCTTCATTGTTCCCAGTTGTAGTCATCAATTTGCATAACCCTTGACCTTTCACTATGGAGGCTGGCTTGAATTCAAGGTCATATTCTTGAAGAGTTGTTACCCAGTTGCCCCTTCTTTCTCCTAACTCTTTCTGTATGAGAAGAGATCTTACAGCTGGGTAAGGGACTATTACCTTGGTTCGATTTTTTAATATATAAGGCCTGAATTGCTTCACTGCCTTGAATACTGCGTAAGCTTGCTTATCAATGGCTGGGTAGTTTAATTCAGCCCCTTGTATCCCAGTGCTCATAAAAGAGATTGGGAATTCATCACCCCCATCTTCCTTTTGCGTAAGCACAGCTGCCAATGAATCATCGGATGCAAATGTATACATGATAAAGTCTTTATCAAAGTCTGGACTTTTCAAGGAAGGCGCATGTGCAACAGCAGTCTTGATTTTACTGAAAGCATTCTTTTCAATTTCAGTCCACTTAAATTGTGCATTTTTCTTGACCATCTGCTGTAGGGGCTTAACAGTCTCAGCGAAATCAGGCACAAATCTTCTTACAAAATTTATGGTTCCCATAAACGATTGCATTCCCTTTTTATTATGTGGCATAGGGATTTGTTCAATGGCCTTAATTCTTTCTGGGTCTATAGATATACCTCTCTTTGAAACTATGTGTCCCAGCAACTTGCCCTCTGTGACTGCGAATACGCACTTCTTAGGATTGAGGGAGATGCCATATTTCCGGCAGCGTTCGAAAAATTGCTTTAGGTGAAAAGCGTGCTCTCCTCTTTTCTTCGAGAATATTGTAATGTCATCAAGGTACACCACAGTGCTTCGTCCAATTAGTCTGTGGAAAGCTATGTCCATAGCTCTCTGAAATGTTGCTCCGGCATTAATCAGTCCAAAAGGCATCCTTCGGTAGGCGAAGGTTCCCCATTTAGTCCCGAATGTTGTCTTTAATCTGTCTTCCTCGGCTACTAGCACTTGATTGTAGCCAGAGAAACTGTCTAATAATGAAAACAACTTAGAACCAGAGACCATCTGTAGCAATTGCTCCATGGGAGGCACCGGATAGTTGTCTTTATCTGAGGCGCGGTTTAGGTTTCTGAAGTCCACGCATAGTCTAATTTCTCCCGACCTTTTTCTGACTGGTACCAAGTTCGATACCCACTCAGAGTGTCTGACTTTAAAGATGATTCTGGCATCTAGTAATTTCTTTACCTCACTCTGAATCAGCGGTTCCAGCTTTGGATGCATTTTCCTCAAGGGCTGCTGATATGGCTTGACTCCGGCCTTGATGGGGATAACATGTTTTATGATGCTAGTTTCATATGTTTTTAGATCTCTGTACGTCCAAGTGAATACGTCCTTGTATTGCTTAAACAAACTGACAAAACTGTCTCTTTCGGTTGGTGAACAACATTTGCCGAGATTTACAAACTTAGGATTCACTTCATCTCCCAAATTTATCAGCTCAAACTGCATAGTCGAGCTGTGAGTCTTTACATTGGCTGGTCTCCTAAACTTTTCATTTAGATCGAACATCTTTTCTAACGTCCTGACCCCTTTAGGAATGAAATTGTCATATTTCATCTCAGCTCGATGTTCCTCATCATCTATGATTGCTCCTTTGAACACCTCTTCATTCGTCAAGCATTCTATTATTTGCTGATCATCATCAAATACTCGCAGGTTGGTGATCATATCTGGTACAGAGGGCCTAAAAAGGAGTTCGACAGAACAACGATTGTTAGTAGGTACAAGTCTAGTGGCTGATGTGGCCAATAGATCAGCAGCTGCATTTTTTATTCTTGGAATTGAAATAATGTTAAATGCATTAAAACATTTAAGCAGTTCCCATACCTCATTCTGGTAAGCTTTCAAGTGAGGAGAAATACAGTGGATTTGATTCCGGATTTGTTTCACAATAATTTCTGAATCCCCAAAAACTTTCAAATTACTTACCTTCAATTCAATCGCTTTCTTGAGTCCCTGCACCAGTGCTTCATATTCAGCTGTATTATTAGTACACTCAAACTCTAATCTACATGACAAGAAATGTTTATTCTTTTGTGGATCAATAAGGACACAGCCGGCCCCTGACCCTTCTAATGTCTTTGAGCCATCAAAAAATAAAGTCCAAAAATCACTAACTATTGAAGGTAAATCTATTCCTACTGCTAAGTCTACTATTTTACAATCAATCTCATCATCCTGAGAAAATCCAAGGAGATCAGGCTGGGTGTCAGATGTGTCGCTGGCCTCTTCCGCTTGATAATTCCCTGGTTCCAATTCGAGAAAATAGTTTCCCAACACAGAGTCAACTGATACATTCTTCTCATTCAGTTGAGTAACATTGTACTTCATGTGAGGCTCTCTTAAAATTTTAATCTGGTTTGGACTCCCCTTGTGTGGAAACCATAGATGTGACCAATCTGAGGCGAAATATCCATTTAATTTAGCTGACCAATCTCTACTCAGGACCAGACCGTAAGCGTCTGGTATGTCAGCCACCACGATATTAATGACTTGGCATACTTTTTCATTGGATGCCAGACGGATTAGGACGTCTTCCATCTGACCAATTACCTTAACGTCAGTCCTATCCAATTGAACCACCCTCCACGTGGTTGGCTTAGGCTGCCCATTTATTTTCTTACATACTGATATGGGCATGACATTCATTGACGCCCCTGAGTCTACCAGACAATTGTGCACATTATGATTAAAAATTTCAAATGTCAGGAGGAAAGGTGGATGTTTACATTTAGACTCACCTCCAACGCTGGTTTCTCCAATTTCTTCTTCGCCTTGAGGTTGATTGTCAGTAGTCGGCTTTTCATCCGATTCCTCAAGTGCTCTCAATAATCTTTCTTTCTGTTGAGGCACTTTGCACATTTCAAATAGTGGGACGTTTGCTTTTATCTTCTTTAAATCTTCCACAATTTCATAATTCATCTGTTGTTCTATTCTGCTTAGGATCTTGGCTGGTAATAATGAACTCAGGAATTATATCAACCACGGGTTTATTTTGGAATTTCTTTTTAACGTTTCTTTGCAGCCTCCTAATCTTTGGGAATATCAGATCGTCATCTTTAACCGTCCCTTGACTTCTTGTTGTTACGTTGGCGTCCACAACTTCCTTGTATCCTTGATTCCTTTCCTCTTCAGCATCAAATAAAGAAACAGAGCTCCACAAAGCCATGGTTTCCTCTTCCTGCTCTTTAGTAGAAGTAGCAGCAGAATTCTCTTTTCTTTCTTCATCGCCTTCCTCTGTTAATATTGAATCCAACATCTGATTCATGACTAGTGTCATTGAATTTATCCATTGCGGACAATTCTTTTCGGAGTGAGGCTGCTGGTGAATGGTGCAAAAATTTTCCATCCCTATCTTTGCCAGATTCATAGATGCAGTATTGTGAGGAGGAGGTTGGGACTGATTGTTTTCCTCCCTTTTCTTATAATAAGGCCTGTAGAACTTCTGTGTTTCCTTCTCTTTCTCTAAGTCTATGATCTTATTAGACAGCTTTTGCATCATTTTGGCCATACTTTCATAATCTGGTGCTTTCTCCTCTTTAGGCTTAGTAAACAATAAAGTTTTCCTTCTCTCTCCTAATTGCTCGGGGTAATCTTCAATACTCTCTCTTTCAGCCTCCACCACTTCTGCTTCTTCATAGGTTTCTGTCAGAGTAGGCTTGGCCCTACCTTTCGCAAACATGGCCAAATCAGGGCCCAAAGCTGACGTATAGTACTCAATCAGTACTTTGTCTGAAGGCTTATCTGTTTTAGAGAAGCTCTTAAGATATGCTGCAAACCTTTGTGTGAAACTGTGCACTTTTTCCTTTTTCACTTTCTTCAATGCACACAATCCTTTCATAAGGGCAGCATGAGTCTTTTGGGTCGCATACTTACTTCTAAAAATCCTCTCAAAGGTATCCCAGTCCAGAATAGAATTAGTAGGCAACCCAAAGTACCATGATGAAGTAGCTCCTTTGAGGGTATGCGGGAAAAGCCTGCACACTACATCTTCATGTTCCCCAGCTCTCAATCCTTCTATTGCCAAGTAAAAACTCTGCAAATGATCATCCACTAATATCTTCTCATTTGGATCGAACTTAGGCAACAACTTTTCAAAGGCCTGAGGTAGGTCATGCAAAGGAGGAGTCAGGTTTAGGGGTGATCTGGCTTTCCATGCAGGTGGTGGATTTGGTGGATTAGGAGGAGGTTGGTTGGCGTTAACACCGGCCATGAGTTGAGGTGGAGAGTGAGGAGGTGAACCAACAGGGGTGTGAACAGGAGAAATGTAAGGGGTTTCTGGGCCTTCTTGATTCAAAGGTAGCTCAACTTCTTGCAAGGCGGTTTCCACAAGTTCTTCCCAGTCTCCAACCAGCGCTGAGTCTTCTGTTACAGGACGATCTTTCCTTTTATACTCTCTACTAGGAAACTCAGGGATAATCGGCAATCCTCCAATCTTCTTTACGTATTCCCTGGTGTGCCTTCTCAGGTCATTAACGATCTCGTTGCGAACAGGATATAGATGTTCTCTATTTACTTCTTCCGGAATTGGATTACGTGGTCCACTACTTTCAGAACTGTAACCAGTGGAATAATCTTGGGAAAACAGGTTTCCTCGGCCAGCCATGCACTGGTGTCCCTCCTTCTAGCGCCAAAACTGTTGAGGCCTGGAAATTCGCAGGCAGCAACAGTAAGGGATTCTCCCCAATCAACGTTCCCAACTAGACCGTTGACTGTTTGGTATGGGGAATCCGTCCGGTTTGCGGTCCGGCTACCGTAGGTCAAGTAACAAAACAAAGGGATTTACCGGTTGCGGCCCGGTCCACCGAGTTTTTGTATTTTGACTTAAGAAATGAAATGCAAGTGCCTAACTAAATGCAGGGTGATAAAGATGCCAGGAACAGTCACAATGTGATGCGCAGGTTCTTACCTCTCATCTTATGGCTCACAAGCATCCAAATCGCATACAACAAAAGCAAATTGACTACCTAAATTATCCCTAGGGAGCAGGATTATCATTCATTGGTGAGTAATACATTTTGTACATGCATTATGAAGAATCACAGATAGCTGGTACTTCTTTCAAGACACATGAACATTCGCAGATATTTAAATAACCAAATAGCCGATTATTTTATAAACAACATTTATTACTCGCAGTGGAAAATATCCCAAAAGATACTGAAGAACATTCAACGAGAACATAGGTTCAGGAAATTAAATACTCTTACAGTAAATGAAACACAGCTGAAAACGAAATAGTTCCTCTTCAACATTATTCATTGAATTGTACTGATACATTCCACTTTTCACTCTCTCCAACAGGCAAAATTGCAGTTTCCTTTGCAAAAACGAAGTAGTTCCTCTTACAAGCAAAACATCTACAAAATTCTCCCGGGAAAAAGCCCCTTTCAATCCTATCTTTGACCTATTTATACTACCCAACAGGTATTTTGGGTTGCTCCCCCAAAAACGTCTGACCTTTCAATCCCCAACGCTTCATATCCTTGTGTTCTGTCTTTTCTTGCATATTCATGATTGGTTAAGTAACTGTTGTATCCTTTGGACTCACGCTTTCATTGTCTTCGAACTGGTTTTGGTCATACCACCATCAACGGTCCGCCTCCCTTCTTGCCATGGCATTTTTCATCATTTTCCAGGATTTCACCTACACACAACAACGAGAGCCAATCATTGAAAACATAACTACACAAATAATGCGAAATGAAATTACCAATCCACGGAAAATGACTGGCCGTATCTCTATAATCGACAAAATGCTGGATTAAGTCTTTTTGGGCGGGAATATATGAAACGGCCCTCGGAAGGCTCTGATATCGGCCAGGATAAGGTTCTCCTATCTGCAACGGCGGAAAGAAAAGAGCTAATGGTGCGAAGACGCGGGCTAGAAAGACTTTACATCGGACGTCGGAAGGGTTTGTATAACGGACGCTAAACCACTATCCTAGCCGCAACAGCGGAAGGGGGAAGACTTCAGGCATGCGACGGAAAGGGCGGGAAAACTTTAAGTCGAAAGTCGGAAGGCTTAGACGTCGGAAGCGAAATAGATCTCCTAGCCGCAACGACGGATGAAGAAAAGATATAGTCACGCGGTGGGCATCGGAGAGCGGATCGTTTGACACTTCGGAAGCTAACCCGATTTGAGAGCCGCGACGGCGGACGAGACAAAGATTACAGCCCCCGATTCAATATAAAAGACGCCTGAAAAACTAAGTAATGGAACACTCAAACATCGATGGTCCAGCTGATTCACCTCTGAGACAATGGGCAACCGATCAGACGGGTTTCTGGCTAGCTGGCCACATTCGATTCCGCGACCAATAACAAAATCTAAAAACATGCATCCTCTGGAAATGGGCCGCAAAATAATCATTAGAATCAAACAAAGCTAAAGCAAGACCAAACCTTCATGGATCAAACGAAAATAGAGCAGCTTTAAATGGAAAGGAGGGGCCCCAAAATTTAAGAAAATTGGGGAGAAATGGTTGCAGTGCAACAGGATGTTGAGGATCACAAAACTACATGCTTAGTTTAATATCTTAACTTTCAAGCACATATTTAGGCAATACAAATACAAAGCAAATATCTTGCCAAAAATGACAATTGGGCTATTGGAGGGTAACTTGCATTACGAAGAAATAAATGACCAAATCATGAATCAAAGGGTACAATTCAGGCTTATTAGTCTAAATTTTTGTGGGTAATCCAGCTTAATATGAAACTTTTGTATCGCACTTGGAATTTTTGTTGACAACAAGTACTTGCTATATTTTACTTTTCAATAGATTCTATGATCAATAAATCTTTGTTGCATGTAGTTATTGGGGGCTTAAAGTGTGGGAATATAATAAACCCACTCAATACTTGGGATAAAATATTTAATCATTATTTGATTTAATTTCTACCCACTAGCTAGATAGTTTGCATCCACTTGCACTACAAAGTCAACACTTGCCATATATACCCCAAGAATGTTTTAATTGTGATTTTGGGTTGATCTTTACCACTTTATTGACTCCCATAATTAGTAACTACACTTTCCTGCAGATTCTACCTTATTATGCTTTTATCCAACTTTTTCGTGCATAAGGTGAAGCTAGTTAACTAGGAAACTGATATCTTTTTGTTGCCAACCCATCCTCCATGACTTTCTCTCCATATTCCAGGATTAGCATGTTTTCCATCACTCTTGACAACTCACTCATGCTTTTGCTAATTCCTAAGGTCCTTGACTGATTTGGGAAGTGCTTTAGACACTTATGGGGGTTTATCATATTTGGTAAGTATGATTTATGAGATAGCAATGAGTTGTCTTCCACAACTCAATTTTCCTTTATAAGGATGTATTGCCAATGTAATAATATCAATTATCATTTATTGATCATTCATTAATTTGTGTTCATTAATTCCTCGTCTTCTCTCCTTATGCTAATTCTCTTCAATCCCTAGTGGGGTTAATTGTGTGCTTAGATTATTAGCTTGTTTATAGAATTCTTGCTACCATCAAGGATTCAAAATTATAACATGGTATCAGATCTTTTGGAGCTCATCAATTAATTCTCCTTTTCATATTTGTAGGTTTATTTGCAGGTGCAACAACTTCTTTATGGATTCAAAGTTCCTCTACTATCTCTTTTCAACTATGTTGATTGGAAGCCAAAGATGAGCGCATACTTGAAGATGCAATGTCTCTTTGATGTCTCCACTTGTGCTTTAAGTAAACCTAAGTCTTATGAAGAGAATATTGAATAGATGAATAATTGTGATAGAGCTTATGGAATCATGTGTTTGGGAATGTCTCCAAATATACATCATCTCATAGATTCTGTTGAATATCCATTTGAGAATTGAAACAATTTGGACAAAGCTTTTGGTGTGCAGGAAGTATAAGATGAAGCATGGAGCGAACCCAACATATCCTCATGTTCTCTCTCTCAAGATGTCTTGGACTCTACATTCTCTGATGAAGTTATTCTTGAAAAAGAAGTCTCTCATACAGTTCATGTTGCTTCTACCCTCTTTGATTTGAATGCTTCCTTCTTCAATCAAGAAGCAAATATTGAAGAGAAATATTTTTATGTGTCTCTTGAAGATACTGATGATGAAAAATAAGCAATAGGTGTAGCTGCTATTCTTATTGATGATGATTCACTCACACCTTCATCATTCTTTATGTATTCTATCTTAAATTCTGATATCTATGTGCCAGATATTTCACACTTTGTGCATACCTCTCTCATTGATGATGCGCAACTCAGTGATTCCCTGTATGTTTACTTAGCCAGATCAAGTCTTATTAGTTTCTTTACACTTACCATACTTGATCTCATGTGCTTTTGCATCTCCTCCTTTTTTCTTGGCATCAATCCTCAGAGCCTTTTTGAAGATTTTGAACATCTCCTTCCTTCCTCCTTTCATACTTCTACTACAGAGGATTTGTTCTCAGTGTATTCCCATGAGTATATTGATATGCTTATATGTGTTCTTTTGGATTCTTTGGAAGCTATATCAACCCATGGATCCCATGCATTCGCACTCTTTGATCCTATGCCTTCTCTATGTTCCTACATGATCACTTGCACACATCCTCTCTGGGTAAATGAAGTTGGATACCTCATACATTCGCTTGGAATATTATTTCACCTATCCGGAGATCATTTAATCTCTATTGGTTTAAATTTCAAGTCATTACAACATCTTGGAGCTAATTACAACTCTCAAGAGCTTTCACATCATTGGATCTCAGTTGTTCTACATGGTCCCAGTTTCCATCCTGCAGATGTTCTTGATCCAGGTGAGAAGATTTCTCTTCTTCCCAAGAAGAATATTCCTCTAGACATCAATATTTAGTTTGGAGTAGCGTCAACAATAGTTCAGCAATTTTGGTTTGCCTTTCATGTCTTTTCTTGAGGGAGGATTTTCCCCATGTGGTTTTGCCTCTTTCCTCAACTTTTTAGACATAATAATTGTTAAAGGGTGACCATATCCTTGTTGTTGGGCCATATATGCATCTATATTTCTAATATATCATCATAAAGTCAAACTTAAAGGGGGGTGTGGGAATATAATAAACCCACTCAATACTTAGGATAAAATATTTAATCATTATTTGAATAATTTCCTACCCACTAGCCAGATAGTTGGCATCCACTTGCACTACAAAGTCAACACTTGCCATCTATACGCCAGGAATGATTTAATTCTTATCCTGGGTTGATCTTGACCACTTTATTGACTCCCATAATTAGTAATTGCGCTTTCCTGCAGATTCTTCCTTATTCTACTTTTATCCAGTTTTTCTATGGATAAGGTAAAGCTAGTTAACTAGGAAAGTGATATATTTTGTTGCCAACCCATCCTCCATGAATTTATCTCCATATTCTAGGATTAACATGTTTTTCCATCACTCTTGACAACTCACTCATGTTTTTGCTAATTCGTGAGGTCCTTGACTGATTTGGGAAGTGCTTTAACCATATATGGGGGTTTATCATATTTGGCAAGTCTAATTTATGAGCTAGCAATGAGTTGTCTTCCACAACTCAAATTTCCTTTATAAGGATGTATTTCCAATGTAATAATATCAATTATCATTTATTGATCATTCATTAATGTGTGTTCATTAATTCCTCTTCTTCTCTCCTTATGCTAATTCTCTGCAATTCCTAGTGAGGTTACTTGTGTGCTTAGATTCTTAGCTTTTTTATAGAATTATTGCTACCATCAAGGATTCAGAATTATAACATAAAGATGTGCCCTAATGTCTATTGTAAATCTAAAGTAACATCCTGTGGGAGTCGACTCCTATTTTATATTTTTAGAGATCTAGGATCTGGGGCTTAATGAAGTGCCCTGAAGGTTTGTTATAAATCTGATGTAAACATCCTATGGAAGTTAGCTCCTTCTTTTAGTTTTTTTTATTGACGGAGGAGCTTCAGTATCATTTAGAGAAAACTATGTAAATGACTGATCTTTAAGTACAATCAACTTTTGTATTGTTCTCTTTGATTCAACCTCTGAATAACAAGGAACATACTTTTCCTATTGCAAAAAAAGTACTCACAATATCTAGTTGAAAATTCAAGTGGGAAACATTACATGCAAGTACATTATTTCTAATATATTATTTGACTTACATGGATCATATCAATTTCTATATTTGAGATCCTTTTATCTACAATTCATTTGATTAGTCTTTTCACAAATTGCATATTCTTTGTATCTTGTGCACATAATTGCATTCATGTTGTTGGGCTATTAGGGCCTATTTAAATGAAATAATTTCTTCCATTCCTTTGTGAAAAATATTCCTTCTATCTCAGTTTTCTTTCCTATTTCTAGTTTTTTTTCATGATGGTTTTGAATACATTTCCCACCCATGCCTCCATATCCTTCAATTGAACCAAACAATGTTAGGAGTCAAGATTGCCTAAAGAGAAACTATGTGACTTTGTTAAATCATAAGGGTTCTTGCAAAAAATTAAAATAATCGACCTCTTCAACCTCACTATGTAGTGTAATACGAATTGTAAGACCAAATGTATAAGAGACACATTAACTTGAATTCCAATTTCCACTTAATGTTTCATAAGACAATAGAATATATATGGCAATTGTTATAGCTCAAATGGAAATTTTTCCATCTATAACAATAGTCCAAAACATGACACTTTGAGTGCCACTATCCGTTCACAAAGAAAAGACATTTGTGGATTGAAGATACTTTTATTTGACCTATATTGTTATGGCCTTGAACATTCAAGTGAAACCTTATCCATTCCCAGATACCCTAAAACTTGTAATCCTAAGAAACGAGTAGATTTGCACCTAATGTTCAAGCATATTGTGAATCATTCACACTTTTCCCTTTGACATGACGTGAATACAAGAAAATTTGCATTCACAACTTACACATTGTTTGAAAATCAAGCATTCTATCCTGTCCCTTGGATTAGGCACAAATGCTCTCAAAAAATATGAAAATTTTATAAAAGAAATTCGAAAAAGAGGGAGTTATGGAAGTTTCTAGAACCACCTGCTCAATTACAACTTCCCCAACCATTTCGTAATTGTCTCCAACTTCCTTCATCAACTATGAGAAATGTTGGAATGAGGCAAATGAGAGAGGACATGTCATAGTAATGTTATGTTGGAGGAATTGCTTACCTTTCATTCTCCTTTCCCTTCCTATCATTGATTTGGATCATTGATCCTTATATCCATGTGTGTTGAAACTACTTCCTTCGAGTGGTTTCTACCTATATGGATTCAAATATTTGGAATTGGATTTGTGGAGAATGTGAGGTGCATGAGTGACTTGGAACTCTAGTTTCAAGAAGGTGTTGATCAAAAGAAGCTATGATTTGTATTTATTTTGTTCAGTAAAGATTGGACAACTTTCCCTTCCCTATATTTTGTGTTAATAATTGTATGATATTTGGCATAGGTAATTATTGTATATTGATTTGAATTTGATTTACTAGTTTCGTATTCATGTCATGATTTTATTTTAATAATAATTTTTTGTTACCAAATTAGTTTGAGGAAGGTATCTCGTTTGTTGTCGCAAGTTCTTGGATTGAGAGCAAGGAGCAAATATGAAGGAAGCAACGGAGTGGCTAGGATCAACCTTCGTAAATAAGGTACAAAAGCTCTTCTCCTTAATCCCTTAGTGTAGATTTGTTTTATGTTAATTTTTAACTAGGAGTCTAGTCTACTTGCAAATAAACATTTAGATGTCATCCATGTTCAACCCAGTACATTGGCGACATAGCCCTAGCCATTGAAAATTTTCCTTAACAACAACAATGTGTTATTCAAACTACAATAAAGTAAGCAATACACTAGGAGGGAGACAAAAAACATTATGTTAGGCATTCAAATGCCATAGAAATAAGAATCAACATATGGATCTAAAGGTGGATCGCATATGCACATCAAGGTATTCAATCAGAGAATTGTGAAATGATTTCAGCATATGCTATGAAATGAGAAATGCATAGCTAGCATTTACATGACATGTGTCTTAAAAATTGTAAGGATGCAAAAGGCCAACATTTACTATTACCCATTTAAACATATCTTTATATGAAAAAATATGGTGGTACTCTACCAACACCTTGGAGAAAAACAAAGAAACGTATTGTACGGTGTTTTTTGCAACTATAGGGCATATATGTCTATTATACACATGCAAACTATCATAAAATAGCTTCCCACAGTAATGTGTAAAGTCTCTCCAAGATTTTAGTATTGAGTCGGTGTTTAAAACTTGTAGTTTGACTATACATAATGACAAGCTCTCTTCTATAGCAAGGTAAGTTCAACAATAAGGAAGCTTGGGAAAATAAGAAAGCCATAGGAAGGAAATGACAAGGGAAAGAATGCAAAACTAATTGGACCTAAAAATCGATGTCATGGAGAAGTGATTTTATTAATCTCCACAATTAATAACCCTCTTTCTCACTAACACTTCAATCAAAGGAAAGAGTTAAAAAATGATTTGACTTCAAAATCCATGTCACATAGAGAAAAATTACCACTGTTCGCCATGAATAAGTCATTTCATTTCAATCATCAGTTCATGAAAGAAATGAAAATATATAACTACTTTCAAATTATTTCTAAAATTTATTTTTAATATGTTGACTTTTATTTTTGTTTCCATTTTTCAAATAAATGGTAATAGATAACCTTCTTTATATATCATTAATGTTGTGATTTCTACAAACTTCTTTGAGTTTATGGCTGCCATGGTATTAGGTAGCCTACTTTATCTCTATCATTTTGCTTGTGATTATCACATGGATGCCAATTACCTTGTTTTCATGATACAACTTAATAACCATGTTTTCATGATATAACTTTATCATAGATTTGGAAATTATTATAAAGTTGTTTAGCAATGAGGCTATACTTTTATGATAACTATATTTAACATTTTTACATTGTGAAGTAAAGGTTGGTATTAATAGAAGGAATTGCATTGAAAAAACGATAGGTTGAATATGTGAAAATGGGAATGTAGAGTTGGTATATTATTTTAAATATTATAGAATTGTTAAATTTATATATATATAATTGAAAATGGGCTTATGAAATACAAGCGAGGTAAAAGAATTTGAAATAAATTGTAAAGAATTATAATTGAGTGTAGTAAGCAAAGTTTATGATTTAAATTGTGAGATTATACTAATAATTGTAATTTATTGTTTTCTTTTTCTAAATTTAGTGTATGGTATTTTAATTTAGTATTACTATAATATAAATTTATAACTTATGAACATTTTTTTTGCTTTATGTAAAGCTAACAATGAAGCAAAATGTATCTTTAGTGTTCTAGATTTTTAGGAAGGTTGTGTAGATTATTATCACCACCTAGCCCAACAATCGCATGTTATTATTATTATTAGCAATTTAGCTATTAAAGCAAAAATGATTATGGTTTAAGAATCGCAAGTTAAGATGATGATATATAAAGCTATATTATTTTCAGCATATTTAGTTTTGTTGAAATGTTATTATAAAAATGTAGTAAGGTAAAAATGTAAAACCTAGTTACTTTATGTAACGTGGATACCGTTTTTTGAATTTGTGATAATATTATCTTATCTTTTTTTTTCTTTTTCTTTCCGTAGATAGCCATTTTTATCTAAATCATTCATGTTGTGGTTGCCTCATGTAGCGTGGGTACCAACGTTCAAAATTGAACCCTTCTCAGCCCTTCCAAAGGGTTCTAGCCCTTCCCAGAAGTGCAAAGTTAAAATTTCCCTTCAAAACAAATTAAAATCTGAATTTTACTCTTCCAATTAAGAAGGACATAATTTATGTCAACGTTTCAAAAGAATGGCAACATTTGAAATTACCTATCCATATAAATTTCTCAAGATGTTGAAATTCCTATGCTATAAAGTTCAACTCATCATTCAAAATATTGGAAATATGATAAATTATAATCACTCACTCACTCATGTCATGCACTGAGTGCTTAGTTGTGTAAGATGACCAATAATCATTGATGAGTATGAGACACTAGCCATCGAGATGCGACTCTGATTCCCAAGTCACTTGGGGCCTCAATCTAAAGTGTGAGAATGTGTCAAAAACTACGACTATAATAAAAAAGAACAACTAATAGTCTACTACTAGGCCCGAAACGAGCTCAAAACTTTGTTCCTACTACCTATGTGAACCTCGCTACCAATGTCCACTCATTTTTCCGTCAAACTAAAATTCAAAAGGTAGGTTTGATGAGTCCTCCTCTACAAGACTTCATTTTTTGCATGAATATCATGGAATCACGACAACTATAAACGATACCCGATGTCATGCAAATACAAATAATGGCATGTAGCTAGGATCACAAACTATGCAGAGGTCGATTTATGCATTGTTATATAGAGGTGTTATTGGGCACACAATATGGAAAAACAATGGTTATTAATAAAATAAAATAAAAAACAATTGTTGTCTCAAGAATAGGCTTCAATTTTATGGGTGGCATGAACGTGATGTAATCTCCCTCCACCCTTCCAAACATTTGTTGTTTCTCACAACATTTGTCCTCGGCGCCACCAAAATACATATAAAAATTGCATGTATTTACATCCTCTTCCCTTTAAATCCCCATCTCATAGTCATAACTAAGGACTATTATGCATGCACATCCTCACCTCATAATACGAATTGGGTCAAGGCACAGAGACAATCATAAAATATTAAATGTGTCAGGACGCAAAGAGTAAGAGACAACTATAAGTAAGTCTTATATTAAATTTACCATATAAGTCTTTAATTAACACTATTAATTGAGATTTGTATTGTTGTGTTCTTCTTATCACTCCTCACTAATGTGATTGCAAGCCATTCTTTGAAGGTGAGGTCCATAATTTTAGGTCTTATTCCTCATTATCATGCCTTTTGGTAAGACAATAAAGAGGGTAGTAGCCTCCATCAACATGGAAAACAGTTTCAACATAGAGGTATATACATTAATTGTTTTCATTAAAAAACTTAAATTCCTACATGTGACTGTCGATTCACTGAATCCTGGACTGGTACAAAACACAAGAAAATTTAGAGCCCTAAGCCCTTAATTACTCACGCCTAGAACTTTCTCAAATCTAGCCATTAATAAACTTATTTTGGTATTTTGGTTTAATTTAAAAGGAAGATTGTTGAGACTCGGACATGCAGTGAATTGCAAGGGTTCAATTGACTTAGGCTTGATTACATTGCCCCTCCATCCCATACATGTATTATTTCACGACAAGTGTTGAACAAAAAAAATTGATGCCCTCGACCCAATTATGCTAGCTTTGCTAACTTGCTTGGTATGTAGGATTTTGTTTTAATGTTTTCTGAGTTCTGTATTATTTTTTCTTAGGTGCACAATCCTTATCATTCTTACATCTCTCAAGCTTGGATTGCACGTGGATGCCCCAATATTGTTATGACATAATCTAAGTAATTTTTTGTATAATGAAGTGTGCTCCAACTTGAAAAAATACAATAAAATAGTTGTTATGTTACTGAAGTATAAAATTAATGATACACATATGACAACTTAATGTCTTCAAAATAAGTTTTATTGAAAATATATCATTTTTTCATATAAATAGTAAAAAGTACTTAATTGTTTAAAATTATTAAAATTTGAAAAAACAATTTTATTTTTTACATTTTTTTGGTAAAAAAAGTTAAATTTAATTAATTTATACTTATCAATTGAATTACAATTATTTATATTACCCTCCAAAAATAAATACCCTTCCAATTGAATTGAAATTAAAACCCACACTTCAAATTTGATCACTGGTAGGTACCTTTCTTTAAGTTTGTGATTATCACATGTCAAATAAGCATCCTACTTTTCTCTATCATTAAATTTGTGATTGCCACATGGGGGTCGTTTACTTGTGTCTTCATGTTAGAACTTTAGAATATAATTGTGCCTTCAGAAATATGTTTAATAATGAGGCTATACTTTTTGTGCCTTAAGAAATGTTAGAACTTTAGAATATAATTGTGCCTTAAGAAAGATGTTTAATAATGAGGCTATACTTTTTATGCCTTAAGAAAGATGTTTAATAATGAGGGTATATCTTATGAAAGATGTTTAATAATGAGGCTATACTTTTATTATAAATATATTTGACATTCTTGTATTGTGAATTAAAAGTTGGTATCAATTGAATGAATCGTGGGAGAAATTGTTATCTCGAATACTATCAAGATATTTGACATTCTTATATTGTGAATTAAAAATCGGTATCAATTGAATGAATCGTGGAAGAAATTGTTATCTCGAATATGTGACAATGGGAAGGTAAAAACCTTTCTATATACATAAATTATATAAATATTGAATTTGTATATTAGAGACATTGTGCATATACAAAATTATATAAATATTGAATTTGTGTATTAGAAATTGAAAATGAACTTTTATTTGACCAGTTTTATAAGTTATTTGAAATATTTTTGATTTAAAGTATAGAGAATCAAAATTTAACTCAATAAATTAAGTTTATGATAAATTCATAGCTTAAAGAGTGTTATTTTTCTTAATGTGTGGTAACAAGGAAGCAAGATGGAGTCACGGGTTAAGATAATATATAAATCTAGGTTTAAACCCCATAATATGGAGCGAAAGTTCACTTCAAAATTTTCCCTTCCTTAAATATAAAAAAGACCATTAAGGTTTTTAAATAGAAAAAACATTATCACTACTTTTAAACCTCATAACACCATTAGAAGGATGATGAAATTAGTTAAAGGACTTGTTATATCCATGCCAACATAAGGTGTATATAAGGTACCTTGCTTATGCTAGAAATCTATTGGTGAAATGTGATGATCTTTATAATTAATGATAAAAAAACATCATGAAATAGATATCCAACTTGATTGATGTTGTACCTCTTCCCTTGTTGAGAATTCACATAATATTATGCTAGGTCAACTTTGTCTCAAAGACACTAAAGTGATTGCAAAAATCAACAATTACTTTCAACGAAAGTTAGGGGGCATTGAGATTCTCAAACACCCCAATGATTTGAATAGGGATGGGGATACAATGCAATCAAACTTAATTTTTTGGCTTTAACAAAGTAGAATGCATAACAAAAACTTCATTATCATTAATGATAATAACAACAATATCTCTAATGAGTCGACTTAATGTCCATAACTAATAATTATTATATTAACAATCATTAGTTTTCTTTCATAAACTATTATGAACAATTTTAACCATATAAAATTATATGAATCATATTTATTTTGATGAAAACTATTTCTCTCCATTTTGGAAAGACACAAGTCCATCTCCTTTATTTATGCTCTTGATTGGAAGACCATGTTTGCCTCTATTGGCTTCTCCCCGATCGCATTCAACAACTTCACCAAGGCACAAACAAAGTACTTGATTTAGTGCCACAATGATTCCTATGGAAAATTTTATGGGTGAAATTTAACCTATGGGCTAATTTTTTATATATTTTTCCAAAAACAAATTCGTCAATTTCCATTTCCCCCCTAGAATGTTTCACCCAAATTCTATAAGACAAATTCACTAAATTTGTTAAAAAGCTATAAAAAATCCTTAAAAAATTGAATATTTTTACAAAAATATTACCAAACATTTTATCGTCAAAAATTTAAGAATAATTAAAATTTGTCAAAATTTCTATACTATAAAATATAGATCATTAAATTGTTCCTTCACCCATTCACAGTCCTCAAAGTCCTATAACTAAAAAAGTTTATGTGGAAAAAAAATCTCCAAATATAGACCTATGTTTACTTTTAAAGGTCTATATTTACTTTTAAAATATAATATGTTATGCCTTGGAATTTGTTTATACCCTTGGTTCTCACAATATATTTGCTTATAGTTTCACTCCATGCAATACCCTTTGATTTGAAAAGATATCATGGTTTGGTATGATCTATATTTACTTACCCATTGACTTGGAATTTGTTTGTAACATATCCTTGTTTTCGCCTAATAATATCTCTTGAGTATTCTATTTTTCATATAGAATTATGATGACACCCACTAGGGTCAATTAGATGTTATGTTCTGGCAATTGAACCCGTGTGGGGTGGCTATAGGGCCACAGCCACCCGTCTTAACCACTCGGCCCACAATCTGTTGACAAAAATTATTGGACATTCTCTCAAGTATGGTGTACAAGTTTTGCAAAGAGTGCTTTCTCAAAAAGTTTTGCATCCATATTGTACAAACAAATACATTATACGCAATTTGCATCATTTGAAATTTAATATAGACCCTTGATCTAGATTCATGTCACAAAATGTAATGTGAACCTTTTTTTTTATTATTAGTGAAAGGTCTACTATTTTTTGCCATTTATTTTAGGAGTAAGTTAAACTCTAGACCATTTGCATTTTTGTTAGTGATATTTGTCGGAGTTTGACTAAGGAATTTTTGCTGAAATAACGGTTTTGGTAGCTGAAATTGCAATTTTGATTGCAAAACTAGATTCAGCGCCCTCAATCACCCCTGGGGAACCCCAATTATGCAATTTCAACACCCTGAAACTGCAATTCCAACAATTCTTGTCATATTTTGGTAAACAATTTCGCCAAAAAATCGGTGCAAATGGTCTAGAGTTTAGCTCACTCCTTTATTTTATGCTAAATGCTTAGATAGCCCATTTTGTCGCACATGTGTGTGGGTTCACTTGAAATTTGGGATGTGCTTTGAGTGCATTTTCACATAGGAAAGCCCGCAAAGCGTTAAGGTGCTATGATTTGGCATGGATATATAGGGCAAGTGTCACAATGAGTTAAGAATTATATTGCGAAAGAATACTTGTGTTATTTGTGTTGGTTTCATTAGGTTGTTTTATCATTAGATTGTTTTCTTTATTATGTGTTATTAACTTGTGTTGTTTTGTTTATTTGATATTTATAAAACTTGCACAACTATAAGTAAAGTGGAGGGTGAACATCCATAGGCATAGCTAGCCACTTAGTTTTGTAGTGATGTCTAGCTATTAAAAAGAGGCTAAACATTAAACTAATTACCAGATCGTTATAGTTATCAATTTATTCATTTTTTATCAGTAAGCATGAGAAATTCTATTAAAAGACAAAGTGGTGATACAAAAATGATATACAAAAATGGTCTAGAGTTTAGCTCACTCCTTTATTTTATGCTAAATGCTTAGATAGCCCATTTTGTCGCACATGTGTGTGGGTTCACTTGAAATTTGGGATGTGCTTTGAGTGCATGTTCACATAGGAAAGCCCGCAAAGTGTTAAGGTGCTATGATTTGGCATGGATATATAGGGCAAGTGTCACAATGAGTTAAGAGTTATATTGTGAAAGAATACTTGTGTTATTTGTGTTGGTTTCATTAGGTTGTTCTATCATTAGCTTGTTTTCTTTATTATGTGTTATTAACTTGTGTTGTTTTGTTTATTTGATATTTATAAAACTTGCACAACTATAAGTAAAGTGGAGGGTGAACATCCATAGGCATAGCTAGCCACTTAGTTTTGTAGTGATGTCTAGCTATTAAAAAGAGGCTAAACATTAAACTAATTACCAGATCATTATAGTTATCAATTTATTTATTTTTTATCAGTAAGCATGAGAAATTCTATTAAAATACAAAGTGGTGATACAAAAATGATATACAAACAAACCTGATTTGCTAGATGAACTAGACATAACCAGTCTGGAAGCAAGTAGGGTTCATAAAGGGCGTCCCCGAGATCTTGAAAGTATGGCCTAATACATAACGAGAGCCCAAAGATATGGCTCCTGCCAAAACCACCTTATCGGTTGATACATAGAAAAGAAACCGGAGACCTACAAATATGACATGAAGCCCAAACCCGTCCCTTGGCATACAGCCACAAAATTCATAGCTACCCAACTTATAGCTGATAGACAAGCCGTAGAAAAAACAAACCAAAACATCATCATTCCTTTTCTCAGACCGTAACCAGAAACTGGTCCGCTATTGAGCCCCGGACATAACAGAACATCATCCCATTATCAAAACAACATCCCATTGTAACACTTCAGCATTACTTACAATGAGGCAAAGCAAAAAAAACACCATACCAAAAGACTCGATATCTCATCTACCCGCCTCCAGATTTGGACCCGGGTGGCACTCCTCATACTGAGAGTGAGGAACACTGGCGGCCTCAATGCCTCGCGAATTGGCAGGAGTATTCACCGGGGTGGTGGAGTTCTTCCTTGGGCTATCCAGAATCTCCATTGCAATATGGTCAAGAAGCCTGAACCCAGCCGAGCTATCATGTTGCCCCCTTCGAATGAGGGCCAAAGCCTCCCTTATTCCTTGTACAGTCTGGACTTGGGCTTGAATATCACGAGCCAGGAGGATACGGGCAGACCAAAAAGGATTGAGCACCAGGGGTATGCCCATAAGGGTCTCGTACTCCCTAAGGAGATCTAATTCCTTAATGGCGATGAAAGCTTCAATTGTCGTCGGAGTTTCCGCCATGTACTGGTCACCGCGGTTAAAGGGCCGAGGGGGTGTATCATCCACAATTATGGGAAGGTCGATCCTTGAGCTGGGCATCGCCCCATTGTTACCTTCCCCTCTTCTATTTCCCCCTTGGCATTTCTGGGCTCTCCAGTAGCGAGGCATTATAACACCACATAGAATGTTACTAGGTACCAGAAGGAAAAGAATCGCCACCATGAGTGAGACCCTGCAATCCTGGCTGGGATAATTTATAGGCTGCATGCCTTCCCTCTGCTAGATTGGAGCATTGAAACCGCTCGACATCTTCTCCTTAACCTTCATAATTCTCTGTGCTTCGCCAAATATTTCATGATGTGTGTGAGATCCGCCATATTCCTCTTCATTGAGATCCAGTTGATACGAAGATCTGTGAAATTCCCTGAGATTATGTTAGCTAACGTGGGATCCGTACCCGTAGGCTCGTAGGTTCGGCTCCTCTTCTTCTCTTCGCACGAATCAGCCAACGTATTAATCCTACAAGGAGATATGCATCTAAGACGGTTAACAGGCTCCCCTGCTGGTGAACTAGCCTTCTGCTTCGACCACGTGCTCCATACCTTCACTGCGTGTTTAGGCAAGTTCTAGACCGACCCCACCTAGCAAATGGGACAACTCGTGTCTTTTCGCGCCTTCTTCCTCTGCACTTGAGGGCACGTTACATGATAATGAAATGACAGCTGGATTGATTCCCATTGAGTTGGAGTGCTAACTGTCTACCACTAGCGACAGGTTGGGATGTGTCTGACAGTTGTTCAGTTCATCCCTACCTTCCCTGTCCTCCTCCACCAAATTCATGCAATGTTTCCAAATTTCCTATTTGTTTCCCTTATCGCTAAGCTCTTTTGCATGGAAGTAGCAGCTACTTTCCACTCCTTCGTTCGCAAGAGCGTCCACCACCTTGTTTCCCGATCTCCTCACATGCGAGAACTGAATGGTTGAATGACCTGCTAGGATCCTTCTGAGAGAAAACAGTTGGTCTTCCCATCGCCAGTTATTTGAAACCTGTGATGTATATGCACCATTTTGAAGCCGACGAGCCATGTTTATTATTATCTGCAAATCCCCTTCCACCACCAATGGAGTCTTCCCCGTTTGCAGAGCCCATGATAAGCCATTAATTAGGCCTTCTAGCTCAGCCAAATTATTTGTACTGATGCCAATTGATTCCCAGAGCATGCTGAGAATGGTTCCATCTGAGTTCCTTATTGCTCCTCTGAATCCTCCAGGAACCGGGTTTCCTTTGGCTGCTCTGTCGAAATTGTATTTGAAGGATCCTTCAGGTGGTCTAGTCTAAGTTTTTGCACTGTTAATGGAAGTTGGAGCTGTTCTGGTCAGCGCGTTGTTGACAGGTAATTCAACAATCCCTAATTCATATAAAATAATTCTCTCGTTTGCTTCTTCTATGAAATCTTCCTGTGTCCACTAGTGGAGGGTAATTATTTCTTTTAGATGTGTTTCAATAGAGGTCCATATTTCTTCTTATTTCTGGGTTTTGTTTTTAAATATTTTCCCGTTACGAGTTTTCCATAGTTCCCATATCGTGAAGCCAGGGAGCAACTCCCATAGTCTATTAACTATTTTATTCTTGAAGACCTTCATGGGCCATTCTGCAATTTTGATATCCGGCCTTCCTTTGTGTCGGTGGTTTTTTCTAAAAATTGATGCTCCTTTTTCCCAAATTGAGTCTAACACCGAAAATTCATCCAGGAGATGGTTGATAGTTTCATTGCTTTCTTTGCACATACAGCACCTAGAGGGTCCAATGATTCCCCTGATCTGAAGTTTTTTCCAGGTGAGGATGCGACGTTTGAGCATGATCTAGCAAAAAACTGTGACCTTTGGCCACCATCCTCCTCCCCATATTTTCCCCCATTTTGCTTCTGGTTCCATATTCTGAGTCCCTGTTACCAGGCCTAGGGCCTCTTTGGGGTTGAAATTTCCAGTGTTAGAGTACCCCCATCAGAGTTTGTTCGGATTGTCATTCTTTGGAATTCTTCTGGAGTTAAGCTCTACCACGAATTCTTTTATATCTTCCCCTGGTGCTTGATATTGCCACCAATTATGGTCTTTCCAAGTCTTGAATATCCGGTCATTGTCTCTAGGATCCTGAAATTCTGCCACCGTACTCTGGGAATGGTTTTGAAGAAAGGATCTTAGAACATGGGAATTGCCACCACATGTTAGCTCCGGTACCTGGTTCCATGCGTCCCTAGAAAAACGTTTGGTTCTGCCTTCCCACACTTCCCAAAAGCTATGCTTCTATATCAGTCCTCTGTTTTCCTGTGCCACTTTCCATATACTAGACCCTGGTAAGTTTTCTCCAAAACGCACCAGGGATTTCTTAGGCCAGAGGGGAGCATATTTCAGGTGCCACAATTTGGCCGACGGCTCCTCTTCGTAATTAATCCACCTCCACCATATTTTGGCACTCATCACCTTGTTATTGTCTAGAGGGTCTCGTAATCTCAGGCCTCCCACTGCCTTAGGAGTACAAATGGTTTGCCAATCCACCAAAGGCCATTTACTGTGCCCTTTCGATCTACCCGATAGGAATTTTCTCTGAATATTTTTTATTTGTTTAATGACTGATTTCGGGGTTGCCAGCACCGAGAAAATGTATAAAGGCATTGCCTGTAGAACTGATTTGACCAGGATGAGACTGCTCGAAAAATCAAGGGCTCTGAAGGTCCAGAGGTTGAGCTTCTGTTTGATTTTATTCAGAAACTCCTTCCATGAGATTTGTCTAATAGTTGATTCCGCTAGCGGTGCACCCAGATATTTTGATGGGAATCTTCCTTCCAAAAACTCCAGGATTCTGAGGATATTCTTTTTAGTAATTCTCAGAGTATTGAAGAAGTATGTCTGAGACTTTTCCTTGTTAATTTCTAGTCCACTTTCTTCCAAGAATGTGTTCAAACTATCTTTAATGCCCTTGGCCGCCTGGACTGATGAAGGTCCCATAAGATATTATCATCCACGAATTGTTGATGGGCCTGGGGGTCCATCCCTGCAGTTAGAGATAAGCCCCGAATCTTGTTTTCGGATCTTCTGTTTTTTAGCATTCTTCCAAGTCCTTTAGCCGCTATGATGAAAATGAAGGGAGATAGGGGGTCCCCTTGCCTGATTCCTCTGGAGGCGTTGAAAGGGGTCGAAGGGGAGCCATTGACCAAGATTGAGAAAAAATCCGAGGAGACTATATTCATTACCCAGTTTATCCAATCCTCTGAGAACCCAAAAGCTCTGAGAATTTCTACCAAGAAATTCCAATTCAATTTCGAGAGATCCAGTTTTAGGAGCATACCTGGAGTCTTCATAGTTTTAAGTGAATGAATTGTTTCATGGACCAAAATAATGACATCCAGAATCTGCCTTCCTTCCATGAATACAGCCTGCTCTGGTGAGATGATTATTGGAAGAAGGGGCCTTAGATGATTAGCTATAACCTTAGAGATGATTTTGTAGATGACATTACACAGAGCAATCGGTCTTAGTTTCCCGGGGTCCTCTATACCATTTTCTTTGGGGATGAGCGTTAGGAATGTAGAGTTAAGAGCTCTGAGGATATTCCCTGTCTTCCTAGAGTCTTCCACCAGGGCCCATATTTCCTCCTTTAACCAGTCCCAACAAGCATGGAAAAAATTCGTTGTGAACCCATTCGGGCCCGGATCTTTGTCTTTTGCCATTTGCTTAATAGCCATCTCTACTTCCATCAACTCAATTGCTTTGCCAAGAATGAGATTGTGTTCATCCGTGATGAGCTTGAGGATATGTCGAAACACTTCTCTCTAAGCTTCCTCTCTGTCTTCTTCCGGTTCCTGCAAAAGCTTAACAAAATAAGAGTTCAAAGTGGTTTTTGAGTCTTCTTGAGTTTTGGCAATATTCCCGTTCTCCATCTTCAATCTGTCTAGTCGATTCCCCTATCTATGTTGGATGGACACTTTGTGAAAGAAGGTGGTGTTGTGTTCCCCTTCTTGGAGCCATTTGACCCTTGCCTTCTGGCTCCAATAGACTTCCTCATGTTGTTCTCTTTGGATGATTTCCTATAACAAGATTTTTTCTTGTAGTCTTAACTCCTCTGAAAATCCCATACTCATCCCTTGAGTTTGGTTCAGCTGCATCCTACTCTCTAGAACCTGTTTTGCTTGGAATATGTTACCAAATGACTCCTTATTCCATTTTTTAATGTTAACTTTCAAGAGTTTAAGTTTCTGTTGGAATTGATACATTCGGGTTCCTCTAATGGGTGGGTAGCCTTCCCACCATTCCTTGAGTTTCTCATGAACATCTGATTGGAGGAGCCAAAAAATTTCAAATCTGAATGGTCTGCGAGGATTTATCCCTACATTATCCCATTCTAGACTGATAGGCCAATGGTCTGATCCTGCCGCTGGAAGTACCATCACTCTTAATTTTCCACCGGCCATCATGATAGATTCTGAGATTAAAAAGCTGTTAAGCCGACAGGCTATCCCTCTGTCTCCAGCTTGTTTGTTGTTCCAAGTGAATATACCATTAGAAGTTCTAACATCTATCAAATTAAGGTCATCAATTAAATCATTGAATTTAGCGTTTGCAGGGTGTAAGTTTCGTATACCACCTTTTTTCTCTTCTAGGTTCCTGATCATGTTGAAGTCCCCACCCAGGATCCAAGATTTGCCCTCAGCAATTTCTTTGGTATCAGAGAGCAAGTCCAAAAAGGTCGTTTTCTGCTCTGCCCTCGGGGGCCCATAAACATTGGTAAAAAAACCTTTTATTCCGGTACCTAAAATATGGAATCCTGCAGAGAGTGAAAATGGAGTTTCTAGGAATCCTGAGAGGTTAACCTCTCATGGATTCCATAAAATGCACAGCCCTCCTGCTACCCCTTTGGAATCTATCGCAACTAATTCACAACCCTTCCAAATTTTCTGGGCTATACTTGTTAGCTCCTCGCCCAAGCATTTTGTTTCTTGCAGAAAGATGATCCCATATTTTTCTTTTTCAATCCTTCTTCTGAGAAGACGGATTTTCAAAGCGCTGCTGCAACCTCTAATGTTCCAGGATGTAATCCACATCAAGACTTGGTTAAGTGGATGGAGAAAGGGTAGCATCTATAGTTGGATATTTCCCTGAAGCCACCAGTTGCTCTCCTATAGCTTTGATTCTTTTCACATTGCTTGGCCTTCCCCTCTTTTCTTTTTTTAATTTTTTCTTTCCATCTGTTTCTTTGAGAGATTAAACCACTACTCCCAGGGAGTTCATGTTTTTAGCTTGAATTATCGCCTTCTCCAGCAGGGAGACTTGCTGTGGAGAAATCTGGGTTGGAGTCTTGTCAGAGCAGGCAGCTTCCAGTCCTACCAGATCCAAATATCCTATCTCCATGTCTTTCGATGCGAGTTTCGATGTCTCTGAGACTTTCTTGCTCAACTCCTGCTGCCTCTAGGGAAGTTGATCTGTAGAGGTGTTGATAGTCTCTTGTTACTCTTTTGGGATTATCTATGTCTCCTTCTCCTGGTTATATTTCGTCTGTTCCCTTTGTTGGTCTTCTTTATTGGTAGACTTATTCTGCTCCGTTTGTTGTGTTTCTTTGTTGATTTCCTTATCTTCTTGGAGGATCTCATATCTATTCTAGGTTTTCACTCTTTTCTTGATCTCTGGTCCCGATGTCTTCTTTGCTTGTCGTTTCTTGTTTTAGGTTTTGGTGAATCCATCCGCGTCTTGATTGTCCTGATCTTTCTTCCCTCCTGGTCGTTTATTTTGTGGTAAATCCCAGAATAGATGTCAATGCTCATGACACCTTCTGCATCTAAACGGGATATGTTCGTAATCTATTACCTGGAACCATTCTTCGTCTTCCCATGTTAGCTCGATTACATCTGGTAGGTCCCTAGATATGTCAAGGTATATACATATTCTGGCATACGATATGTATTTCCTTTGTCGAGTCTACTCTAAGAATTTGATGAAATTTCCCAACATGTTCCCTATATCCATCAGAATTTATTCCTTCCAGTATTCCGTTGGAAGAGAGTATATTCTTATCCATACTGGGGCAATCGTGAGGTTTTCTTTATCAGGATTGAATTTCTCTTTCCATGGTCTAAGGAAAAGACCTGTCAAATTATAGAAGTAGGGACCATTCTCAAAAATTCTCATTTGGTTTTCTTCATTAAAGAAGATTATCGTAAAGAACCCTTTAGCTCCAGCTGAAGGTCGTAATGGCCTTGGGGTTTCCATGTGGTATTTATCCACCAGACAAGGGTCTTTTCTATGGGCCAAATCCCCACAAATTTTCCTATGAGAGCGTGCTCTTTCATATATTGAATGTCTTCTCTGACTCTTTCCGATTTGATCTACAGTTTTGGGACTGTCTTGGATTTCGGGACACATTGCCCAGTCCGTCTTGTTCCCTAATTGTTTGTTTCCTCCTTATTGATCCCACTAGAGCCTTTCCCATCTCTGATTGTGTCAGCTAGACTGACTATTCCTTTTCCCTTTTCAGTTTTCATTCCTGAGATCACAGAATGGATTGCAGGTCCCTCCTCCATGGATGCATTCCTCCCACGGTCCCTCTCCCCACGAGGAGGAGCGGGGACCATCCTTAACCGCCTTGCTAAGACGCTTCTTCCCTGCTGGTACTCTGTAGAACCTTCTTCCTTGGTATCCAAACCCCCAACCTCGCATCAAGTTGTAGAGCTCATTTTTCTATCCGGGTCATCTGTTAAAGTTCACGACCCTTATAGTTATCAATTTATTAGTATAACATAAACATTAAACTAAATAATATAAACATTAAAAAATACTATTAATACTCAAAAACTGAAATGAAAAAAACAAAAAGTAAAAACTGACATTTGCTTAACTGAAGCTTAATTAAATCTTAGGCAAAATACATTTAAGCATAACAAAATACTACAACCATGAAATGAATCCAGACTACTTGTTAGACTAGGGCTAATCTTATTAAATCTTAGATAATATCTAAATATCTTAAATAAACAAATATTTATTGAAAATAATTAACTCTCATCTCTCATATATATGTGTGTGTGTGTGTGTGTGTGTGTGTGTGTGTGTGTGTGTGTGTGTGTATAATTCTAAGTAATTGAAAACCTATTTCAAGAACACCAGATTCGGTATTTAAAGGATTCTTTAAACAAACCCCAAAAAAACATGTCAACGACCCCTCTTAACCAAGCTACCAGCCGGCATTGGGCATCAACGTTCAAAATTGAACCCTTCCCAGCCCTTCCAAAGGGTTCTAGCCCTTCCTAGAAGTGTAAACTTAAAACTGTCCTTCAAAAAAAAATTAAAATCTGAATTTCACCCTTCCAATTAAGAAGGACATAATTTATATCAACATTTCAATAGAAGAGCAACATTTGAAATTATCCATCCATATAAATTTCTCAAGATGTTGAAATTCCTATGCTATAAAGTTCTACTCATCAATCAAAATATTGGAAATATCATAAATTATAATCACTCACTCACTCACGTCATGCCCTCAGTGTTTAGCTGTGCAAGATGACCAATGATCACTGACGACTACGAGGCACTGGCCACCAAGATGTGACTTTGAATCCCAAGTCATTTGGGGTTGCACTCTAAAGTGTGACAATGTGTCAGGGATTACAACTGTAATAACAAAGAACAACTACTAGTCTACTACTAGTCCTGAAACGAGCCCAAAACTTTGTGCCTACTATTACGGAGAGAAATTCCTATGGTTTGGGGTACCACAACAGACAGCTTGACTCCAGAAATCAATCCTTTCCAATATGCAATAGAAATTAAATATCTAACACTAACGGATCAGAACTCGTACCTTATTCCGAACGGTTGAAGTAGATCCCCGTTGAGCTTTCCAACTTCAGCTTGAATTGATAAATCACTTCCTCAACAACAAATAAACAAGACAAGCAAACTATATATATTGGTGTTAGATCTATTCTAGCATATATAATAACCAATGTATAAGCATTTGAAATCACCCATGGATGAAATATTCATTCAAACATACATTATTGGACAGGAAAATATATTTCTATTTATATAAAATCAGAGATTACAATGGGTACAACCTCTGTCGACACGTCTACGAATCGGAGAAACTGAATCCCCCACTTGGGCCTCCACCACCTCAATCCTCCATCTCTCAATAGCAAGATCACAAGCAAAAGGTAAGCTTGGGAAGAACACAAAAGTGCTCCAAGGGACAAAGGGATGTAGACTCAAGCATAAGTTCCAGTAACAATGGACTATAGTTTCTTTGCTCTTAATTTTCTCTTATGCCTTCAATGTACCAAAGAGTTCCTTATATAGATTTTCAAAGGGGTAATGAAAGGTCGAATCCGAGCGATCTCAAGGCATAGGGAAGGCCAGGAGTTAAGTGAGTCGGATCCATGTCAAGGAAAACTCCAAAAGGATTTGGATTATGCACACATCCCAATGTATGTGGTTTTAGGGGTCAAACCCGCGTATATACGCGATTAGGGGTTTAAAAGTCGCGTATATAAATTTTCACATGTTTTTAGGGATGGTCAAGGAAACATCAAAGGACAAAAAATGGTCCAAGGGGTCTAAGGAGTCTGTAGAGGGACAGGGGAAGGCCATACAAGTGTGATTCACCTGGAGTGGTAAAATCAGCTATAACAAATGCCCCCTAATGTGTGAGGTCAGAGGGGTCATATGATGGCCGAAATACATTATAAGTCCATCCTAGAAGTGGAGTGATGAAGGATCCCAAATGGAATACCAGCCACCCAATTAGCATAGTACAATAATACAACTCTGAACATACTGCAAATACATATAGCAGTCCCGGATACATAAGAGTACAATGGCCATGAATAGGCATGATACAAGATATCGCATAAGTGGTCATCGCCACGTACAATATACATAGATCAGAATCTCCATGATGAAGATATACAAAGGATCATGATATCCATAATGGCTGAAGATATACAATGGATCAAGATCTCCATAATAGCTGGAAATGTCTAACATATACTGGAATCAAGTCACGAGAGCTGAAATCTCATGAACACTGGCACGATCAAGGAGGTAGCATATAAGAGATGCCACCAATCTGGAAGGTCTTCTACACAAACCGCTACGAGTACATGTCCTACTATGTGAATAGAGGTGTCGAGGTCGAACATAGTAGTCCATTGTATGATTACTGGTCATTGATGTATACCGTTAACAGACGTGAGATCACCCACCGATAATGAAAATGGGAATCAAGGTACTAGAGTGCAAACTAACAAGTGCAAATAGATGTGTTGAGGTCGAACACTTGAGAGGATCCATCGATCAAGGGACATTGATGTATTCCCAAAGACTGTCGATAGCGAGAGAACCTGCCACTAATGACTGCAAGTCTCAAGGATCTCAAAAATGACTCTAGATTCCAATCCTAGAATAAATGATCTGAAGTCGATGGGATGAAATCCGCTGGAAGGAGGGCATTAAGGCATCTCCCATCATCCAACACGAGGTACTCAGCAAAGCTATATAATGTGGAAGGACTCGATCATAAGGTGTACAAACCAGTAACTGTACCGGGAATGGCCAACATGCAAAGTCAAGATAACTGAGGAATGGCCGACTTAGGTTTCAACTTCCTTCGAACAAGACCATAACAATGTATGGTGACTGAATAAATGCAGCATAGACTCGATATACAAACTAGGACATCTCTGCAACACAGGAGGCATCGACAGAGGCTCCATGGGGACTGGAAGCTTAACCAATCGGTGGAGATAAACGAGTACAGCTCCTAAAGTCAAACTATAAACCTAACCAACGGATGTGATATACAGTGCTCTATTCAAAGGCGACACGACTCGACAGCTACCAAAAGATAACATCTTTCCTTATCCGGATTTTTGGTTTTTTGATTTTTTTTTGGACTTTTTCAAATATTTCAAAAGCTTGAAAAAGAATAAAATTGGTTTATAGTTACAGACTAGGAGGAGATGAGTGTCATAGGGGCAAACAAACTAGTTCCAAGTAGTGGAACATACCTATGTTCAATGCAAGGATACATGTGTAGGATAGCAACACTCGGGGGAAAAATCCCCTCCCGGTAAAAAGGGAATCAAGCTGCAAAGGATATATAAAATGGCTCTGCATGTCTAGACATGAGACAAGCTCGGGATATATGGCTGAAACTCAATGTCATGGAAGCCAACGTAAGGCTCAATAAGGCAGGAAAAGCTCATGATAATGCAATTAAAACTTGACATAAGGGAGTCCTGAGGGGAATAGACCAGCAAAATATCAAGAGGAGTATGAGGCTCTTGCGAAATGTCATGGCAATACTATACAACGGACTCCCACACCCTAAGGGACAAAACGTCAGCATGGGCACCAAATGCAAATAAGGCCCTAACTAGGGTACCCATGTAAGGTCAAGCTCTACCACTCATATCATGCCACTTCTAAAACAGCAAGAAGGTTTCGTGGCATAACAGAGTGGGTTCATACCTAAAGCTATAATGAAACGGTCATAAGGTCATGCAAAATGAAAACGGTGATGAAACCTAATCTATATGCCAGTTTAGACATGATACCTGAAATCGGCACGAACGGGTCAATCCAAAGGCTGAAACGACACTCAAAAAGGTCTCCTACATCATAAATTAGGTCAGAAACGGTCCAAAATGATTAGAAATAGTCCAAACTATAGGAAAGGGGGTAAAAATTAAAAAAAAATTGAAAAATTTCTATAAATAGTAAAAAATTCAAAACATTATAAAACATTTGAATTTTTTACCCAATTGAGCTCAAATTTTCAACAGCGAATTCCAGGAGATCCAGCCGGCGGAATCCACTAGCGTTTCTTCCAGGTACTTACCCGTGCTCTTCTCTTCTATTTTGATGCAATTTTTTATCAAATTCCATGGTTATTTGGGATTTCTAGGCCAATCCAAAATAGGCATTGCGGCCCACGCGGAAATCGAGGGTTTTTCCGCATATAGGGATGGATATACGCAGAAATCGAGGGTATTTCCGCATATAGGGATGGATATACACGAAAATCGCCCTCACAGTCGCGTACATACATGGTTGTTTGGAAAACAGTCACGCATGCGGCCGCGCATGAGGTTTTTTAAGTGTTCTAATGGGCAAACTTGCAATTTTTTGTGCAGGATGGTCCTAGAATGGAGAGAACGTGAACATGGTGATGTAGAGGAGGCAGGAAGGGCCGATCTAATGGCTCAACAAACGCTACGTGCATGTGGGCTCTACAAATTTTGGTGTCTTGGTGGCTTAAGGGCCAAACCAGGACTATTGCAGATGCTGGTGGATTATTGGGATCCAGACTCATAGTCATTCCAGATAGATGGGATGTCCCTCACCATAGAGGTGGAGGATATATACTTTATTACTGGACTTTCCCGATGGGGGGAAGTAGTGAACCTACATTCTCGCAAGCCCAGAGGTGGCCTGACCATAGATGAGTACATTGCGGTGTATTGTTATCCGAACACAGAGAAGGTGGGGAGTCAGATCCCAACCAAATCTATACAGGTGCTGGGCATAAAGGCCATCCTATTGACACTGGGCAGGATAGCAGGCTTGGCTTCACTCCCCCAAGCCTCACGGCCTCTGATGTTCTACGCAATGGAGTGCATGAGACCCACGATATATGACTGGAGCACTACACTATTGGGCAACATGAAACACTAGCTCAGTGAGTGTAAGATGGGCAGAGTGCGAAACTTCGGTTCAACAACATACTAAGCACGTTTTTCTTCGAGCGTGTTCCAGGATTGAGCCCCAAAGTTGACGTTCCTCTACACGGGGTTCGAGATCCGGCCCAACGACGTTGGGAAGATGCGATGCGCAGACTGGGTGGAGGTAGGGTGTCCAACCCCTATCCAGATGAGTTCTTTCCATGGTGGCGACGACAGATAGTTTCCATCGATGACTACCCCTATGCGGGCATAGATTTTCGGGAGGACCCGGACATGCCACTACCACCAGGATCAGCATATGGTGACATAGGTAACGAATCTCGACCCTCTCTTTAAATTTTCAAGTTATTTAATTTTTTTTTGTGTTTTCTGATTATATGAAATCAAAAGACATGTTTTTTGGGTGACAATACATAGTGACATCTACCATATGCATGTAGATGTGGGACCACGGCGACCTGAAGGCTTCCCTCGTCATAGATGGAGGGGAAGAGGAGATGATATCACGGGTGTGGATGCGGAGCGGATGCTCCAGAGCATTCATACCAACTTTGTGAGACTGACACACAGAGTTCCCATGGCGCAAGTTGAGGACTTGCCTGAGGCTATGCAGCACCAGGTGGTGGGTGTACCACAAGCATGGGTGTGATTATTTTGACGGATAGCTAGAGCCATAGTGACATTCCATGATCACAACCCCCCTCCTCCTCCACAGGCTTAGATACCTGGGAGTGATATATTTCGTATTACAGTGTATTATATTTTGGTGGTTCGAGAGCCCCATTTTTGTATCATGACACTATGTATTACCACATTTTGGATGTATATAAAAACTTTTATGATGATCGGTTTATTTATTTACATGTGTAAAAATTTGTGTTTGAGATGAGTTTATTGTGTATGAAACAAATTCCAAGCTAACACGTAGTTAGCATATGAGTCAGCAACTTGATTATTAATTCTTGGAATATGTATGTATGTTATATTGTCAAATTGTCGTTCCAATAATCTCACACGTAAGAATCTTCTTAATAACGTCGGATCTCTAACATGGTACAAACCATTAATCTATGACACTACTAACTCCAAATCAAGACGTACCTCAAGAGAGAGAACGCCATGTAAAATGGCATCCCGTAGAAGCTCAATAACGGCACTATGTTCAACAACATTGTTGGAAGATGGTCGTAGACATACACCTCCTGAAGACAATACCTGACCCATAGGAGTATAAATCACCGAAGCAGCAGAGGCTGAGTGTTGAGTGTAACAGCTCACACCATCCGCGAATCCTATGAAGGTGGAAGATTCCATTGACATCTGCCAAAAGAAACGAAAACTAATCACAAACCCAATCACTATAAGAAAAAGACCTAACTATGCAAAAATGTACAATAATATACAATAACCAGCCTTGGCTGAAAATCATGCATAGTATTTCTTGAGATAGAGCCCATTTCTAGGTTCTGCCAAGGTCGTTCCTTCATAATCCACGAACTCATAAGCGCCCTTCTCTAACACACGTTTGACAACGTAAGGACCACGCCACATGGGGTTAAACTTTCCTGCCCCCAAGGGTTATTTTGGTTGATCCCACAAAAGGACCAAGTCTCCCTCACTAAACCTCCTTGGACAGACAGACTTATTGTACTGGACCTTTACACAATGTTTATTTACCTCTAGAGCCACCAAGGCATCTCGACGCTGCTCATCAAGTTGCTCAAGGTGGATCAAATGCTCCTCCAACAGTGAAGTGTCTGGTAAGAGTTCTACGGCTAGCTTCAAATAAGGAATCTTGCATTCAACCGACAATACCAACTCCACTCCATGTACAAGTTGATATGGAGAAAAAACCGTGGCAGTCTTAACAGCGGTTCTATACGCCCACAAAGCAGGATATAACATAATGTGCCAATTATTCTTACTTTGTGCGATGGTTCGTTGGAGAATGGATTTCAGTGATTTATTCACTGCTTCTACCTGTCCATTCGCTTGAGGGTAGTAAGAGGAGGAATGCTCTTGTTTGTACCCTAACTTTGATGCCAACTCTTCCATCATACGATTCTGAAAGTGCGATCCATGGTCAATGACAAGCTCTTTCAAAATCTCGAATCGAGTAATAATCTGGTTGAATACGAAGTGCGCAGCTGTCTCACCGTCAGATTTAACTGTAGGCATAGCCTTAGCCCATTTCGTGAAGTAATCAACAGCCACTATGACATGATGATGCCCCCCAGCCGAGGCTGGGTTGAAATCCATAAAATCAAGCCCCCACTTAGTGAAGGGACCGACGATGATGATGGGATGTAACGGGGCAGGTTTCGAGCGCATGTTACGTGCAAACACCTGGAAAGGGTGGCACCTATTGACCGCATCAACACAATCTTTAAAGATCGACGGCCATAAATAACCCGCTCTTAAGATTTTTTGGGCTGTAGAAAGCCCAGAAAAATGACCACCACACGCCCCTTCGCGGCAATCATTCAGCACTACCTCAGCCTCATCATGAGTCAAACAACGGCGTAAAATGGAATCTACCCCACGGTTGTATAAAGTGTTATCCACTATGAGGTAATCCTTAGACACGTGACGTAATCGTCGTCATTCATCCCGTGAGAGATGAGTAGGGACCTTCAATGTTTGTAGATATATAATGATATCTCCATACCATGGGTCTAAAGTTGAGATTAAGAAGATGTGTTCATCGATAAACGTATCTTCACAAACCAAATTCTCATCCTCGCTTGGGAAATCCGATATAAGCTCTGCAAAAATTAACGATTTCTTCAATTTTTCCGAAACAAACTCAAGGTCAAATTCTTGCAGGATGACAATCCATTTATTATATTTTTCCCCAATCATCCTTCGAGTGAGGATGAATTGAAACAGATTGACATGGGCTACAACCAAGGTTTGGCGAAGGAGAATATAATGTCTCAACCATTGAACAACATGTACTGTAGCTAAGGCAAGCTTCTCCACATGAGAATAACGAATCTCCATGTCAATAAGGTTCCGGCTCAGATAGTATATGACATGCTCTTGGAGCTCCTCATCCTCTTGAACCAAAACCATCCTAATCGTCTCCATGGACACGGCCACATAAAGTAGAAAATCACGGCTATAGTCTGGGGGACTAATCACTGGGGCCGATGCTAGGGCTCGCTTGAGCGCATCAAAGGACTCCTAGGCTCGCTCATCCCAACAAAAGGTGGTGTCCTTCTTCAAAAGACGCATGAAGCCTCTAGTCAAATTGGCAAAATTGACAACGAATCTCCATAAGAAGTTTGCCATGCCTTGCAAACATTGAAGATGACGAATTTTTTCGGGGGAGACAACTGAAATATTGCCTCTACCTTCAAAGGGTCAACTCTTATACCCTCTTTAGAAACGATGAATCCTAATAAGCGACCTGACTTCACACAAAAGATGCACTTGTGAGGATTTAACCTAACCAAATAATGGTGGCACCTTTCGAATACCAATCTCAAATGATAGGAATAACGCATTCTCATACGAGAATGAGCAGCAAAGTCATCCAAAAATACTTCAATAATCGACTTGATATCATGGAAAATCAAGGTCATTGCCCGCTGAAAAGTAGCTTCGGCGTTCTTAAGGCCAAAAGGCATTTTCCGATATGCAAAAGTTCCCCAAGGACAAATGAATGCAGTCTTATGTTGGTCCTCAGGTTTAATTTGTATTTGATTATATCCGGAAAAGCCGTCCATGAAGGAAAAAACCTCGCTACCCACACACTCATCCAAAATTTGATCAATAAATGGAGTGGGGAAATTGTCCTTAGGATAGGCACGATTCAAATCATGGAAATCAGTACATATGCGGATCGCTCCCTGCTTCTTATCAACCAGAACAAGGTTTGAGACCCACTCCATCAAGGGAACGTGATAGATAAAATCGGCCTTCAACAGTTTCTCTATCTCTGCCTTAGTCGCGGGTTCTTTCCTAGGATTCACCGCATGCAAGTGTTGCCGAACAGGCTTAACATTGGGATAAGTCTTAATCTCGTGTTCGATAATACGAGGGTCGATACCTGGCATTTCATCGTAAGGCCAAGAAAAGATATCACGAAATTCTTTAAACAACTCGGTGTATTCTTAAATCTTAGCATGGGAACATTCTGCCCCAATATAGACATTCTCTAACCTGCCAGGATCGCGAGAGATATTGATAGGAATCATTGGAGATATATTTTCCATGTTCCCATCAGCCATCGAACCAAGAGAGCTTAATGGAACCATGGGACTACCAACTCTCTCGCTAAGAACCTCCCTAAATTCCTCACGCTCCAAGTGGTCAAGCTCGGGAAGAAAGTAAGATCTATGGTGGAGCTCTTCCCATGGTGGCTCAACTCCCAACATGGCCTCAATAATCGCTTCATCTAAAGGAAAAACGCTATCAAGGCAGTCGTGTGTGTGAGAAGACTGTACTGCCCATGCAGGAAACACATACGGGTCCTCCTCCTCCGTCCGTGAAGAGGAAGGACTAGGCTTTGCAACACACTCAAGATTAGCTTGATAAGCTACCATAGTTGCAGGAAACGGCATGTCCGTCACGATGGGCTCACTCGAAGTACTCGGTGTAGGAAGAATCCAAGGATCTTCCATATGACTCGTGCGAAAAGACACCGATCTCATAGATGTCGAAGCCTCACCGGAACTAGACCCTATCATAAGGATAGGTGCAGGACAACTAAAACTTCCCATGAGGGATGGATACATGCCCACACCCACACTCCCAGTTGCCGACTGAGAGTGGTCGACGATCGGGATCGAAGCTCCCGAAGATGCGGTAACCGATGAATTCTTGAATGACGTTTGATCAATCATAACTATCTTCCCGTTAAAAGGAAAGCATACAACGTGAAATAGGGAAGAGGCTACGGCTTGCATACTGTACATCCAATTCCTACCCAGCAAGAGATTGTAATCAAAGGGTGCATCAACCACCTCGACCTCTATCGCAACGGTCTTCCCTCCCAAACAGACCTTAAGGGAAGGAAGGATCCTGTGCGGCCTAAACGATCTCCCATCGAACGCAGTTAACATGGTCGTAGACTTAGACAACTCAGGGGAACCTAAACCCTTCCAACATGATAAAGAAATCACAGAAGAAGCAGCGCCTTCGTCAATCACAGTGTGTTTGACGGTCATGTTAAGACATTCTACGTGAATCAAAAGAGACACATAGTAAGGCAAGCGAGGCTGAAGTCCTGCAGTTTCAAATTTAATCACGGAGAAAAAATTATCCTCATTCACACCAAGGGCAGAAAGCAAAGCCTTTCTTTGCGAAGGACAACTCTGAAGCACTTCCAGTGCATACATCGCACAAGGAGTATGGCCCAAATCCTCGACAACTGAATAGTTCTAGGCGGTTTGGGCATTAGGATTGTGCCCCGAACACTTAAGGACTCCCTTAGGAATGCGAGGTGCAGCTTCAGGTTTATCCACAGGTTTCTCAATACGCAAAGGAGCCCTTGGTAGATCAGGCTCCTTTCTTGGGCTGGGTTGTGACGAACCATAGTCTTTCGCGTGGGTCACAACTTTCGCAGCACGAACCATGTTAATGCAACCATGACCACTATCCTCCGGCGGATCTTGATCACCACCAGACTGATCATGGGTCCTCGAGTTCATATTTTTATTGTGAGGTAAGGGGTTAGTCAGCACAGCTGGGCCCTGTGCCAAGAATCTCGAGGCTTCATCAATACAAGGGCACAAGTAAGTGAGGTGATCATCCTTACACAACTTGCAAGGGAATTTAACCTTACATTTAGCTTGCTTGTCCCCCCCAGCATCACGAGCATTCTTGCCATTATTACTAGCATTTTTGTTCCTATTCCCACCCTTACAATTATTCTTACCCTTCTTTTTATTTCGTCCGGGCTGCTGGTTACCCTTCTGGTCCGACGATTGTACTAAAAGCACACTCGCCGTTTGGGCGGGTTGAGACGAAGCCGTGGCCTGTCCCGAAGCAGATTGGTTGATTGACAATTGACTAACTTGTTTTGCAACTGAATCCGCAGGTTTAGCACTCGCACAACCAACAATGCCATCAGCATGTGGTCCAGGTTTAAATTTGGGGTCGAAACTAGAACACAGAACATTGGGAATGATCTCATATAACAAACCGGACTGAGCATAAATCAAATCCAGTTCTTGTTCCCTAAAAATGGCTTGTTCCTCATTTTGCACTCCATATGTAGAAACATCATTCGCTATATACGACAATAAAGACTTAAGGAACCATTCGAGGAGGAATTCCGGCAGTATAAAGGCTTTAATCAACCTCTTCCGTCTACGCCACTCTTGGATATGATCCGAGATATGTGTGGCTTTATCCTGCCGAAATGTCAACAAGAGTTCAGTACCAACGTCATAACGCACTAGTAGTTGGAAGTGGTTAAGAAAATTCATCGCTAGGTCATCGAACAAAGCGAATGCTCCCCTAGGTAGCTCTATATACCATTTCACGGCAGGCCCTATAAGGGTGCATTGAAATAGTCTCAAACGGATTGAATCCTGATGTAAGGAATTCGAAGAGCACCATAGGTGAAAAGTAGTAACGTGTTCACTCGGATCCTCTCCCAGTTTGCCCTCGAATTTGGGTATGTCCGAGGGAAGCTTAGTAGGGATAGACGGCCAAGCCGAGTCATGAGCTACAGGATCGTTCGTCAATCTCGACAAGTCAGGAAGATTCAGCATTGCGAGGAAATGGAGCCTAGGATGATGAGGTCGATGGACCGCTCCCTGATAGTTCTGATTCACATAGGTTTTATTACCACCATGGCCTTGGCCATAGTGCCCTCCTCCCGTTTGACCCGTATAGGGTGGCATGGAAGCACCATAGTGTGGTGTACCTTGACTATTCGGAGCTACAAAGCTGTAATTTGGAGAGTAAGCAAGTTGTTGATACCCACCCCCATAAGGTGAAGAACCTTGTCCATACTGCGTCCCATAATAAGGTCCACAAGTCATCGCATGTGATGTCCCATGAGACACTTTGTAAGTAGGAATATACGCTCTGGAAGTAGGAATATACATTTCGGAAGTAGGAATATATGCTCCGGAAGTAGTAACATGACCTCTAGAAGTATGAACATAACCTCCCGAAGCAATGGGAGGTACATGAACTTGAGACACAACTAGTCTAGTAACCGTAGTACGGACATGACTCGTAGCAACGTTTCGGCCCGAAGGACCACGTGAATGAGGTGGAGGGTGAACATTCGAAGAACTAGGGACAGAGGACGAAGGGACCTGAGTAATTATGTACGTGTTCTTCCCTATAGTCACTCGTCTAGGATCTGGTATCCTAATAGGATCACTAACCCTAGACCTAGGAGGAATATGTGATGTAGCTTCCACCGCCGGGATGGAAGGTGCAATGTGACTTGTGCTCCCAAACCTCTCTGCATGGTAAGGAATGAGAATTCCCCTAGGCATAGTGCTAGGCTCAAACTCAGATTCGACATGAAATGCCAAATCATGTGTGGAAAAACCAGACATGCCATAACTACCATAACTAGTGCTCGCGGGTTCAAAATAAGTCTCGTCATCCTCCGGCATTCCATACCGGCGATGCGTCAATGGGGAATCAACCCTAGAGTAAGTAGGTCTATCATGAAAAGTACCTATCTCAGAAATCATAGGACCTAACTCAGTCAAGTCGGGTGAAGGATCATAGTTAGGAGTAAACTCCCCATCCTCCACATGAATGGGAGAAGGTGGTTCAGGAATACCTTCAACTTGGTCTCCCATGGTGTGTGAATCAATGTGTGAAGTAGTCCGCCTAGACTATCTATTTCTCTCTCCCAATGGAGGAGGAGATGTAGAAGGTGGAAGCCCTGCTAAACGACGAGAACGGTGAGGAGCCATACCCGAATCCACAATGACTCAAAAAATATAAAAGACTCTCTAGCTACGCAAACCCTAGGAAAGCTAACGTGCACAGAGCAATCACCAAGAAAATCTAAAGCCAACCACAAGAAATCAAGGGTAGGATAAGTGAGCTCCCTAATGAACCAGGTATGTCTCGCCTAGGAGAGGCTTGAAACTCCCATACACAACAAGTGGAGGTACATAACTAATTATTGTGGCCCTCAGCTTCAACGCGTAAAGCGACTGTGCTGTCCGACCCCAACCTGGCCGGGACACCCGCAGAATAACCCCTGCAAAGTACCCCATCGATATCCTAGGTAAGGCCACTAAGGTCACCTCAATATAATCAATGCTCAAGAAGACAGTCGCAGGCGGGATTAACCGTATGGGCAGGGTAGCAAAGCCCGAAACTTTCGAAAGAGCCCCAAGATACGAATACAATCCTAGAAATATCTCCGGTGCTACTCAGTTATGACTAGGGGTCATCCCAATCAATAACCGCTCACACTGCCTTGTGCTTAACTCCCTTTTGAGAGGAGGATCCTAAGAAACACTGGTTATACCAAGGAATTTCACACCCTCACCTGGACAGACACATACATGTTGTTGTTTAGTGGTCTTGGAGTATTGACTCACAATGAACTATTCCAAGACCTTAAAACCTAGTCTTGTTGGTGAACCCTATCAAATAAAATAGTGTAGTTCATTTTAATTTAAGCATTGATTTTAATTGGCTTTATTACTCAAAAGAGGTATATGGCTGTGCAACTAATGGTGTTATGACACAACATGAAGTAAAATTCACACCTAACAATCAATGCAAATGCATTGTGTCCATGAAAAACAGGGTATGCTACTACATGAAATGCATAATTTTCTTCAAATGATAGATGCAAACTTTCCTATATGAAATCCTGACTAATACTCCAAAGCAAATCTAGTGCAAGTACTATGCAAAATGCAATGTGCAATACATGATGATAAGCAAATATTTTTGGATTTTTTGAAATAAAAATGAGATTTAAAAGCAAAAGAATGATTCTACAACCCCCAGACTCTGCAAGCACACTCAAGCAGCACTCAAGCAAAGTACTAAGGTAAAAGAAATCTAATGCACTAATCCCAAAACAAAAAATTGAAAATGCAATGACAAGAACATTCTTATAAATAAAAAAATTTACCCTAAAAAAAAACGTCTCTGGTCAGAAATAGAGGTGTATACAGACTCTAGTAGTATCAAAGGAGACTCAGAAATCATCAAAATTCACCCAACAACAATCAACCTTCCTATAGAAGGAAAAACTAAGGGCATACGCGACTATTCGCAGTAAACTCGCGTGTGTACGCGGAAATAGCAGTGAAACCCGCGTATATACGCGACTGTGAGTTCAAAACTCGCGTACAAGAAGAAAGGTACATAAAAAATAAAGGCAAACAGACAAGCTGAGACAAACTTCACACCAATCAGACACTACCAGGCAAACATGCCCCCAGACCCGACACATAAACGAGAGAAAAAGAGCAATTCAAAGTCATTGAATGCCGATAGAAAACCCCCAAAGGACAACTACTAGGAACTCCCCAGCGGAGTCACCAATTCTATTACGGAGAGAAATTCCTATGGCTTGGGGCACCACAACAGACAACTTGACTCCAGAAATCAATCATTTCCAATATGCAATAGAAATTAAATATATAACACTAAAGGATCAGACCTCGTACCTTATTCTGGGCGATTGAAGTAGATCCCCATTGAGCTTTCCAACTTCAACTTGAATTGATAAATCACTTCCTCAACAACAAGTAAACAAGACAAGCAAACTATATATATTGGTGTTAGATCTATTCTAGCATATATAATCAACAACGTATAAGCATTTGAAATCACCCATGGATGAAATATTCATTCAAACATACATTATTGGACAGGAAAAGATATTTCTATTAATATAAAATCAGAGATTACAATGCGTACAACCTCTGTCGGCACGTCTGCGAATCGGAGAAACTGAATCCCCCACTTGGGCCTCCACCACCTCAATCCTCCATCTCTCGATAGCAAGCTCACAAGCAAAAGGTAAGCTTGGAAAGAACACAAAAGTGCTCCAAGGGACAAAGGGATGCAGACTCAAGCATAAGTTCTGGCAACAATGGACTATAGTTTCTTTGCTCTTAATTTTCTCTTATGCCTTCAATGTACCAAAGAGTTCTTTATATAGCTTTTCAAAGGGGTAATGAAAGGTCAAATCCAAGCGATCTCAAGGCATAGGGAAGGCCAGGAGTCAAGTGAGTTGGATCCATGTCAAGGAAAACTCCAAAAGGATTTGGATTATGCACACATCCCGATGTACGCGGTTTTAGGGGTCAAACCCGCGTATATACGCGATTAGGGATTTAAAAGTCACGTATATGAATTTTCACATGTTTTTAGGGATGGTCAAGGAAACATCAAAGGACAAAAAAATGGTCCAAGGGGTCTAAGGAGTCTGCAGAGGGACAGGGGAAGGCCATATAAGTGTGATTCACCTGGAGTGGTAAAATCAGCTATAACACCTACTATCTATGTGAACCTAACTACCAATGTCTACTTGTTTTTCGTCAAAATGAAATTCAAATGGCCAGTTTGATGAGCCCTCCTCTACAAGATTTCATTGTGTGCATGAATATCACAGACGCACGACAACTATAAATAGCACTCAATGCATGCAACTACAAATAATGGCATGCTTCTAGGATCACACATTATGCAGAGGTTGATTTATGCATTGATACAGGGAGGTGTCACTAGGCACTTGATATAGAAAAACAATGAGCTAGAAAAAAAATTGGACCAAAGCACCACCATGGTTATTAAGAAATTTAAAATTACAATTTTTTCCTTAAGAATAGTCTTCAATTTGATGGGTGACATGCTCATGATGTAATCTCCCTCCATCCTTCCAAACATTTGTGGTTTCTCACAACTTTTTTCATGGGCGCTCACCACCAAAATACATATAAAAATGACTTGTCTTTACATCATCTTCTCTTTAAATCCTCATCTCATAGACATAACTAAGGATTATTATGCATGCACATCCTCACCTTAAATATCAATTGGGTCAAGGCACAGAGACATCAATAAAATATCAAATGTGTCAAGACACAAAGAGTAAGAGACAACTATAAGTAAGTCTTATATTAAATTTACTATATAAGTCTTTAATTGACACTATCAACTGAGATTTGATACATTGGATTGTCGTGATATTCTTTTCACTCCTTACCAATGTGATATGAAAGGTGTTCTTTGAAGGTGAAGTCCATAATTTTACATCTTCTTCCTCATTCTCATGCCTTTCGGTAAGACAATAAGGAGGGTAGTGACCCACATCAACATGTAAAATGGTTTCGACATAGATGTAGACAAATTAATTGTTTTCATTAAATAACTTAAATTTCCCACCTGTGACTTTAGATTCACCGAATCATGGACTGGTACAAAACACAACAAATTAGAACCTTGAGCTCTTAATTACTCACACCTAGAACTTTCTTAAAGCATGCCATTAAAAAACTTATTTTGGTGTTCTAGTTCACTTTAAAAGGAAGATTGTTGAGACTTAGACATGCAGTGAGTTACAAGGCTTCAATTGACTTGGGCTTGATTCCATTGCCCCTCCATCCCATACATGTATTTTGTTGCGTTAAGTGTTAAACAACAAAATTTGATGCCTCGGCCCCAAAGATGATATCGTTGCTAACTTGCTTGGTATGCAGTATTTTTTTTTAATGTTTCTTTAGTTGTGTATTATTTTTTCTTAGGTGCCCAATCCCATCATTCTTACATCACTCGAGATTGGACTGCTACCCTCTCTCTAGTTTGAATTAAGTTTTTGGTTGTATATATTGGTTGTAGGTTTATTATAGCCTTGCTTTGCTTAGTGACTTCCTTTTGTACATAGTTAACAGTAAGTAATTCTCTCGTGGTTTTAGTTTTTCTTTAAGACTATATCTAGTTACGACATTTTGCACTATGCATAAGATCAAGCGAATTCCCCAATATGGTTATTGCATAGTCTAAACAGTTTTTTTGTATAATGAAGCGTGCTCCAACTTGAAAAAAATACTATAGAATAGTTGTTATGTTACTTACTCTAAAATTAGTGTTACATATTTGTCAAATTAATGCATTTAAATTAAGTTTTATTGAAAATATGTCATATTTTTGTATAGATATTAAAAGGTGTTCAATTCTTTAAAATTGTAAAAATTTAAATGAACAATATTTGTTTTTTGCATTTTTGAAAAAAAAAAATAATTAATTTATACTTGCCAAATAAAGTACAACTATTTATATTACCCTTCATTTTTAAAGGGCTCGAAGAATAAAACTAAGAGCTCCAACAATAAAACTATTTATAGTGCGCTTCATCTTTGAAGGGCTCGGAGAATAAATGCCCTTCCAATTAAAATCAAGACCCACACTTCAAATTTGATCACTGGGGCCGACCATCTGGACAGGAATATCTTGAATGCACAACCTAATTGGTACATTCTCTTCCATGCCATTGGTTTGAAGTTATTTACTAGCCTTCAACTTTCGAGAGAAATTGAGGGAAATGTCACCAAAAGAGTGGATATTAAAAGAATGTCATTAAAATGGTTCATATGCTATTTTAGACATTACAATAATGTTATTAAAAGAGTGGACAGTAAAAGAGTGTTATTAAAATGGTTCATTTATCGTTTAGATTTTTCTCGGTACTTGATAGATAAGGGTTTAAAATAGATCTATTCAAATTCACTGGGTTGGAGAGTAATGAAATTGTTGTTAGTGTTGTTGTTGTAATCATTACATCTATAGATGTTTATGTTTTAGAATTTGGGGTGGATTAGCACATATGTTTTTTCTAGATTGCAAGAAGATGAAACAAGTGTAATGTTGAGATTGATTTTATAACTGTGATTTCAAAATCAAAATAAACAATTACATATATAGATATAATAACTACTAAACAACTATTTAACAAATAACAAATAATTTATTTATGACACTTAACTTGGCCTTCACCAACCATAAATTAAATAACTATACTAGTTATTATGATTATTATGTCTCTGACACATAGCCATCAAACATTACATCTAAGATTTAGATGCCGACAGACATTTCCCTGAGGAGAGGAGAGGATGCCCGGCTCCTTCTGGTGCCTCCGTTGCTGCTGAAACAAAACAAACAAGATGAAAACGAGTGCTCTGAAAATGGGACGACACGACACGACACGACACGAAAGAATTTTCTCAACGATCTCATCTCGTATGATAACATTGCGATCATTGAATAGCTGCCATAAACACTCAGACGAAACGCTGACATAGCCATAAAAAAAACTCCACCGTCTTCTTCTTCCAGATTGGAAGTCCAAATGACTTGAAGTGGGAGGTGGGTCACGTCAATTCACTTAATTCTACGAAAATCTGTATAACTCTCAGACTTCGAGTTTGGTTGTTGGTTTATTAAATGTAGACTTGGTTTCTGGTGTAGTGGTGTTAATGTTGTCCACGGACCTGGTACGTCTATCAGCGCACGCAGAACGAGAACGAGAAATATAATGGTATTGGTATTGGTTGCAACTTGCCATTCAAAATTCTACCAACTCTCAAGTTGGAAGTTACTCTAAAATGATGATGATGCCACCTCCTCTCCCCAGTTTTCAATTAGAGTTAAGTTGCTGTTTGTTTGTTATTCAGTGGAACAAAAAGAGTAGCTGTTGTGTAAGCTGGATTATTGTGGATTGAGAGAGTTGTTGGCTCGTTTAATGCAATCTCATGTACCATGCCTCATTCAAATGGAAGATGCGAAATGTGCGAGTAACGCCGTTAAGATATAATGTATTTTATTTTACAATATCTATCCAGCATTTAATAATGCTGTTGGGATATGGATCCTTGATCTGATCCTCATCCAACCATCATCTTGCAACAATCTGTCACCCTATAACATTATTAAATGCTACACTGCGGAGTAGATACTATTTGTCTAAAACAATGCCCATTGGGAGCATGCCATGCCGTACATACCAAAGTCTTCCTAGATAAAGCAAGTGGTTAGTTTGAAAGCCCGTGGATAAGTAAGTTCATAAAGGGGGTTAGCAAGGAGCAAAACCTGGAAGTTAGGGCGGTAAAATATAAATGGATGAAGATAAATATGGAAGTGGAAGCAGGAGAGTACTGGAAGTAGAAGAGGTGGGGATAGGCCAGCCAACATATATTTCCTCGGTTTGTTTTATGAACTTCGAAGTGCCAGGAAATAAATATGGCTTTTGGACGGGTGATATTATAAAAGGGGAACAATATATGGCGAATGTACCTTCTTTATTGGACCGTTGGTTGAATGTGGTTTGTTGGTTTGTATAGCATTGTGTTGTAGCTTCTTTATTGGACCCGTTGGTTGAATGTGGTTTGTTGGTTTGTATAGCATTGTGTTGTAGCTTCTTTATTGGACCGTTGGTTCAATGAGTTGGCATATTGTTGACCTTTGGTTCCACCATTATGATATGGATTCGGTCGTTGGTTTGAAATGTGGTGAATACATTACACTTGGGGTCGAGGGATAAGCCCTCAGCCCATCCCTTTTTCAAACTAAGCCACCCAAAAACTTTAAATAGAACTGACAACTCTATAGGTTAAGAACCATCAAGCAGATGTTATGGCTAGACGGAACCATCATCTTGGCCAGTCCTTGCCTTCTTGGATTTAGAGGTGTCGAATCCATAGAGTGCTCACATCTTGAAAACATACAAATCCAATACCAACATACAAATCTTTCATAGTGATCTGTAAAAGGGAATAATGTTGTAATTTAGCTTAGAGAACGATACACAGAAGCCAAGAAGGAACATTGTTAATGACTTAAGTAAGATGTTTCTATAATGAGAAAAAAGGAATGACTTAAGTAAGATGTTTAAAGGAACTGCAAGGAAGAGCACAAGAATATGGGGTTCAACTCGATCAATGAATTCAATTGGTGAAGCTGTAACATCTACTCGAGCTGCATCCGGATATGTTAGGGTTATGGAACTAAAACGAATGCTTCAACAAGTGCTTCAGGTGGTTAAACAGGTTCTGCTTACATAAAAATTATATTTTGATTGGCATAACAAGTGTGCCATGTAATATCTTCAACATAGATTCATTTTAAAAAGGATCTACTAAGAACATAAAGAGATCAAATCTCTCTAAATGCAAACCCCTTTTTTAGAGTGGAAATGTTGAGGAAATGTGAACGAAATGTTTATGGTTCTAATTTGTAGTCTTATATATGTGGTTCTAAAAAATATTTTAAATCTAAATTCAGTAGACATGTTTTTTTTTTATAACATTTATTTTTTATTTTATTTTATAAAGGACACATGTCAACTCTAGGATGAGCATAGAAGGAATTACACATCTCCCCCTACTGGGTTAATAGAATGTGCCTCTTCGGTGCAATCAAATCTTTCGGTAAATTACTCATTACATTTACATTAGGATGAATCGACATTTTTTAGGAATAATTTTGAAATTATGAAATGTTTTTAAGAACATTGAATCCATTTTTCGTTTGAAAAAAAATTACAAATACTAAAAATATTACTTTGCCTAAAATCAAGAATTTAAAATGTTTACTTTGGTTTTCTTCTTTATTTGGATCACTGATTTGGGGTCTCTTTACATCAAACATAAAAGTAGGGATCATCATAGTGGTCATAGTTGCTTTTTGTATAAGAATATTATTATATTGTCAAAAAGTGGAGGTCATAGACTATATGAGCATGATTCCTTCATCTTTCTATATAAAGATTTGAGATGGCACACCACCATTTATAAGACAGTAGAGGCAAAGATGAGAGTGTCCAAATCTATTTTCCAATATAATTTTAGACATAAATGTTGAATTAAAGTATACATTAATGTTGAATTTTCATTATCAATGTATGCATAAAAGGTAAAAAAGATGTTCGAGTTACACTACTAACATTATTACTAAGTAGTAAAAGGCTACACCATTAGAAGCAACAAGATAAAATACAAATCTATCTTCTACTCCTTCAATTTTCTCTCAATTAAATATAGGAACATTTAACATCATTGTGCTTGGATTTTTTCTTTTTCTTTTCATGCTTTGTTTTCAGGTTCTCATTCTTATTTTGGGAATTGCAACAACAACAAGAACAACAAAATTTTGGCTAGTCCTTGTGGGTTCCTTCTTGGATTTACTGGTGTCCAATCCATAAAGTGCTCACCTCTTGAAAACACATATGTACCAACATACAAACCTTTTATAGCAAACTCCATAAGAGACCAAAATTATAATTTAGCTTAGAGAATGCGACATAGAATCCAAGAAGGAACATTGCCAGTTCTAGAAGGAGAAAAAGGGAATGACTTAAGTAATATGTTGAAAGAAAATGCAAGACAAAGCACAAGAATATGTGGGTTCTACTTACATTAAAAAAATATGTTTTGATTGGCATAATGATTGTTCCATGCAATACCATCAAACCTTTCAGGAAACTACACATTAGTTTACATCAAGGTGGATTGAAATTTTTGAGGAGGAATAATTTTGAAATTTTGAAATGTTTTTAAGAACAATGAATCCATTTTTTGTTTTGAAAAAATTTATGCAAAGACTACAAAGATTGCTTCGCCTAAAATGAAGAATTTAAAATGTTTAGTTTATCTTTCTTCTTTCTTTGGATCATTGATATAGGGTCTCTTTAGATCAAACATAAAATTAGGGATCATCAAAGTGGTCATATTTTCTTTTTGTATAAGAAGATTATTATATATTATCGAAAAGTGGGGTTCACATACTATATGAGCATGATTCCTTCATCATTCTATAGAAATAGTTAGTTTGAAGTGGTACACCACCATTCTCAAGAGAGTATAAGCAAAGACGAGACTGCCCAAATCTGTTTTCCAATATAATTTTAGACTTGAATGTTGACTTTTCATTATCAATGTATGCATACAAGGAAAAAAAAAGATGTCTTGATTACACTACTAACACTATTACTAAGTAGTAAAAGGATACAACATTAGTAGAAACCAAAAAAATACAAATCTATCTTATACTTCTTCAATGTGTCTAAATTAAATTTAGGAACACTGAACATCACTATGCTTAGATTTCTTCTTTGTCTTTTCTTGCTTGGTCTTCTTTTTCTCATTCTTATTTCAATAATTGCAACACCGACAACACCATTTTGGTCAATCCTTGTAGGTTTCTTCTTGGCTTTAGTAGTATCGAATCCATAAAGTGATCGCCTCCTAAAAACACATCCAATACCAACATATAAACCTTTCATAGCAATATGTAGAAGGGAACGATATTGTAATTTAGATTAGAGAATGAGACATGGAAGCCAAGAAGGAACATTGGCAATTCTAGAATGAGAGAAAGGGAATGACTTGAGTAATATGTTGAAAGAAGATGCAAGGAAAAGTACAGGAATACGTGGGTTCCACTTACATAAAAAACTATGTTTTTAATTTGATTGGCATAACGATTGTGACATGTAATACCATCAAACCTTTCAAGAAACTACACATTACATTTACTAAGTGCTTTGCTATCATTTATGTAATGATCGCAATCCAAGTTTAGCATATAATGAGCATTTGTTAGAACATACAAGACTAAAACCTAAAAGTTTGACATAATAGATGGTCATCATTTCCTACACTTAGCACCAACACCAACAACACTTTCAACACACCAAATTACTTTAAAGTTCAATCAAGCTTCCCAAAATTATTTCAACCCTAATAGAATAGAAATTAATGAGCTTAAAATCATACTAAAGAATTCATCATGAGAATTTAACTATGATGGTTGTTCAATCCAGGTGTATTTTCTCTATATAAACATAGTTCAAGCGAGATAGTCATTTCCATCAATATCATGTCATGCAGTATGACCCGGAAGTACCTGTACTTTTTTTTATTACATCAATCACTCATACAAAGTGACTCAACAAGAGCATATATGTCACTTATAAGAATTGAACCTGGGTGGAGAGGATAACATTCATTCCTCCCAACCACCCAAGCTACAAGCTATGGACTACCCTGCACTATTTTTCACAAAAGAAAGAAGTTTAAAGTTTAATTCAACTTCCAAAAAGTATTTCAACCTCATTAAAGATTAATTCAGCTTCCAAAAAGTATTTCTACCCCATTAATGTTTAATTCAACTTCCAAAACGTATTTCAACCGCAATTGAAAAGCAATTATTGAGCTAGAAAGCATACCAAAGAATTCACCCCAATAGATTTTTTTAAGATAGAATGTATACCAAATAATTTGTTGCGATACTTACATGGTTAAGTCCCTCCTCACTATATAAACATAAACCAAACGAGGTAGTCATTCTATCATTATCATGTCCCCAAGTATGACCTAGAAATACATGCAGTACATAATTTGAGTAACTAGTATCATAAGAATCTTCTCGAGTTGGAGATTGCAAGGAGTGTTGGACAGTATGTGACTCATTCCAATAAGACTAAATGTTAAAAACATGTTTCTATACATTTAAGATTAATTTCCACCAATATCATCACCGGATAGCCTCACACATTGTTCCCAATACATGGTGTCCCACCATCGTCCAACATACTTCATGCTCCATATGTAAATCAATAAGATACTCTTGGTTTCAATAAAAATTGCTTTTGTTTTTGTTTTGAGAATCTCACGAATTATTTCTAAATAGTATAACATGTCACCCTAAATGTTCCACGTGTTATAATTTATCAAGCTCACCGACAACACATAAATTATAATTTTCATATTCATGGGGTCTTTATATGGGTATCAATGTTGTTACTAAGATCGTCGCTTGTGATTTGTTGCTCCATTATGACAGGGATTGTCACATCCACAATATGATGCCATGGTCGCTGAGGCTGGTATGCCATGATATTGTGAAAAACGTTTTATAGAAAAAAATATGTAATTATGGAGTTGAATGAAAGGCTTGAAGCTGTGAAAATAAATAAGGATATTGTATTATATTTTGTTTTTAAATTTGTTGGATTAGTGAAATTAAAATGTTCAGATTGAATAATTGAGGTGTTTGATATTTCTCAGGCTTTTGAATCTATTTGTGAATTCAATCAATTTAATATATCAATTATTTGAATCTATATTGCATTCAATATTTATTTTGATTCATTTTAACATGTAAGTTGAATTTTTCTAGACAAATTCTTTCCTTGCTTTATCAAGAAAATTCTAAATCATTAATTAATGCGAGGAACTAATTAACAATGATTAATAAGATTTTGAGGCTAGGTGCAAGTTTTAGGTAATTTTGATAGAGTACAATACTCATTAGACACTTCTATATTCTATATGTAGAATCCCCTATAACCACTAGATCCAATACCCAAGTCTTTTGTGCCTCTGTAGCATTAGGTACAACAACCTTCATTGAAACAATCCAATTAGGGATCATAGTCCCAATATTGATGCATAATCCCTTAAGTTAAGGACTGAAAATTGAAATCTCTTCAAAGGCATAAGGCCATGCTACCAAAAGGGTATTAGCCATTATGTCCATAGACACATTACTAGTTATGCATAGGATCAAAGGACATACTTCCCTCACTGTGCATAGGGATTTCAAGGCCTCCAACCCCATATTTCATTGTTTTTTTCATTCCTTCAATTCCTCCATTCAATAAAACTCACCTTAGCTTTTTGTGAATAGCCACTTCCCTAACATATAATTAAACACAATTTAAAGTTAAAACCCATTGAAAACATGAGACTTTTTTTATACAAAAATGAAGCCTATAACATTTTCCACAGAGACAACAATGAAAAACATAAATAATTAATTTCAAAATAAACAAAGAAAAATTGGAACCCAAAAGCATCATATTAAATGAAAATATGAGGTTTTTCCAGCCACCCAATTGAAATTATGGATGAAAATACTTTCCTCATACCCGATTGAAACTCATTTCAACAAACAAAATATTAGGAAATAAAAATCAAAATGACCGGATCATCTCAAAATTTGAGACATCTTTCTTGAGACTTGAATGAAATCCATACATTAATTCTCAAAAGAAGGGGGAATCTTCCTTACCTTTTTAATCCCTTATCATATTTTCCTTTAATGCACAAACTTGAGCAACACAAAAAACCATTATTATGCTTTCTTTTGGCCTTGCTTGCCAAGTACCCATTTCCCTACCCATTGCCCCTACCCATTGCCCCCACCAATTTGCCAAAAACATATTCTTTTACAGAATCTTATTAATATTTGACCTATTAAGTATCGTTCTTTTCCACAAAAATATATTCCCATTGAATGGCAAAGCTAATATATGCATTTCAAAATATTTTTCTTGGAAAAAATGAAAGAGAGAGAGTGAGACTAGTTAGGGAGTGGCTGCACATGACAAGCCAACAGAGAGATACCTGAGGTAATTGACTAGAGCAGTGACATAGGAAAATTTGTCCTTCAACGACCACACATACGAATTTGGTGATGTCGTACCAGTTTGGATCACAAGGTATGGGTGGAGTCAGACTCTAGGTTTTCTTTGGGGGTTGAATAACTCGCTTAGAACCATCATAGGGTCATTTTAAATAGACTAATTAATTCAATTCTCCCATTTCATTGGCCGGTCGAATAGGAATTTTGTGTGTAGCGTAGATCTCCAATCCTTTATGTATTGAAAGAGTGGCATGCAGTCTAAGTCACTAGGGTGTCCTAGAATTATTGTGAATTCCTCAGGAATCCTCTTGTATTTTGTTATGAGACACATCCTTGGCTGATATGTCGATGGGCTTCTTGAGCTCTTCCATGACCACCAGATTCTTCTGAATGATGAACCTTTGACTAATGCAACCAACATCTGGAAGACGGACGATGGGAAAAAGATTTTATTGGATAAAACATTGATGAGCATACAAACATGTCGTAGCTATGGATTGGCATGGTAAATGACAAATATTTTCTACAATCGCAGAAACCCTTTCTCTTTGAAAATTGCCTTCAAAGCGCTTCCACCAGCTCATTGCCATAGACACAACTTGTAGGTTGGATCTTGTGAACCAAGTTTGTAGGATGGAACTTGTGAAACTTTGTGAACATGGAAAAAGGACTACATTGAGAACCATGCCACAACAAAATTCAACATCACACCAACCACTTGGAAAACACACATGGCATCATTTTATTTGTCGGAAAGATGAGGAATCTACTATAGTGTCTTGAAAACTATCTCACTGTATAAACACCTTCAATGTAATTATGCTTACTAATATAATTATTTATAAATTATACCATCATATATTTTGAAAAAGCAATCAATAGGTAATGCACAGATTTTGAGTGGAAAAATTAAGGATCCATAATTTTCTTATAGTGTAGAAATTTTGGAGAATTGTAGTGTTCTTGAATTTCCAACCATAAAATGTTTGGCGATATTTTTGAAAACATATAAAACTTCTAAGGATTTTATGATGATGATGATGATGATGGTTAACGTCTACTGAGACCAAACTTTGGTCTATTGGACCTTAAGAATAATAATAATAATAAATTATATGGTTTTAACCATAATTTTGACACGTTAGAAGGTTTGGGGGGTATGTATTGTTGCAAATATTATGAAACTATGATCTAATGTGGGTATGTGTAGGGCACTCTGAGATAAAGCAACTTTCATCCTCAATGCTTGTAGTTCACAGAGATGACAGATCCTTTCCACCCATGGTGTTTTAGGAATTATCCAGTGCCATGTTTCACTATGAAGATCATGTGAGTACGTTCTTATCTCAAGGTTATATTAATTTTCTTCTCCAAATTACTAATGAAAACATAGAGATACTTTTGATCTTCTAGAATATGGTTAATGAACTCCTTATAGTATTTTAATTTTCTTCTAACCTCTAATTATTTCTCACCTCACATTTTATCTTTAAACTTAGAAGTAATAATATTTTTAATGTTATTGATATTTTGCAAAGTGACATTTTCATCAATCCCCCAATGTTGTAAACAAGCCATGTTGTCTTTGTATCAACCTCTCCTGAGTCGTAGGGTTTCTTGATTAGATTTTAAAGAAATTTTAGGAAGTCTATGATCTCTTGTGTTATTTATCCTATATTTGTACATCGAGTACCTAGTCATAACGATGCTCTCGATGGGGGGAAGACCCACTTCTATTAGGAGGATATGATAGGACATATTGCTTGTAATTTCGAAGTGATAGGTTATCGAACACTGTTGGATTTGTTCTATCTTTCTCTAGTATTCTCTAGAGATGCTACAACCCCAAATTTCACAACCGTACAAGATAACATGAGTGATTAGAGTTTCAAAGAGGAATTTATTTTTATCCACTTCACAAGGTTTGTTGATTTACAAATGTTTTCATGAAGACCAAAATAAGCTTTCAACCCTCCATTAATCATTTTGTCAATGCTATATTTCCATTTGAGCGTGCGATGGATATCAATTCCAAGATATTTGTAAGAAGACACTTTCTCCAAGCTATTATTGTCATATACAAAATTAGCGTAAGTGATCTTCTTGAACTTAATAATCATAACTTTTGTTTTGTTGGTGTTAACAGTCATACCCATATTAGAGCAGAATTTCTTGAGAATTATTAATTACTTATCAAGATCAAAAGGACACCTTGCCATAAGAACAATATCATCTACATAAACAAGAAGTATGGCGACTATTCTGGCTAAGGTCGTGCCAACGCAACATGCTTCTTCTAAACAACCTTCTAGCTCATCGATGTAAATGTTGAAAAGGGTAGGGGAGAGGGGGTAATCTTACTTAACTCCAATATTACAATTAATATCTTGGAACCACCCCTTAGTGCTCTTAAACTTGGCAATGACAGTCTAGTACAACCTTATCGCAACAACTCTCAACTTGAAAGGAACCTTTAACTCTTTTAATATATTCCATAGGTTTTTTTAGGAACAACATCAAAAAAATTCTAAAGACTTCCACAAAGCATCAGGAGAGATTGGATTAACTATTTCAACATTCCTCTGCAATGATCATAAGCATAAAGAGACGGTCCATGGTTGAGTGGTGTCTTCTAAATCCCGTGTGACCTTTCGCTCGCCTAGCTTCACTTTCTAGCCATATGTTGATTTTCTTTTCCAAAATAATACAATATAGCTTGGCAATGAGAGGGATAATCACAATGGTTTGATAATTAGTGGGGTTATTTTTTTATCACCACTTTTAAAAATATGAATGAGGCTTTGAGTCCATAGACTAGGGAAATCTTGCTTGACCGCTAAATTGAAGATTTTGTGGATGTGAGGAATGGGGACATGCTCTCCATTTTTTAAGGTTTGTGCTTGTTATCCTTCAATGTCCTTAGCTTTTCCATTTTGCTAGATGCTTAACCTCAAAATCAATGTCTTCTAACAAGAATTTGTTTTCCTCTATAAGTAGGGTGAATGTTATGTATGGTATTTGTGGATTCGTAAGGTTTTTGAAGATAGAAATTCCAATCCTTCAAAGCAATCATATTATTAACTTTAATTTTGCTAGAGAGAATTTGCCTTGAGAATTTCTTAGGAGCTACCTTAAAGAGCTGTAAGAGATCTTCCTTCTATTTATTTATATAATGTATTTTTATTCTTTTAATTAGGGCTTTGTATCTATTCATCTTATCAATTTTTAGACTCTTCAAAAGCTATGCATATGGCTCTAATTAATGGACAATTTCGACCAAATTGATGGTAAAATATTTTGTATCATTAAATTGTAAACCAATAATGACGAACTCAACAAAAAGAAATTGACTCGTGTCTTATCAAAATATTTAACAAAATTATGATGTAAATAAATAAATTTTATTTTATATTTGAGTTTTAAATTATTAAGAGGGGATTTCCATCAAAATAATCAGGATTCAATTTTGTATAGTTAAAATTGTTCATAATATTTTGTGAAAGAACATTATATTGTTGTCATTATCATTGATTAGTTTTTTTTTCACGCACAAAAAATGTTCCTTGTTATTCATAGAGAATCAAAGGTAACAAAAACCTTGTCCAGAGTTACAAAAAGTAATTTGTCTGAAAATACACAAACAAAGGTAGAGCTTTAAAGTTGATGTGAACAACCACATTAAAGTAACATGTTGTGGTCATACAGTCATTCTAGCATCACAAAACAAACTAGTAATACAAAAAAAGGTACAACTGCACAATCCAAAACAAAGTTTATGTCCTTAGAAAGACATCATCGCTGATGGAAGACAAGTATAGATCCTTCACCGATCTTCAAGTCATCCACAAAATCCTTAAAGAGAAGTAAACCCTCAACCACATGAAGAGATTCCTTGGCTAACCTATCAACCACAGTATTATGTTCTCTATAGATATGATTGATATAGTAATGTTGAAAAGTCCCTAGTGTGGTTCTAACTCTGGTGCACCACTGTTCAAGCTCAAGAACATTAAGATCATATTTTTGTGCAACCCAATTCACAATTATTGTAGAATCACCAAAGAGATTAATAATAGGTAGACCCATCTTCAGAGTTGTGAAAGAAACCCCCCATAATGCAATGAATTCAACATGAGTATTGGTACCTCTGCCACAATCCATCTTAATCTGAAAGTAATGTGACCTACCAATATACAAAATAGAATCCTAACCACACACACTTTCAGGCGAAGCTCCATAAAAAAAATTGACATGATAATGAAGAGATGGTGGATTACCAATATTCCTCACCTTAGTCCTCGAGCAAGGCATAGGGTAATCACAGAGTAGAGTGTTAATGGAAATGCACACATGAGAGGCTTGTGGTTTGATATCATCGAATAATACCCTATTCTTCGTCTTCCAAATAGACCAACAACAAAAAGAAGCAAGGTAAAGATGACCAGAATCATTGTTAATACAACATCTCATGTTAGTATTAAGATCAGGACCATCCCAGATCAGATCAATATTCAACATGAGAGATAATTCCTTCCTAACCATATGACCAAAGAGACAAACAATAAAAAGATGATTTATAGACTCTTCCTGTCTACCACATAAACAACAAACATTTGGTCCCTTCCAACCACATTTTTCCAAGTAATCCCAAGTAGTGATACGATTGTCTAAACAAAGCCATAGGAAACACTGAATTTTCAATGGAATCTGCCGCTTCCACAGGTGTGGAAGCCACTATCTGCAATCGGGAACACAAAAATGTCGAGAAATGAGGGACTACGCCTTCTTAGCCATAACCATACCATTAAATTTGTTGTATGACAACACCAAAGAATCAATAGCCATTGATAGTCTGATACCCGCAACATTAAGGTGATAATAAAACAAGACCATTCCTTAGCCCAATCTCCGGTCAACTCGAGGTCCATAGCCTTAAACCAGTATTCCTTAGAAAATACAATGCCACAAAAATTCCTGACTTGATTGAGATGTCAAATATCCTGTGAATTGACAAATGCAATCAAAGCAGGAGAGATCAAAAAATCTAATTCCATAACCAGAAAAGGGTCAATACCAATCCTGATGTCCTCACCACTACCAACCTTCCTGCTTAGAGATCGACTGATCCAATGGTAAACTTTTATAAAACTATTCCATATCAGAGATGTGCTACAACTTTATGCCATAGACCATTGCCTGTCAACACCAGCCAAAGGATTTTCATACGGAGCGCCACACCAAACCAGTAGAAGTTTTTGATGTCCCAACCACCACATAGGACTGATTTAGCCAATCTCAGAGTATTCATAATGGATGATCAAATAAGAACTAATGATAACCAATAAACCATAATAGCCACAAGGATAGCTCTAATGAGAATCAACCTACCACCCAGATACAAGAAGTAATGAGACTAGTGACTGATCCATTTATCAAATTTTTAACATGCCAGTTCCAATCCGAAATTATGTAATTAGAGGGTTTAAGATTAAAACCCAAATATTTGAACCTTGACTCAATCGAATCCATACTATATAGTAGTATAAAGCTAATAAGAACCAGTGAGTGACACAAGCTGTGAAGAACCTCAGCAAATCAATATCTTATTATGTAGATGAGTGTTACATATAAAGGAAATCAAAACCGTTATCTATAGTTAGATAACGAGATTATTAACTAGATTTTACTAACTAATAACTGAAAAAGTATTTACAATGTAATCCTGAAGGATTATTCAACATTTCCCCCTTAATCTGAAGGGACATCTGACATGCCAAGCTGCATTCTAAAATTTTCAAACTTTTCACAGCCCAATGCTTTGGTAAAGATATCTGCAATTTGCTCTGAAGTAGGGCAATGTGTCAGATGAATGGTTTTGGCCTCAACATGATGTCAAATCAAGTGATATTTGGCGTTGATATGTTTGGTTCGATCATGGAATTTTGGATTCTTGGCCAATTGAATTGCAAAAGTGTTGTCAACAAAGAGAGGCATTGAAGACATTTATTTCTCCTGCAAGTCTTCAAGTATTTTACGAATCCAAATGATTTCTTTTGTGGCTTGAGCTGCTGCAACATATTTGGCTTCAGTTGTAGAATCAGCAGGAACAGATTGCTTTTGTGATCTCCATGTGATAGCTGCTGATCCAATGTTCATCAAATAACCTGAAGTAGAGACCCCATGCTCTTTATCTCCATCAAAATCAGAATCTGAATAACCAGTGAGATGAAAGTCTGAAACTTTAGAATATTTGATGCCATAAGATTGAGTGCCTTTTAAATATGTGAGCACTCGCTTTGCTGCATTCCAATGACCTTCACAGGGATGATGCATAAACTTGGAAAGTATTCCTACAACAAAAGTTGTGTCAGGACGAGTAGTAGTAAGATAAATTAAACTTCCAACAAGCTGGTTGTACTTTGTTGGATCTTCAAATGTGCTACCTTCATTTGAAGTAAGCTTTAGATTCTACTCCATTGGTGTTGAAACAGGATTACAATCCTGCATACCAAATTTGTTTAATAACTCTCCAACATATTTTTTCTGAGAAATGAAAATGTGCTTTGGTTTTTGATCTACTTCAATTCCTAAATAATAATGTAATAATCCCAAATCTATCATATCAAAATCCTTTTTCAACTCTCTTTTGATAGATACTATATAATCGTCATTATTTCCTGTGATAAGCAAATCATCCACATAGACAACTAGATATACAACCGATCTTCCAACTTTCTTGACAAATAGAGTTGCATCATCTAGATTGAAGTGCTTATAATTCAATTTGAGAAGATGCTCAATTAACCTTTTCATACCAAGCTCAGGGTGCTTGCTTTAAACCATATAAACATTTGACTAATTTGCATACCTTCTGTTTTTTACCTTTGATAGCAAAGCCTTCAGGCTGATCCATATACACATCTTCTTTTAAGTCTCCATTCAAAAATGCAGTTTTAACATCCATGTGATGTGTCTTCCATCCTTTTTGTGCTGCTAATGAAAACAAAGTTCGAATGGTGCCTCATTTAGCTGTAGGAGCAAATGTTTCTGTGTAATCAACACCTTCTTTCTGTGCATACCCTTTTGCTACAAGTCTCACTTTGTGTTTGTCAAGTGAACCATCTGCTTTATACTTATTTTTATATATCCACTTGCACCCAATAGGTTTGGTTCCAATTGGAGGGTTCACCAACCTCCAAGTTCCATTTTTTATGAGAGAATCATACTCTCTTTGCATTGCACTTTTCCATACATCACTATTTACTGCTTCTTGAAAAGATGCAGGTTCATTAAACGCATGAAATTTTAATTCACAAACTAATGTTACAAAATCATCATATCTTTTAGGAAATGTCTTAGTCTGTATTGATCTACGAACTTCTTGTTGTTGTGGTGTTTACTCTGTTTCTTCTTTAAGAGCAGGTTCTGCATTATCCATGATACTTAGTTTATCCATTCCATTAACAATATCATCAACTGTCTCATCTTCAGTTTCATCAACTTGTGCATTAGAATCATCAACTTGTGTATTAGAAGGAAATTCCAAAACTTGACCTTGACTTAGAACAGGAATCCCCCCTTCAAGATTTGGAAGTTCATTATCCATTTCATGATAGATTTTTTAGAATGAATCTATCAAGCTGAGTAAGTTGTTTATCAATAGTGAGTGCATCTTTCTCAAACTCAAGAAATATAACATCTCTAGAAACAATAAACTTCATGTTATCTTCATCATACAACCTATAAGCTTTAGAAGTATTAGAATATCCCAAAAAAATACACTTCTGACTTCTTACTCCCAATTTATGTCTTTGTTGCTCAGGAATCAAAGCATAACATGTGGAACCAAAAATTCTAAAATGCTTGACAACTGGAAGATGATCATGCCACATTTCATAAGGTGTTTTGTTTTGTAGTGCAGCAGAAGGACATCTATTCTTAATGTAGACAACACAAAGAACTGCCTCTCCCCAAAACATTAACTTGACATTTTTAAAAAACATCATTGATCTTACCATATTCAAGAGTGTCTTGTATACGTTCTGCCACACCATTTTACTGTGGATTATAAGGAACAGATATTTAATGTTTAATACCATTCTCCTGCAAATATTTTTCAAACTCTTGAGATGTATATTCACCACCGTTATCAGTTCGAAGGGTTCCAATATTGAGTTGAGCTTCATTTTTTATCCATAAGTGAAAATTTCTAAATGTATCAAAAGCTTGAGATTTTGCTTTTAATAAATAAACCCAAGACATCCTCGTAAAGTCATCAATGAAATTCATGATATATTTGTTACCATTTGCTGATGGAATGGGCACGGGCCCACATAAATCTAAGTGAACAAGACCAAGCTTTCTTGAAGCTCCAAACATAGAATCATTAAAAGGTTGTTTATTGTGCTTGCCTAAGATACAAGCATCACATGGGGAAAGTTGTCTTGGAATAGCAGTAAGCCCTTGAACTCCTTTCTGTTTCATAATCCTGAGAATGTCATAACTAATATGACCAAATCTAGCATGCCACAATAAGCTGGAAGATAAATTACTATTATGCTGAACCAAATTTGTAGAATTCTGTGAATTGGATGATGTACCATTCAACTTTAAAAGTTTGTTATCTTCCACTCCATTCATTACAACCACATTATCATAAGCTCTTATAATTTCAATGATACCATCAAACATATGTATCGAGTGATTTTGTTGTCTAATTTACACAAGAGATATTAGATTTCTCTTCAATTGTGGAACATAAAGCACGTCAGAAAGTATATAATCAGCAAGTCCTGATAATTTCAATCTAACAGAACCAATTCCTAAAGGTTTTAACTGAGACTTATTTGCCAAATGTACTACCCCATCAATTTGATCACTAAAAGTTTCAAAGAAGTCTTTTCTAAATGTCATATGACATGTGGCTCTAGTATCCAATAACCAAGTATCATTCCATGAAAACAAAGTACTGAAAGCTTCTTCAATTCCTAGATTACAATGTGCAACAACATAATGTGCAGATTCAGGAGGGTTACCTTTATCATTTCCTTTATCTTGTACTTGCTCTTTCTTGTTAACAATTTTATCCCAAGAAGTTCTACAATAACTGGCAGTATGACCAATTTTTCCACATCTATAACATTGTTTCTCTCTTTGATTAAATCTTCCCCCCCTTCCTCTATACTATCCTCTTTGTCCTCTACCTTGACCTCTGCTTCTATTTTCATCCTGCAAATTCTTCTTTTGATTTGTGTCCTTTCTGTGCAAGACACAAAGTTTCTTCATTGGGTTTAGACTCCTTTTTCCCAAATGCTTTCTCTCTTTCTGCAATTTTCTCAACAAGTGTTTCAAAGGTCATAGCTTTCATTTGGCCACTAGCTTGAAGTGATTCTAAATAATGAGTATATGTAGGATAAAGAGCTTTAATAAATGCAGTAAGTTGAATGTCAACTTTTACACCAGTTGCATCAATATCATGGAAAATGGCTCTAATTTCATAAACAAGTTTCATTAGATCATTATCTTTTAACTCTAAGTTAAATAACTTCATTAACAATTGTATGATTTCAAGCTCAGAATGTGAATCATACAAATCTTTTAGTTTCTTTAATGCTTCCCAAGCACTTTTGCTAGAAACTAAATGTCTACTTACTTCTTCACTTATAGAGGCAATAATCAAGGCATAAGACTTCTTGTTCTTGCTTTTCCATAATGCTAACTCTTTGGCATTAGTAGGTGGCACTGGTGCACTTTTATCCACTTCATTTATTGCTTCTCCATCTTCCTCATCTTCTAAATTCTCATTTTCACAAATTCCATCCCACATATCATTAAAAATAAGGGTATTTTTAACTTTACGAAACCATTCGTGATAATTTTCTTTTCCAGATAAAATAACTCCAACAATTGAAATTTACTGTGTAGTAAATTTTTGTTTGCAAAATACACTCTGATATATTCTTTTCCTTTTAGCCAATGCTCTTTAAAATCTTTTTATCTTCTAAAAAGATTTCCCGAAAGGTTTAATATTTCAATTAAAAAAAACCTTGCACTCAAATATAAATGGTTGTTTAAAAAAGTTTTATTTTCTGAAAAGAACTTCCCAAAGATTTGATAATTAATTTAATGTGTCACCCCGTTTTTACATTTCTACCTGAACTACTATTATATGTTGTATTTGTTTGATTGTGAGACCTCGTCGGTTTGACGACACTGTGGACATATGGTTCTATTATTTTGTCGATATATATATGTGTGTGTGTGATGATGGTATTATGGTCGGTAGTCATGTTTAGATATGTATCATGTGTTAATTATGTCAAATGTATGGAAATTACTGAATGATGGGTACGTGGATACCGTTACAGATATATGTTGAAATAATGAATGTTATGCCAGGTGCATGGCGAAGGAATGAGTTTATTGTTGTCATGTTATGATGAGATATATGTGTACATATCGAGGATTATGCACGATATCCTATATTGTATGTCGAGGACTAACTTACAGGTTGAAACAGCTAAGTGATAGCTGGATCCTACGAGGTGGGAGGACCTCGGGGACATGGACTTCTAAAGATAAAATGGTATGCGAATGATGCATTATTTACTTTCATATGGCTATTATGTTATTTATTATGATGTATGTTATGACATGGGTGGGGTAGAGTTCCAGGAAACTCAACCACCCAAATCGTATACGATGACAGACCGAGTACAAGTGCCACGCTGTTGTTATGTCGAGTAGACATAGTCCCTTGTTCCATTAGGGGGGTGGAGGATTTACCCACCGTTTATCCCCGAAACCCAGAGTCATGGGAGGGCTGTGCTACGGCGCGCTCCCCAAGGTGTGTGATGATGACTGGTGGTTGCCTGCTGGGGAAGCTTGGTTGATGTGGTCGACACTTCCGGTTACGGGTTCTAGCTGGAACCGGTCATGGCTTGACATTCCAGGGTATTCCAGCAAAGGACAGGATAGGATGTGGAAGTTAGTAATGATGTAGGTAGATAGATGTAGCGTGAAGTAGGGGTGAAAACAAGATCTAACTGTAGGTGTGTAAAACCCTTGATTAGTATGTGTCGTAAATGAGTGATGTATGAATTGTTGTAACATGGATTTCAGTAACCTAATGGATCATAACTTGTAAACTATGCTAAAACATGTTTCGGTAAATAATAAAGTTCCTTGATTATGATTGATGTATGAGAATTATTACTTTTAGTGTACTTACGTGAGGAATGTAAGCAGTAGCTACGCTTACAAAACTCGCCTACATATTATGAATTGCATGAAATGTTGTTGAGTAATAATGTCAATTAGTGTCGCTAAATATTAATTACTGTCGTTAGTAATTAACTATTGTTGATGAATGTAAATGATGTCGATTAAAGTTAATAATGATGATTAGGGTTAATTAGTGTTGATAAGACTGCTATTAACTTGATTGTAAGTTTTAAATAAATGTTCATAATGATTAAGGTCTCTTAATAATATTATTATTAAAATAAATGTCAATTGAGTGTGAATGTCGATTAGTTAGTCCTACTAAGGCTAATATTAACTTGTTTATAAGTGTTAAATAATTATGAGTTATGTTAATTAAGTTTAACTATAATTAAGGTTTGACTAGTGAAGGTGGTAAATATTTCCATTAATGATCATTAAGATTAATTAAAATTAATTTGGATAAGGTAATAAATAAATATTAAATAAAAGGATTAAAGTCAATTGAATTAAAAGTTATGGTTGGGAAGTGACCCAACCAACACCTTGCAATATTAATTTAATATTTAAATTTGTCCAAGTCAACTTAAATTATTTCAAATTAATCCAAGTCCAAGTTGAGGGCTCAAGGACTTAAATGGTAGATGGAAGGGGGTTGGATAAAATTGATAATGAAGATAGGGGTAGTAATGGGGGAGGTTGGCAAACATGGAGATAAAAGGGAGAAAGGAGGGAGGAGAAAGGGAGGATTCTTACCTTAGTTTTTTTGGAGAAGTTTTGGGAGAAGAGGGCTGCAAGGAAGGGATTTTTGTTGGAGATTGTTCTTTTGAGGGGATACAACAGTAGGGCTTGTACTCGGTTTGGGCTCGGGGGTCCAAAGGGGTACCTTTGGAGCTGGGTGATCGACGAGACCTTGCCAGTTGGCAGGGTGGCAAAACTGGTTGGGCTGGTTGAGTTTCAGAACTTGGGAAGGACTTTTGGCTGCAGGGAAAAGCAAGGAGAAACGGTAAGCAAGGACAGCAACAAAGGTGGATCTACTAGCTATCTACAGGTATTTTCCAGCAGTATTATGGCCAATTCTGTTTACTAGATTTTGAAAGTTTATATGGCAAATTTTGTTTATTAAATTTCGATAGTTTATATGCTGAGATCATCCTTGCTACCTGCATAGTTAACAGTAAATGGTTAGAAGTAGATAAAACAGAATCATAGATTTCAAAACTGCATATATATATATATATATATATAGTGAAATTTCTGACTGTAATTAAAACTAAAGGAGACCCGGTAGGGGGCTCTACACATGGTATCAGAGCCATGGTTCCAAATCTGGAACCAGAGGGCTCGTCACAGAAGCTGCTTGTTGAAGAAGTTTAAGACATATATATATATATATATGGGATTCCAAATAATGCTCTCTATAACAACCACACAGTATTGAACATCATAAAATAGTTTCCCTCATTCTATGATGACCCTACAGAAACACTACATTTTAATTCTGTAAAGCCAGCTGAATAACACTCTATTTGTGTTATACCAACCAAACAACACATAATAATAACACATTTAATAGAAGAGCATAAGTTTAACATTCCTTGAGATCACTTCTCACCATAAGTGGACACGATAAACTTTGAAAGTAAATTTTTATATTGATATGTTAATGGATGTAGGCGAATGCCCAAGTGCATTGGCTGTAGGTAAACAATGTGTATTGCTGTTTTTCACTTGCACAGACAAAGGGGATGGCTGTAGCTAATGATCCACATAGCATTCAAGCTTGTTCATTATGCCAGTGATCCAATCAAAGGAGGTAATTGAGTTGTAGTATGTCATTTACACCAAACACAAACAGACAGATTCTATCCCACAAATTGCTGATGTGAATGCCTTGAATGCAAGCGTTGGACAGAGTAGGGCCATTGAAAATAATAAAGCCAATGATGCCATCAATTTAAATTACTCCTGTGGATATATGGGCACTGTAATTAATTGAAGACAGGGAATTCTGTGTGTGAAGTGCGTATGGTATCCCAGGCTCCAGCACTTAACCAATGACTGGTGAGTGAAGGGAATGCTAATTTCCAGCAGAATCATTAGACTCTCAGGCCGAAGTTCACACACGAATATACAAAACTGAAGCAGTTACACAACAATCTTCTACAAACAAACAGTCAAATGCATATTGGCGAAAACTTGTTGTATATCCCAAGAGAATCGGACGGTATATATATATATATATATATATAATGCATGCCGATGAAAACTTGCCATATATCCTAATTCTCTAGATCAATTAAACAAGGTTGTATAAATATATATATATAAACAATCAGACACAGGCAAATAATATATGTCCAATAATATACTCACATACTGGTCTTGAAATTGAAGCGGACGCTGCAATTTTCCAATCAGACCTCCGAAGCACATGGCTCTGTTGAAGGCGACGAAACGGATCCATGATGCGTCGAAATAAATGGGAGGAGCCATTCTCAAGAGGACAAGCGGGCTGCCTGCATAACCCAATTCATGGATATGGCCCTCTTCTGTCCTTCCGCCGACTTGGAATCCTTATCCTTTGCCTTGCATCGCATTCCCGTAAACACTGGCTCTGTCAGCGACATCAGTTTGCATTTTAAGAGGCCGGTGGAATTTTTTTTAAATCAACGATGTATCCTTTCAGATCGCCGGCGTATGCAGACTTTGGGAAAAACGCAGGATACAATATCATTTTTAGATCTATATGAAGACCAAAACACAGACAGTCAACATATACTCAGTCTGATTAAAAACACGATTAGTGATGGAATTCTCCTCAATTGCTCGTATTCGATGCTCGCCATTAATTAATGGATCCCTTTGTGTGCTTGACTCTCCTCCTTCTAGATCGAATCTAGGAGAAAAACCCAAGCTTTCCTTCTTAGAGCCATGGTCCTCTGAACAGATTTCCTTTTGACTCAATGTAGTCTGTGAGGTCGAGAAATTAACCAAGCTACTATTTGCAGCCACCATACCCAATGAAGAGGGTTGCATACCATCGTCTGAATCAATTTTTGTTGTTTGGTTTCGCTGAGATGTATAGGTCACAGGTTTTGGTGGCTCAGGTAATGGGACATTGTTAGACTCACACCAATTTGCAATCAGTGCCTTTACAGTATAATTGGGAATGAGGTTTCTATGGGTAGGGGTCTGGCGTGTTTTAGGACAGGTTATCATGCCCTGCTCCAGCCATCGTTGGATGTAGCCTCTTTCATATGTTTGCCCAGAAGCGACAAACACTGGGTCTGACATCAATTCCAATGAAAGAGGGCATCGAAAATCTGCAGGGATTGGAACTCCAGCCTCTGTCTGGGACTGCTTGAGTTCTACCATGTAATCACACATTTGTGTAACTAAAACAATAATTTGATTAATATAATCCTCCTCCTGCTTGTCTTTCTCAGCACGTGCATAGTCTTTCTCCCTTTCCAGATAAGAGGCTTCTCTCAAGACTTCCTAGAAAAACCTTATCTTTTCTCTTTTACAGAGGGAAGGCTTTGATGCTCCATGCCCACGTTTGTCCCGCAGACGGTGTATATAATATAATATATATCCCAGAGCTAGGCTGAGAAGCGGTTCTGGGTGGGGTTTGCTGCTGATGAAAACGCACACGTGTTTGCTGGCGAAAAGAACAGTCCATGTTTGCACAGTTGTTGTAGTGGGGAGCTAGCGAGTCATGGCAAATGGGTCATTGGGTAAAGGCCTCCCACGACTTCATACTATTCCGCGGAGATGGTGCAGCGAAAAAGGATTTTGATTTTGCATAAACAAAGAAAAATTTAACATGAAATCACAGAGAACTGAAAAATGAATTTATCTTGGAAATATTTAGCTTTTTCCAACAGAAACAATTGAAAACAAGTTCTAATCAGAATGGGAAAAACTGAATAAGCAAATCGCCCATCATTTAGCTTACATTATAGTAAATTGAGAGAGTTAATATAGCAGCAGACTTTTCTGTCAGTACCGAAAAATAAATTAAATCTTTGATTCTAAGAGTAAAATTTAACATGACTACAGTAAAGGTTACCATTTTTTTTTACATTTGCCTTGTAAATCCAAACACTGATCTAAGAGAGTTAAAGAAACGTACTAAAATTTAATGGGCATTTTGGACCATACAACGATTTTAAATTAGCAACAAGCCTGCAAATGAACTAAACTCTGGGACCCAGAAACTAAAGGCAGAAGCAATCCCACCGCTGGCACAGTATCGAGTCAAACAAAGCAGGTGGCACATGGATTTGTTGGGAATTTCCTTGTCAAGTATACCTACCACCATTTAATCAGGCTCGCCAGAGACCCATGGGCCATGAGTAATCACCAAGATGGTGACAGGCGTCCGAGCAGAAACAGGCCCGTTGGTAGACAACACGAGGCGCACACAGTAATGAGATTATGTGATACACAACAGGACAGGGAATACCGTCGAGACAAAGAAACCGGTAAATCGGTAGGAGGGTGTGTTGTATTTGCGTAGAAAAACTTTAAACTGCGTCGGCTATCAAACTCTAACAGCTAATAACATCTTATATAAAACAAAATTCGTTTTTTCACATCAGCGCATAATTTGTTGAGCGTTTAAAGAAGAGAAAGGGGTCGCTGAAAGAAGGATTAATTGTAGCATTATTCCAAAATATAATGAAACGCAATGGCTATTGTGTGGCTTTCTCTTCGAATGATCAGTTTGAGTAAATATACCCACAGCCCACGCTAGGTAGAGAAGGACTGGTCATGCTGGGAAATNTGAAAGAAGGATTAATTGTAGCATTATTCCAAAATATAATGAAACGCAATGGCTATTGTGTGGCTTTCTCTTCGAATGGTCAGTTTGAGTAAATATACCCACAGCCCATGCTAGGTAGAGAAGGACTGGTCATGCTGGGAAACAGGCAGTGATCACCGTGGGGGAAAACGCTGGGTAGAGAAGGACCAGTCACGCTGGGGAGAAGCGCATAGCCCCAGGCTAGCTGGATGATGGGTCACGCTGGCAAGAAGTGCACAGGCCCACTTTAGCTGGTCTGAGTGGTCACGCTAGAGGCTAGATGGGTGGTGGCACAGTTGGTTAGCGTAATGTGATGGGATTTAAGTCATACTTCACGTCAAATAATCGTAGAAGCACCCTCACAAGAACCCACCAGGGGATTCTACCCGTCCATAGCGTGCACACCACACATGGTATTTAGACCTGAAAGAGGCCGAGAGGCTCACCATGGCTGAGTTGCAGAACTATGGCTGAGTTGCAGAACTCGCTTGCCATGGGAGGTGCAGAGCAAAGCTCACTGGGAAAAAATAAAATGGCTGAAGAAAATGAACCATACTAGGGTTTGACCTCGTATATAGAAGTTTTTTTTACATTATTTAATTGCATGGTTGGATGGCCCGTGGGAGGCCACGTGCCTTAGGTTAAGGCGACTAGGGTTTATTTCGTTTTTTATTTTTATTATTTAATTTAATTTAATTTTATTATTAATAATTCATAAATATATATATATATATATATATATGTATGTATGTATGTATGTATGTATGTATGTATGTATGTATGTATGTATAATAATTATTATTAAAATAAATAAATAAAATTTAACATTATTCCATAA